>JAVUPR010000114.1:4685000-5285000 GCA_036785695.1 Gentiana straminea
TCAATTCGAGCCGAGGTCGTTCATTTCCATCGCCTTTTCCATGTCCTCTGCTATATAAACGAGCTACATGAATGGGAAGAAAAACACACAGACACAGAAATACAACACCAGAATTGCATACATACATACATTCTTCTGCATACTGTTCTTGCATCAAGTGAAGAGTTTCGAAAATCTTTGTAGAGTTCGTCGTTGTTCAGAGTTTGCAGTGCCGCTATTCTGAAAGGTAATCTGAGAATTCCTGGGATACAATTGCTACAAAACGGGGTACATACCGGAGCAAATTTGTCTTAAGGAAAGAGTTCGCCTCGGCTCAGATCGTAGCATATCCTTTATCATTATTATTGTATTTTCTTTTCCTATTTTCTTGTATCTGCTTCGTCGTCAAAATTAATAAAATTGTTGATTAATTCGGTTTGATTATTTTAATTATACACGGGTAATAACAGCTTAAGACAAATTTTTTCGAACCATAGTTCTAAATCAAACCTGTGTGTAATCGAAATATCCTGACGAATTTTTCATCTTTTTTATTGGTTGTCTAGTCTGTTGCAGTCTGTTAACAACCTGTTCATAATAAAATAAAATTAAAAAAAATTGAAATTCGGCTAAGGGCCACTCCAGAAATTTCGGCTGACTAAAGCTGAAGTTCGGCTAAGGGCCGCTCCAGAAATTTCGGCTGAGTGAAGCTGAAATTCGGCTAAGTGCCAGCGGCTGAGTGAAGCATAAATTCGGCTAAGTGCCGGCGGCTGAGTAAAGATAAAATTCGGCCAAGTACCAGCGGCTGAGTGAAGCATAAATTTGGCTAAGTGCCGGCGGCTGAGTAAAGATAAAATTCGGCCAAGTACCAGCGGCTGAGTGAAGTATAAATTCGGCTAAGTGCTGGCGGCTGAGTAAAGCTGAAATTCAGCTAAGTACCAGCGGCAGAGTGAAGCAGTAATTCAGCCGAGTGCATTAAGTCACTAATTGCTGAAACTGTTCAACGGTCATCACTAATATTGTTCAGTTTCAAACTCGTTTTCTCTTCTGAAAGAAATGGCATCTGACAGACAAGTGACTCCTACTCCGGATGGTGCGCCAAACGGGGGACAGACTTCCCATACTACGGGAATTGTAACACAGACGACCACGGTTACTGGTGCAAACCATGAGAGACTGGAGAAGTTCAACGGTTCCAACTTTAAACGTTGGCAACAGAAGATGTTGTTTTACATCATAACACTTGAGCTAGCAAGAATGCCGGTCGATGACCCACCTGTGGCGCCTCCTGAAACACTTGAAAAGACGGCTTTTCTCGCTGTAGAAAGCTGGAAGCACAGTGATTTTCTATGCAAGAATTATATTCTTAATGGTTTATATAACATGTTGTATGGTGTGTACTGTACTTATGAAACAGCTAAATCATTGTGGCAAGCATTAGAGAAGAAATATACAACAGAAGATGCTGGTGCCAAGAAGTTTCTTGTCAGTAGGTTTTTAAAATATGAAATGAATGATACTAAACCTATTGTGAAACAGGTGGAGGAGTTGCAAATTCTGATATCCGAAATGATAGCAGAAGATCTGAGAATTAATGAGAATTTTCAAGTGGCATGTGTGATTGAGAAGCTTCCCGACTCGTGGAAGGAATACAAGAGCTATCTCATGCACAAGAGGAAGCAAGTAACGATGGATGATTTGATTGTCCGACTTCGTATTGAGGAGGACAATAGAGCATCCGAAAAGAAACGTTACGTACTGTTGGACAAGCAAAGGCTAATGTGGTGAGTTGAAAAACCGAGAAGAGAAAGAAAATTTGGAGAAATTTCCTAAGAAGACTGGGGAATTGTCCAAGAAGCCGACACCATATAAATTCAATGGTGATTGCCGCAACTGTGGCAAGTTTGGACACCGTGCTGCGGACTTTCGGTCAAAAAAGCCTTACAAACCTACGGCTCATATGGCTGAAACTGAGGGAGATGATGACAATCTATGTGCCATGGTGACTGAGTGCAACACCGTGGGGAATCCGAGGCGGTGGTTTGTGGACACGGGTGCCACTAAACATGTATGTGCGACCGTGAGATCTTCTCAACCTACAAGGTGGCAATGGTGAGAAGCTGTGGATGGGAAACTCTTCCCAAATCAACCATTCAGGGAACTGGAAACGTGATTCTGAAGATGACTTCTGGGAAGAAGCTGACACTCACGAATGTTCTCCATGTTCGACATACGTAGAAACTTGATTTACGGTGGTATCTTGAATAATAATGGTTTTAAACTTTCTTTTGGTAATGACAAGGTCATTTTGACCAAAAATGAGATGTATGTTGGTAGAGGTTATTTTGCGAAGGTTTATTTAAAGAAATTTGAATGAAATGGCTATAATGCCTAAGAATGCTGTGTCCACTGAGGCTAATAAAATTGCTTCTACTTCTGCTTACTTGATTGAGTCTTGCACTTTATGGCATAATCGTTTAGGACACTTTAATAATAAATCAATTCAAAGAATGATGAATTTAGATTTGTTACCTAAACTAAAATTTAACCAAACCGGTAAATGCCAAGTATGTGTTGAAGCAAAAATGACTAAAGCGCCATTTCCATCCGTGGAAAGAAATACAGAACCTTTAGAATTAATTCACACCGATTTGTGTGATTTAAAGTTTGTGCAATCGAGAGGCGGTAAAAAGTATTTTGTAACTTTTATCGATGATTGTACAAGATACTGTTATGTTTATTTGCTAAGTAGCAAAGATGAGGCTATCGAGGCATTCAAAAATTATAAAAATGAAGTTGAGAATCAACTTAGCAGACGAATCAAGAAGGTTCGTAGTGATATAGGTGGAGAGTATGAATCGCTATTTGAAGGATTATGCCTAGATTCGGGCATCATTCATCAAACTACTGCTCCATATGCTCCTCAATCTAACGGAATTGCCGAACGCAAAAGCGTACTCGAAAGAGATGATGAATGCTATGTTGATCGGCCGGTTTACCTCGGAACTTGTGGGGGAGGCTCTTCTCTCCGCCAATGTAATTATCAACGAATTCCATCTAAAAAGATGGATAAGACCCCATATGAGTTGTGGAAAGGCCACAAACCAAGTTATAAATACTTGAAAGTGTGGGGGTGTTTAGCAAAGGTGGAAGTGCCTAAACCTAAACAAATCAAGATTGGGCCTAAAACGATAGATTGCATATTCATTGGGTATGCGAGATAACGATAGTGCATATAGATTTCTTGTGCACAAATCGACAACCCACGATGTGCATGTAAACACGATCATGGAATCAAGAAATGCGGTGTTTTTTGAGGATGTCTTTCCAAACAAAGAAAGACATAATGAAGACTCAAATTCGACTAAGAGGGCACACGAAAATGTGGGGGATGATGTTTCGAACACGAGGAAGTGGAACCTCGAAGGAGTAAACGGGCTAGGACTTCAACGTCTTTTGGGCCGATTTTCTCACCTACATGGTAGAAAATACTCCAAGGACATATGCCGAGGCTATGTCTAATCCGAAGCACCTTTCTGGAAAGAGGCAATTAATAGTGAGATAGATTCCATTATGCAAAATCACACTTGGGAATTGGTTGATATTCCACCGGGACATAAAGCTCTCGGATGTAAGTGGATTTTCACTAAGGTAGGTTCAAAGCCAGAAGCTACCTCTCCTGATGCAATATTTTTCTGCCAGAATCTCTTCAGAGTCTGCATCTGCATTAATTTCCATTCATGTGGGGGAATGTTGGAGAAAATGTGGAATTGAATTAAAAATGATTTTATAATCATTTTATTCAGTGACTTTGTAAGCGTATTTCGGATATATTCTTGTATAGAATATATGTAACGTTTTATTAATTCTGAAAACTACGTGAGTCGTAGTTGAATTCAGGATTTGGAATCATTCAATTCGGATAACGAGTGAATGAGAAATTAACGCTTAAAGTCGGTTTGTTGGAAAATTGATGATATGTCATATTGGGCCTATTGGGCTTAAGTGTGTGTTATGAAAAGGAAAAATGGGAAGAAACTTTTCTCCCACATTGGTTGGAAGAAGGAAAAAGAAGCAATATTTATATGATATTGTTTTAGTGTAGTTGGAATGAGAAACCAACATTATACACCGTTCTCTACGCGGGCGCAGGGGGGTTGCAAATCCAATCCGGATTTACCCTTGGGCTTGTGCATGCCCGCGTGTCCTGCGTACACGAATGCGGCTCGATTTGAAGGTTCACGGTCGAGTTCGGTTTTGCATTGCAAGCTTGTTAATTTATTTTTCGGTCCGTCTGTGAGAGTGAGGACCTGTTCATGTTCCTATCCAACTTTAAGTCGTGATTAAAGCTGCATTGCAACTGTTAATTTATTTTTCAGTCTGTCTGCTGAGAGTGAGACTGTTCATGTTCCTATCCAACTTTAAGTCGTGATTAAAGCTGAGGCTTTTAGCTTTCCAAGTTCCAACATAATGCGATATTTATGACATTCAATTCGAGTGAAATTTGTTCATTTCCATTAGTTTTTCCATGTCCTCTCGCTATATAAACGAGCTACATGAATGGGAAGAAAACACACACGGACACGAAATACAACACCGAATTGCATACATACATACATTCTTTACGCATCTTGTTCTTGCATCAAGTGAAGAGTTTCTGAAGCACTGTAGAGTTCGTCGTTTCCAAGTTCCAACATAATGCTGATATTTATGACATTCAATTCGAAAGCCGAAATTTTGTTCATTTCCATCGTTTTCCATGTCCTCTGCTATATAAACGAGCTACATGAATGGGAAGAAAAACACACGGACACGAAATACAACACCGAATTGCATACATACATACATTCTTCGCATCTTGTTCTTGCATCAAGTGAAGAGTTTCGAAGCACCTTTGTAGAGTTCGTCGTTGTTCGAGTTTGCGGTACTCTATTCGAAAGGTAATGCGAGAATTCTGGGAGACAATTCTTCGCAAAACGGGGTACATACCGGTGCAAATTTGTCTTAAGGAAAGAGTTCGCCTCGGCTCGGATCGTAAGATATCCTTTATCATTATTATTGTATTTTCTTCATACGTATTGTCGTTAGTGTATTTCTTTCATGTACTTGTATATGTTTGTCTTATCCTTATAATCGTGTATTTTGTGCAGGTTGAATACTTCAAAATGTTATGCAGGATGAACGGCCGATACAATTATTCAAATGTTGTCGTGATAGTGTAATAAAAATTTCATATGGATAAGCCTTTTTATCATTGTCTTCTTTTTCGAGGTTTTTATCATTGTCTTGTATATAGATATCCAGAATGAAGTTTTGAATTAGTCGTATTTACATTTATTCAAGTTCATCTTGTGTGAAATTTGATGTTTTTAATAAAAGTGATACTACGTCATTTTCCATAATTCTAGCTTGGGTAACAAGTGCAACATAGAGTAATTTTACTGAGTTTTGTGATATACGATCGAATCATATTTGATGCAAGATAAAAGCTCAATGCAATTACATAGTTGTTGTTTGGATAAACTTCCTCCTTTAAAAAAAAACAAAAAAAACCAAGTACCTTGACCCGACTTTCGGATTAGTCAAATCAATGGGTTCCGGATATCGAAGACTTTACGAAAGAAAAAAAAAAAAAGTTAACAAAAGGGGGGCAATGTCTGAAAACGTGTTTTTCAGATTTAATTGGGTTTACCTATTGTTTTTAATCCACATATGAAATATACATTTTTCAAAAAAAAAAAAAAAAAAAAAAAAAAAAAAAAAAAAGGTTAAAATGAACTTGTAGCAGAAAGTGTACACACTTGTAAATGGATCTTTCCAACGGAAGACTTGCCCATTTCTATTGTCGTTATACATCAAAAGAATAGAAAATATCTACGTGGCATCACAATCACACCAACACTCACATTATATTTTATAATAGTTTTAAAGATGAAAATCTATTATATCATTTAATTATACCAAAATAAATTTCTCAGCATATTCATCTCCTTGGAAAAATAAATATAAAAATAAAAATATCACAACCTTTGATTATTTTAATATCCATGTTGTGAACAAGATTGTGACTAGCCTACTATCCCACCCACAACAAAATGGTTCACAGTATCTAAAAATGAGTTTTTGTAAATTATTATTTTATCCACAATAGTAAAACAACACTATTGCATGTGCTGAAAAAAAGTTAAAAAGTAGTATTACATCCGTTGTTTATTTTACCACAATATGCTACACAATATAATCAACACCATTAATTTTATTAAAACCTATCAAACTAAATTATTAATCACTTTAATCAATACTTATAAAGCATGTAGTTGTATATACAATACACATAGTATAAAAAAGACAATTCCCCAAAGTTAAAAAATGAAAAAGTAAAGTACTATAGCTATGACTTGTCTTTTTTTTTTCCTAACTTTTTCCTTACCCATACTTTAGTGGTCTCCACTAGGGTTTATCCGGACTCTTGTGGTTGGAGATTCAGATTCAATCCCCCTCCCGTAGTTTAGGTATTTCGTTTCTGTAAAAAAAAATAGTACATCAAGTAATTCTTTGTGAATCGTAAAATCATGTTTTCTCTATGTGAGATTTTAAAATTAGTAAAATTACCCCCTAATATTTTATAACAAAATACAAAACGACATCTTTTTATACGTAGAGTAGTGATAATGACACAATAAAATAATCATAACACTATCAATAATACACTTTGAAATCATTGATTATGATGTGGACCTATTGAATCATATAAATTCCAAAATAATCAATGCATTAAAAGTTTGTCGTAAGATTTGTTGTAAATATTTTATTGTGACAAAAACATTTCTCTTATATGCATTTACACATGAAACGTTACACTTAACAGTCAAGTGTATTTGAGAAGTTCAAGGTCCAGATCGATTTTTCCTGCCGTAATCGTGAAATTATGTTTTGCAAATAGAAGACTATAAGGGCAAGTCAAATGGATAGAGATCAAAATCTAATTTGATCTCTATGTAAAAGGTTTTAATGTATTTAATGGAAAAAATAAATAGTATAAAATTTGAAGGGAAGTTATTGGGTGCGCCATATGCGGAGAGCACCCAAGTGACAAAATATATACCATTTGTTTTTAAACAGAATTCAAACTGTGTGGTCGGATTTTTACTTGTCAAATAGATGTATGTGGATATACTACCCAATAACTTTCCAAATTTGGAACCAAAACCCTCCGGGAAGGAAAGTTATTGTGTGATGAGGGAATTTAAGGATGAAGTGACCGGTGAAATTATCAGAACCACACAGTTCAAATACAAAATAAAACTGTGTGGTGTGGGGACTGCTATACGGTGTCTCCGCACCGTGTAAAGACACCACACAATAATCTCCTCTCGGGAGGAAAATTCTTTTTCAAAAAGTAACTTCTGCATGTTCACATGGGAAGTTTTTGGGTGGTGTGTACCTACGTAGGTACACACGACGTGACACGATCGGAACCATACAGTTTAATGCAGAATGAAATCGTATGATGTGTACACACTACACAAAAATTTCACTGTTCACATGGGTGTGTTTCCCACAATTGAGACAAATTATTCTTTCAATGATAATAAAATAAGACTAAAATATTACTGCAAGACTGCAGAATAAATAAAAAAAATTATACTACTGGATTTTGATACAAATTTATGCCGCGTAATTAACGGGTTATCTGATCCCAATGCTATTTTTGGTTTCGGTTCGAGTCGGATTTATTTGAACTCAACTCAATATTTTATTTATATTTATAATTATTTTATTAATTTTATTATTTTATTATAATTTCTCTTACAAATCATTTCATTATCAATAAATAAAATAATATTTTTTTTACTCTAATAAAATAATATTAATTAATTCAAATTATTGTTGGCTTAAAGTTGTATTGGTAATTATATAAACTCCCTCATTGTAACATAGCAATACAATTTGGTCATAATAATATTTTTTATGTCGTTGACATAGTTAACACAACATTAATGAACCACGTTGAATCTGTGTGTTTTGATTTTTCGTTATTAATTTCTCTTGCATCCGTTATATCAAACTGGTATCAGAGCGGGTCGATTAAGGAGCCGTCTATTGTGTCGACCGCCGTCTACGATTTATGGCAAGTGGCCATCATATGGAAGGAAGGTGTTGACACATCGGCAGGAACACCCTGCCGATACAGCGGCAAGTGTGAAATCAAAATTTCATCTAGAGTCCTCTTTAGAGGCATGTAAGTCAGCGGTTGTGCAATTCCGGCGAAGAGCAACGCGATTCTGGCATGGGCAAATCAGAAAATCCTTCAAGAAAAGATTGAAAATCGATGCCAAGGTTGAGACCGAAGGCTAGGTTTAGTGGTCCGGCGAAAGCGTAGCCTGGTTTGAACTTGAAAATCGATAAATTCACTGTAAGAAAAGGTTTCGGTTAATGACAAATTAAGATGCAGGTTTGCTAAACAACTAAGATTGTGGTCACCACTGACTAAGACGACGGATGTTGGATCCACTGAGATGACAACCCTGAGGAGAAGGCACACTCTACAATCATGTTGTGCCTCGCTGACGATGTTATCTCCGAGATTACCGAAGCGGAAACCGTTCTGTTGGGTAGTGGTTGAAACACGGAAGACTTTATATTATGAAATCTTTGACCAAAAAGTTGCTTTTGAGGAACCTTTTGTTTGGTCTTGGAGAATAAGTTTCAATTTTTCACAATGCAACGGTTGAAAACATACGTTAGCTAGTAGAGTGAACGGTGGAAAACATCCGCACTTGTTGTGGATTACAAATCTTTATGTTGAAATCTTAAATTTATATGTTGAAATATCTAAACAATATATATATTTTTAAAGTTTTACGGTACGTACTGCGAGTGATCTAATACATGAGAAAATACTTTAATGGAGGGTGTATTTTGAAGTGAAGTAACGAATGAAGCGATCAGAACCACACAATTTAAATATGAAATAAAACTGTGTGATATTGAAGTCTCCAAACATGTAGAAACACCACACAAGTATTTTCAATAATTAATACACATGTAATTATGTGTAGTATTTGCGATTTGATATTTTGATTGCATTGCATCACATATCCCGTTGGTATACCAGTGTACGGGTCCCACCTAAACTGTTTTCATTTTTTGTTTTCTATTTATGAAGCGCTCTTGTAAATTTTGGTAAGCTGTGAGGGCTATTTAGTCAATAGGATATATTTGAGGAGCCCTAACTTATTATTATAATAATATTATCATCATACATCTATTAATACCCATCGTCGGGTTCTCTTTTGCCGGTAACAAAATTCCAATTCCAAGCCTCTTCATGAAAATTTGGTCAGGTGTGAAAAAATTCGATTTTCGTCGATTTTCCCTGATATAATTTAATTTGGTCAGGTATGAAAAAATTCGATTTTTGATAGTTAAAATTGCCAAATCTATGAGTACATAATCGACGATCTCTTTCCCGGCAGCCGCCGCCGATGCAGAAACTGTGTTTTAGTGACGAGGAGAAGCATCATCATTCAAATAATCTAATGAAGACTGCCAATAGTTGCATATTGCTGTTGAAGGATGCAGAGGGCTTCGGCGATGCAATTTTAGAGGCTATGCATCCAAGCCCCAACTCCAATTTCAGAGACCGGAAGATTCGTTCGAGTTGTCTTTAGAGAAATATGGTGTCAAAGATAGTAAAGCCTGTGGAAGATCCATTCATTTTCTGAAGAGGCAAAAGTTTATATATAGTATATTCTCAAAAGTTTCTTTCTTATATAGATTTTTCCACATAAGTTTTTTTCTTATATAGTCTTCACCCATCTTTTCTTAAAAAAAACAAATGAAGTACCTAAAATACCCCCATATTTTATAAAAACAAAAATAAAAACATTATTTGAGAAAGCTCCCAAATCGAACCTGCAGCCAAATACACAAGCTTATAGATCAAACACAGCAACAAACTGGCAACATAATAATCAAGAAGCTTCAAGCAGCCAAATACAATCAAAATAATAGAAGCAAAATAATAGAAGCAAAATAATAGACGCAAAAATTACAATATAACAAGCTGAGCAAATTAGAAGACGAGGGAACATTACACAACATACACATAAAGGGACTTTTAAGGCCAGCATGTAACAAGTACTGCAAAGATATTAGGTTGCATAGATCAACATCCAAATTCCTCCTCCACGCTATATTAACCATGACTTTTGGCAATAGGAGTTCTCGCAACTTCGATTTAACCAACACAATCTCTTGACGAGTCCGAAAGAATCATTAATCAACCCCAATTTCGGACCTATTTTAAAACTTGCGAAATGACTTTCGAAAGGTGAGCAAATACCTTAACATCACATCATCACAAAAACCAATGAGTGCATAAACAACTGGACAGATCCATCACGCATATTGTGATTGTTGCATTATTCTTGCTAAATCTGAGGTCTTAACTGTCTGATCAATCAGATTACTTTCTGAGTTTTAACTCGTTTCCTTTCTGGAGTTTTGATCAACTGAGATATTGGTTTTACTTTGATCATCATTAATTGCGGGCACTGTTAAAGGCACATCGTGAATCTACCGTGGCACCACACATATGACTAGGTTTGAATTTACAGAGATTGAAAATTGATAATTGACTGTTAGTTTTAGTAATGCTTATACATTATCGTAATAGTTATGTATATTGTTTCCTATGTATTGTAATTAGTTGATATTTAAGCAGGGGCACTCTTTGATCATTTGTTGATGACTTTGATCATTTGTTCTCTGTTGATAACATCAACAGAGAACATCTCTTGAGTTGTGCAACTATCATATTCGATATGCTATTCCAGTTGGCTATTCTACGGCATGCTAAATTTTACCTTTTGTTGTTGTCATTATACATTTTTTTTTCACTAATATACTTGTAATTTTGTTGCAGTTGTAAGTGATTACTGTGATCCGGGTTGATTACACGTAATCAGACGATAGATCGAGGTTCGATCAAGGCGATTACTGTGATCCGCGTTGATTACACGTAATCAGACGATAGATCGAGGTTCGATCAAGGCGATTACTGTGATCCGGGTTGATTACACATAATGTCACAATAGATCAAGGTTCGATCAAGGCGATTAATGTGATCCGAGCTGATCACACATAATAAGATGATAGATCGAGGTTCGATCAAGGCTATTACTGTGATCCGGGTTTCATCACGCATAATAAGATGTCACGATAGATCGAGGTTCGATCAAGGCGATTACCGTGATCCGTGCCGATCACACATAATAAGATGTTAGATCGAGGTTCGATCAAGACGATTACCGTGATCCAGGTTTCATCACGCATAATTAGATGTCATGATAGATCGAGGTTTGATCAAGGCGATTACTGTGATCCGGGTTGATTACACATAATGTCACGATAGATTGAGGTTCGATCAAGGCGATTACTGTGATCATGGTTGATCACACATAATAAGATGTAGGAGATTACTGTGATCATGGTTGATCACACATAATAAGATGTTAGATCGAGGTTCGATCAAGGCGAATACTGTGATCAGGGTTGATCACGCATAATAAGATGTTAGATCGGGGTTCGATCAAGGCGATTACTGTGATCCGGGTTGATCACACATAATAAGATGTTAGATCGAGGTTCGATCAAGGCGATTACTGTGATCCGGGTTGATTACACATAATGTCACGATAGATCGGGGTTCGATCAAGGCGATTACTGTGATCCGGGTTGATCACACATAATAAGATGTTAGATCGAGGTTCGATCAAGGCGATTAATGTGATCAGGGTTGATCACACATAATAAGATGTTAGATCGAGGTTCGATCAAGGCGATTATTGTGATCATGGTTGATCACACATAATAAGATGTTAGATCGAGGTTCGATCAAGGCGATTACTGTGATCAGGGTTGATCACACATAATAAGATGTTAGATCGAGGTTCGATCAAGGCGATTACCGTGATCCGGGTTGATCACGCATAATAAGATGTTAGATCGAGGTTCGATCAAGGCGATTACTGTGTTCCGGGTTGATTACACATAATGTCACGTTAGATCGGGGTTCGATCATGGCGATTACTGTGATCCGGGTTGATCACACATAATAAGATGTTAGATCGAGGTTCGATCATGGCGATTACTGTGATCCGGGTTGATCACACATAATAAGATGTTAGATCGAGGTTCGATCATGGCGATTATTGTGATCCGGGTTGATCACACATAATAAGATGTTAGATCGAGGTTCGATCAAGGCGATTAATGTGATCAGGGTTGATCACACATAATAAGATGTTAGATCGAGGTTCGATCAAGGCGATCTTGTGATCGGGGTTGATGACACATAATAAGATGTTAGATCGAGGTTCGATCAAGGCGATTACCGTGATCGGGGTTGATTACACATAATAAGATGTTAGATCGAGGTTCGATCAAGGCGATTCCGTGATCGTGGTTGATCACACATAATAAGATGTTAGATCGAGGTTCGATCAAGGCGATTATTGTTATCAGGGTTGATCACACATAATAAGATGTTAGATCGAGGTTCGATCAAGGCGATTATTGTGATGAGGGTTGATCACACATAATAAGATGTTAGATCGAGGTTCGATCAAGGCGATTACTGTGATCCGGGTTGATTACACATAATAAGATGTTAGATCGAGGTTCGATCAAGGCGATTACTGTGATCAGGGTTGATCACACATAATAAGATGTTAGATCGAGGTTCGATCAATGCGATTATTGTGATCCGGGTTGATCACGCATAATAAGATGTTAGATCGAGATTCGATCAAGGCGATTACTGTGATCGGGTTGATTACACATAATGTCATGATAGATCGGGGTTCGATCATGGCGATTACTGTGATCCGGGTTGATCACACATAATAAGATGTTAGATCGAGGTTCGATCAAGGCAATTGCCGTGATCAGGGTTGATCACACATAATAAGATGTTAGATCGAGGTTCGATCAAGGCGATTACTGTGATCAGGGTTGATGACACATAATAAGATGTTAGATCGTGGTTCGATCAAGGCGATTAGTGTGATCAGGGTTGATCACACATAATAAGATGTTAGATCGAGGTTCGCTCAAGGCGATTACTGTGATCAGGGTTGATGACACATAATAAGATGTTAGATCGAGGTTCGATCAAGGGGATTACTGTGATCAGGGTTGATCACACATAATAAGATGTTAGATCGAGGTTCTATCAAGGCGATTACTGTGATCAGGGTTGATCACACATAATAAGATGTTAGAACGAGGTTCGATCAAGGCGATTACTCTGATCAGGGTTGATCACACATAATAAGATGTTAGATCGAGGTTCGATCAAGGCGATTACTGTGATCAGGATTGATCACACATAATAAGATGTTAGATCGAGGTTTGATCAAGGCGATTACTGTGATCCGGGTTGATTACACGTAATCAGATGATAGATCGAGGTTCGATCAAGGCGATTATTGTGATCCGGGTTGATTACCCATCTCATTTTATGACATTATCATCTAAATATATATATATATATATATATATATATATATATATATATATATAAAGATTCTAAGCTCATACATGACTTTTATCCAAGTTTCAAATGCATATCAAAGTTCAGTCAATTACCCATTTCATTTATGACTTTGTCATCTAAACTAGATTTCCAATCATACAAATGAGGAGACTAATATTTACACATAACAGACAGTAGCTTAAATGGACTATTCAAGTTTGTAGCCGATTCACACAACACCTACAAAAAAAAACTTGAATCCAGGGACTTAGTATTCAGATGCAAAACAAACATACAATCCCAGGATAACATCCATTAATGAAGAAATAGAACAATCCATCTAAAACTCACGTTCAGGAGATGAAATCAAAAGAAAATTCAAATAGAAATGAACTTAAATTAAATACTAACTAAGATTTGAAGCCTTCTTATCATCATTCACCTAGCATTCTTCCTCAAGATCATTCTTCTTCAGATCTGGACCCAGATTATTGTTGGTGCCCTATGCTTCCTCCTTTTTGATCTTGCTATTGTACCAGTTCTTTAGCCACCTTTTATGTTATCTACTGACAACAGATAATTTCCTACGGATTCTGCACAAAAAAATTGCAAATCAAATGAGAAATTAGAACTTTAATGAAAACTTGAAGATTGTAAGATCAACCGAGAGAAATATTTGCAAAATCAGATGAGCTAATACAAAGTTAATGAACATTTGAATAGATAGTAAGATAGTAAGATAGTCAACGCACTGCAGAGGCAATGGGCGACCATACATTCATTCTTTTAACACATATATATATACAACTACAACAGCATCAAGCTTAAAAGCCTTCAAATATCCATGAAGCATACAAAGCAATAGATTTTAGATTTTCTCAACTAAGAAATTTCTTTTCATAAAAACACTCACCGGACGCCCCAATATTGTTAAAGATGACATTGTAGCTTAATTGGTGAAACTGTTTAGAAGGACGAAAAAGGATCCTCTTACACATAAGAATTTAGGCAAACGGAATTACCTTATCAAGGCCGAGGATCAACCAAAATCGAGCAAGTATGAATATCATGACCCTCATCTTTTTTGCAACGACTGCATTTTTTACCTCTTCGCTCTCCAGCTGACTTCTTCCTCTTTTTTTGATGGTGGTCGACCACTTTGATTTCTCTCCACCAATGGAGCCAGAACCTTCTTACATTCTACAGATGTACCTGATTTAACAACATAAGGTTCTTCAATTCCAACAATTTTTTTCTTCAAAGTTATGTTTAGCTTGGTTCTATCAGAAAACGCCACAAGCCACTTCACCGAATCATCACAATCTATCTCCATCGGTAGCTCTGGATATTTGGACGATATAGGGCTTTCACATTGCATCTCCAATTCATATAGCATAGAATCTATTTTCAACTTCTCAATTACTTTTTTGTACAATTCATCATATGAAATAGATTTTCCCACAAGTATTAATGTCATGTTTTCTTCGTCATCCACATATTTCCTTGTCCAGATTCCTTCGCCATTCTTTTGAAATTCAACAAAATAACAGATTTGCATCCACACTACATCCGTATCCGCATCCGAATTAGCCATCATCTACAATATCTGTTTGAATGAGAGAGGTAGTGGAAGGGTGGTTGAACTGAGGCTGATATTTGTACGATTGAAAGAAAAGTATGAAACTAAACACAAATTATAAAAGACACAGCAAATTGTAATGCAAAAAGACAATCATGGTACAACTTTCTTCATTCTAAATGGGATTCTTCTCTTAAATAGCAGCTCAAAAACTCTTGAATCAAACTTAAACTCATTGTCAATAAAGCTACCTATTTAGTATTATTGATTTTATCAAAGAAATTAATCGCAATGGATCGAGAAAACCAGCAACAAACATTTATTCCTTACAGTGACCATATGGTCAACAATCTTCTATTATAGTGACCATACGTAAAGCAACTAATTCTCTTTACATAAGAAGATGACCATATATACATAAAAAACGAATTTTGTCCCATGATATTTGTTTCCTGTTCTAACTCGACTACTACAATCAAGTACAAGCAAAAATAGAGTCAAAATAAAATAAAGAGCTTGGTGTGTGATTAAGTACCTTGTGATTGTGGTAAGGAGTGAATTGCCGGATTTGGGAGGCCGGATGTGGTGCAGTCTCCGGTGAAAAGAGGAGAGCAGCGGCCAAAGTTTTTTTTTAGGAGGAAGCGGCGGTCCGGCAGATACAATTTTTGAAATGACACAAGTCTCCAAGCATAGGAAATCCAGACTATAATTGAAACGCACAAACGCAACGTGATTGAGCTTTCAATTTTTGATTTGGGAATTTCGATTTGGAATCTCTTTTAACTGATTGAGCTTTCGATTTGAGTAACAGCAACAGCAACATCCGATTTGAGCAACAGCATGAACTTTATTCGATTGAGCAACAACCACAGATTTCTCCTTCAAGAATTGGCAAAGGGAGGAACAGACAGATGAATGCCTCTGAGGGGTGTAATTCAGACAAAACACAGAGCAATCCGATTCTTGAAGGAGAAATCGGTGGTTGTTGCTCAATCGGAAGAAGTTCATGCTGTTGCTCAAATCGGATGTTGATATTGTTGTTACTCAAATCGAAAGCTCAATCAGGTAAAGGAGATTCCAAATCGAAATTCCCAAATCAAAAATCGAAAGCTCAATCACGTTACATTTGTGCGTTTCAATTATAGTCTGGATTTCCTATGCTTGGAAACTTGTGTCATTTCAAAAATTGTATCCGCCGGACCGCCGCTTCCTCCTAAAAAATACTTTGGCCGCTGATCTCCTCTTTTCACCGGAGACCGCACCACATCCGGCCTCCCAAATCCGGCAATTCACTCTTACCACAATCACAAGGTACTTAATCACACACCAAGCTCTTTATTTTATTTTGACTCTCTTTTTGCTTGTACTTGATTGTAGTAGTCGAGTTAGAACAGGAAACAAAGATCATGGGACAAAATTCGTTTTTTTATGTATATATGGTCATCTTCTTATGTAAAGAGAATTAGTTGCTTTACGTATGGTCACTATAATAGAAGATTGTTGACCATATGGTCATTGTAAGGAATAAATGTTTGCTGCTGGTTTTCTCGATCCATTGCGATTAATTTCTTTGATAAAATCAATCATACTAAATAGGTAGCTTTATTGACAATGAGTTTAAGTTTGATTCAAGAGTTTTTGAGCTGCTATTTAAGAGAAGAATCCCATTTAGAATGAAGAAAGTTGTACCATGATTGTCTTTTTGCATTACAATTTGCTGTGTCTTTTATAATTTGTGTTTAGTTTCATACTTTTCTTTCAATCGTACAAATATCAGTCTCAGTTCAACCACCCTTCCACTGCCTCTCTCATTCAAACATGATATTGTAGATGATGGCTAATTCGGATGCGGATACGGATGTAGTGTGGATGCAAATCTGTTATTTTGTTGAATTTCAAAAGAATGGCGAAGGAATCTGGACAAGGAAATATGTGGATGACGAAGAAAACATGACATTAATACTTGTGGGAAAATCTATTTCATATGATGAATTGTACAAAAAAGTAATTGAGAAGTTGAAAATAGATTCTATGCTATATGAATTGGAGATGCGATGTGAAAGCCCTATACCGTCCAAATATCCAGAGCTACCAATGAGATAGATTGTGATGATTCGGTGAAGTGGCTTGTGGCGTTTTCTGATAGAACCAAGCTAAACATAACGTTGAAGAAAAAAGTTGTTGGAATTGAAGAACCTTATGTTGTTAAATCAGGTACATCTGCAGAATGTAAGAAGGTTCTGGCTCCATTGGTGGAGAGAAATCAAAGTGGTCGACCACCATCAAAAAAAGAGGAAGAAGTCAGCTGGAGAGCGAAGAGGTAAAAAAAATGCAGTCGTTGCAAAAAAGATGAGGGTCATGATATTCATACTTGCTCGATTTTGGTTGATCCTCGGCCTTGATAAGGTAATTCCGTTTGCCTAAATTCTTATGTGTAAGAGGATCCTTTTTCGTCCTTCTAAACAGTTTCACCAATTAAGCTACAATGTCATCTTTAACAATATTGGGGCATCCGGTGAGTGTTTTTATGAAAAGAAATTTCTTAGTTGAGAAAATCTAAAATCTATAATCTATTGCTTTGTATGCTTCATGGATATTTGAAGGCTTTTAAGCTTGATGCTGCTGTAGTTGTATATATATATGTTAAAAGAATGAATGTATGGTCGCCCATTGCCTCTGCAGTGCGTTGACTATCTTACTATCTTACTATCTTACTATCTATTCAAATGTTCATTAACTTTGTATTAGCTCATCTGATTTTGCAAATATTTCTCTCGGTTGATCTTACAATCTTCAAGTTTTCATTAAAGTTCTAATTTCTCATTTGATTTGCAATTTTTTTGTGCAGAATCCGTAGGAAATTATCTGTTGTCAGTAGATAACATAAAAGGTGGCTAAAGAACTGGTACAATAGCAAGATCAAAAAGGAGGAAGCACAGGGCACCAACAATAATATCTGGGTCCAGATCTGAAGAAGAATGATCCTGAGGAAGAATGCTAGGTGAACGATGATAAGAAGGCTTCAAATCTTAGTTAGTATTTAATTTAAGTTCATTTCTGTTTGAATTTTCTTTTGATTTCATCTCCTGAACGTGAGTTTCTAGATGGATTGTTCTATTTCTTCATTAATGGATGTTATCCTGGGATTGTATGTTTGTTTTGCATCTGAATACTGAGTCCCTGGATTCAAGTATTTTTGTAGGTGTTGTGTGAATCGGCTACAAACTTGAATAGTCCATTTAAGCTACTGTCTGTTATGTATAAATATTAGTCTGCTCATTTGTATGATTGGAAATCTAGTTTAGATGACAAAGTCATAAATGAAATGGGTAATTGACTGAACTTTGATATGCATTTGAAACTTGGATAAAAGTCATGTATGAGCTAAGAATCTTTATATATATATATATATATATATATATATATATATATATATATATATATATATATATATATATATATATATATATATGGGTAATATATGATTTAGATGATATTGTCGAATAAAGTGAGATGGGTAATCAACCCGGATCACAGTAATCGCCTTGATCGAACCTCGATCTAACATCTTATTATGTGTGATCAACCCTGATCACAGTAATTGCCTTGATCGAACCTCGATCTAACATCTTATTATGTGTGATCAACCCGGATCACAGTAATCGCCATGATCGAACCCCGATCTATTATGACATTATGTGTAATCAACACGGATCACAGTAATCGATCTCGATCTAACATCTTATTATGTGTGATCAACCCGGATCACAGTAATCGCATTGATCGAACCTCGATCTAACATCTTATTAAATGTGATCAACCCTGATCACAGTAATCGCCTTGATCGAACCTCGATTTAACATCTTATTACGTGTAATCAACCCAGATCAAGTAATCGCCTTGATCGAACCTCGATCTAACATCTTATTACGTGTAATCAACCCAGAACACGGTAATCGCCTTGATCGAACCTCGATCTAACATCTTATTATGTGTGATCAACCTGTAAGGTGTAGTGCCCGAAAGACAATTGTATAATTGTTTTAGGACAGAATTAATAATTCATCTTATTATATGCATGTATGCTTATAATTAAGACACTACCGAAAACCCTAAGTACCTCGTTTATGTAATCACATAACTCGGTGTATGGCTATACACAAGAGGATTGAGTTAGTGAGATGTACTTAAAATTAACTTAGTCCGTAGCGTTTATTAATCCGAGTATGGGTCTCATGATTAATTTGCTATTAATGCTCCCGAACACTTTAGGTGTGATAGTCTTATCCGATTTCGTCGGTAATATAGGTACCTAGTAGGGGCATTTATATATGATGATAATCATATAGTTTGGACCGATTTGATTTGAGTTCTCGATATAATTCCGTAATCGAGAAGTCTTATCGAATCACAAGATGATCATATATGGATTAATCTTAATCCCGAGGTGATCACGACGACATTTGCTTAGACTAGGGTAGAGTTTGATGTGTTAGTAAGGATCACTTCGAAGTATGTGGTCCAACACTTCTCGTTGGCTCTATTCGGAATGAGTGAGTGGTCCGTGCTATCACGAATATGGAATCCATTCCTTCCCTCGGGAAGTAGAGAGACAGTTCCCTTATTTGTTGACCCTAGAAGGCGATCGATCGGCCGAGTTCATATTATATTGAATATGAACTAATTGATCACTAGGGGGTTAATGGTAAATAAGGATAATATGTTTCGAGAAGGGTTTACGGAAATATCCCGAATCGAAGTGAACAGTCTATGGAGGGTTTATCCGTATGTAATGATTATATCAGTGGACGATTTCGACTCATAAATTGAGTGTAAGTTATCTATATTCGATAGAGTTCAATTTCGGGTTTATGGTGGTGTAATCCCGGAATTAATAGGTTGGATATAATTATTCTGTCTGACGAATAATTTTATTCGACTTATTGTAGCTACTGAATATGGGTCCATGGTCCCCGACGTGGCTCCTAATATAGCATATAGGTTTTCTCGTCGTTGCACCTCAATTATAATTAAATAGTGGATTGGGCTATTTAATTTGATATTTGGATTAATTGTTTAGTTGGACTAAATATTAAATACACGGAAAATACATTTTTCGTGGACTCGGCCCAAATTGGTGTGTTGACCTTTTGACCTCATTGGTCAAATATAGGAAAGATGCGTGGACCTTTTCTTTTAATGAAAGGTGGCGCAAATTTGATGTTAATAATTATTAAGAAATTAGTTTTCTTGGATAATTATTTGACATGTGATTTATCTTTTATTTGTTAATTGATAATTCATGGAATATTAGATAATAATATGATTTATCCTAATTTGTTTGGGATAATTATTTTATTTATCTTTTATTTGGAAAAAGGATTAATGTAATAATTATCTCTTAATTATTTAATCCTTGGAGGTTAAGTTTTACTCTCCTATATAAAGAGAGTTCCCAAGCCTTTTGACACATTACAATTCACGCCATATACACAAGAAAGTGGCTTAGAATTTTCGGCCATCTTTCTTTGGGTTTCGAGTTGGAATAATCTTCGGGATTATTCCGGTAGCATATCAAGGAGGTCCGGCGGCGGGAAACACCATCCACCGGTGTTCTTTGGGAGACACACGTTGGAAGGCTGTGGCTTCTCAAATACGTGTTCTTGGAGATCTATCGTTCTTGGAGTTAAGCACCATAAAAAGGTAGGCTCCCAAACCCCCTTGTAGTTTAGATCTTAAATTTATGTTCTTTGTTTCGTTTAGATCTAGATCTGATGCCTTCCGCTGCGTAATCGGGTCAATCTATGATTGATCCGACGATATTACATCTAACAAGTGGTATCAGAGCCTTTGATCTAACGATCAAAGAATATGAGTTTTAGATCTTGGAGTGGAAAAGCATGTTTTAGATGTTTTATTTCGTTTTTTTTGGTAAAATTCGAATTTAATCATGTTGTATGCTTGTGAATGTTGTGGTTGAAGAGATGGATTGGGTTGGTATTGTTTACCCGTAGATCTATTTTGTAGCTCCTTTGTTTAGTAACAATTGAGCATAGGATTTGTATTTTTTTATGTTTTTTTTTCGAAATTCTATGTAAAAGTAGCATCTTTTATTGTAATTTTGATGTTCCGGGCTCGAAAAGATGAAGATCAAGGCGAAACCCAAGGTATGAACGAGGAGAAACGGCTAAAAACCTGATTTTAATTAAAAATCTGTGCTACAGGACTTTCTGCGACGCTGAAAAGCGTCGCTATAAGTCTGTTTGTTAAAAACTTGCATGCGGCTAGGGTTTCTTTGGGGCGGCTGTCAATGTTTTTTTTTTCCTGTTAACTTTTTTTTTGTATAATATGCGTATGGCAGATAATCATCAAATATATATATATATATATATATATATATATATATATATATATATATATATATATATATATATATTTTGGAAATAATTTAAAAAAAAAAAAAAAAAAAAAAAACAGCCGACATATCAAAAAAAAAAAAAAAAAAAAACTGTTTTTTTTTCAGCCGCATCACATAACAAAAAAAAAAAAAAAAAAATTAAAAGGGTTTTTGATAATTATAATAATATTTGTTTATTTAATTAAAAAGCCTTTCTCCTCTCGGGTGTTCGTGGTTCGTGATCCGGCGGTTCGAGTTCAAGATTCGAAGATCAAGACTCGAAGACATAGATTAAATTTTACTTTTCCTTAGAAAATTGTTAGTCGGGGGTATCAACGGTCCATCTCGGTGTTTACTTTTCGGTATAATTTTGTGTTTGATCAAGATTACGTGCTTAAAACCGGAAAATTGCCATGACTTGCATCTTCATGATTCCACTCCAATGCATACATGTAGCTAGTTTATTTCGAATAAATTAGGCATGTATAACTCGAATAATTAGTATGAATGCTTATTAATTTAATATGTGGTACTTAAATAATAAGTAGCTAATTATAAAAACCGAGGACCCGGGTTTTGTCAATCGTTACGATTTTAGTGATGGATTCTCGGTGAATCCCACTTGGATAAATCGTTGAGCTTTTCGGTGATGGCTTCTTAGTGAACCCACCTTAAACGAAACGAGATTACGCTTTGGGTTACAATTTAGAAATCGGAGAATCTTAGTACATGGGTTCGGAAATGGTCTAACCATGGTTGGGCGAGTTCAACCGAGCTTCGGCTCAATCGACTCCCCTCCACGTGTGATGTACGTTACGGCGGTTCGACGGGACTTAGCATAGCCGATAAGCCTTCGGGCTAAACGGGGCTTCTCTTGCCGGATTGGCCCGAAGCGTCACATATGTTCCAACGAATAAGACGGCGTAGGCTTGCCTACATAACCGACCCTATTCGGAGTACTTTGATTTATTGTTTTTTATTGTCAAGACCGCAACCGTAATTAGTAAACCCACCACTTTTTCAAAATATTGAGTGGGAGCGGGGAAGGCGACGGCCAACCCCACGGCCTCTACTACGGATGCAAGCACGTGAGAGAAGGGTGACGCCTCGAGCCGCTTTGATTCCGGCCCCCGCGGGTGGTGTTCACCCCTATCAAAATTCAAGGCTTGATTTCCGAAATGATAGGATTTCGGGTACTCGTTGAGTCACTGACCGACCCTGCGGCGGCATACTCGGGGCGTACTTTGAGATCTGATATAGTAGGTCACACTCTTTATGGATATTTTCGAAATATCTAGGCTAGAAAAGGAAGGTAATCAATGATTAAGGTCCGGGATGTCTGATTCCCGTGAGATGTTTGATTCTCGAAGATTAATCATTGAGAGAGATTGTCTCAGTTTAATCATCGCCTCTTTGACTGACCCTGCGGCGGCACTGAGGTGTGAGATTAAATCCTTGGAATGGTAGGATAGACTTTATAGTTTATTATTCCTAAAATATAAATCTAGTAGTGAAAATTTATTTTTGAATTTAACTTTCTGTCATTTTATTTACAACTAAACATCTAGGTTACTAAACTCGTTAGTAATAGGACTTCAATAAAAATGTGGAAAGTAACAAGTACGTTGTAATTATCAATAAAAGCAGTTAACTTTTCGGAAGAAATTTTTCTCTTGAGCCTTTAAAAACTTAAGTGACATAGTACAGGTGTGTCACGGATGTCACTCGTGTTGAACGAGAGACGACCATACTTAGTTTACAAAAGATGACATAGGACTATCAGATAAAATTCATTTAGTGAATTTTAAAAGTGTAATTACACATCAAATTTCTAATTGAAAAATTGGAAAATCATATACATAAGGCGTTGCTAGTTAGACGGTATTTGGAACCGATAAACTAGTGGGAGCCTTAGTCTTATGATTTGTTGTTCTGAATAATTAGAAATGTGTAATGGAATGCACTAGAGTTTTTCCATTCATTGGAAAAACAAGAATAAAGCGTTATTAGTTAGACAGTATTTGGAACTGATAAACTAGTGGGAGCTTAGTTCTAGAGATTTTATAATCTTTGAAACATCATGAACACAGCATTGCTAGTTAGACAGTATTTGGAACTGATAAACTAGTGGGAGCTTAGTTCTAGGTGATGTTCTAATCTTTGAAAAAATCATAAATACAAAGTATTGCTAGTTAGACGGTATTTGGAACCGATAAACTAGTGGGAGCTTTGGTCTTATGATTTGACGATTAGAAAAATCGATAGTCCAAGCAAGTAACACTAAACATCCCACAATTCAAGAGTAGTGTCTCGCTCAAACGAACCGCTAGTTCAAGATCTGTTTCCATCTAAGGAAAGTCGAGAATGGGAAAGAACGTTTATATGTGTTAGTCGTCTAAACTACGTAGTTTTAAGGCTAAACCGGAAAATTAATAAATTGGAAATTAGAGGATAAGGAAAGTGATTTCGGATCACTGACCAATGCATCCTTAGTAATTTTCTCGAAAGCTAAAGTTCTTTGGAAGAACTAGGTAGCTTTGCATTAAACGATAAATAAAATAGACAACGGGCAGTTATTCTCAGATAGACTAGTGGGAGTGATATAAGGAAATGAATCTCGGATTCAATTCTTGAGTATCACAGAAAATTCATTTTTTGTTTTCGGATTCGTTGGAACGAACGTATTCATTTTCAATAGGATAATCTGTTTGTCTTATTGACGATAAATATAATATTCGTAGCACGAACCTAAGACTCAGACTTTTGTTTGATAAAGTCAGAACCACTAAGAAATGCTGAATAGGTATATGTAACACATCTAAAACAATATAAACGCAAATGGTTTCCGTATTTAGATAAACACTTCTTTATATACTATTAATTAGTGCATATTCCCCAACGACAAGATCGGGCAGACCGGCTTAGGGTGATTCCTATCTTCCAGTCAACGGAACCCTGTCTCAAAGGAACAAAGCCTAAGTTTCCTTTCAATCGGGAAAGGGTAATAAATTTAAAGAAGTTACATAGCTTGTTCATATTGACCTTCGGGGTCTTATGAAAGATACAAGCTTGTGGGAGCCTCTGAGTAGTGACATCTCAGTCTGACAACTACTCGAAACTCCGGAAATTTATCCAAAATATTAGGAGGAAATCTCTGATTTCACCAGAGATAGAGTATTCCATACTCAGAAATAGGTTATCGCGTAGTCTTCGGGACCGATGCTCGGCCCGCTCCCCGGTGGAATGTTTTCACTAAGGGATACACCATAAATTTGCCTTAAATAGTTATTGATGTGCTACGATACGCTCGCTCGAACTCATTTAAGATATTGGTTGCAAAATAACGGTTGTATTGAAAAACCGAGAAGTCTACCCTTAAGATGCCTACGCATTTGTGGATAAGAAGTGAATTCGGTTCACCCCACTTCCGTAAATAGAGGCATTTAGCACCGAGTGCTTGAAGGTAGGACTCGGCAATTTTGTGTACACGTTCGTGTCGTGAAATATCTTAATGCATTGAGTAAAGGTTGGTTATTAAACTCGTAAAATCGAGAATGACGGTAATCTTGTCAAACTCGGTCCGATGAGTCTATAAATAACAACCTTAGATCTTGAAGTATTTGTACTCAAGATGTTACTAATCGATGTGTTCGGTCCACATCCAACACCGGTTGGTGATAACACTAATAAGAACTACTAAACTAGATCAAGTATATCAATCCACCCCGAACGCGGTGGGAGTATGGTTTGTCCATTACCCATTGCGGGACCTTATGGTCTATAGGGTAGATTGATGACCTATAGTCCTTTGTGGGCCGTGTAGGATCCCGATCATAGAGGTTGGTTTAAAAGCCATAACCCCGTGAATGGAGTTTGATACTCCGAGCTTCGTTGAAACTCTTGTAGAACCACCTGAGCATCTCAGGCCCAGTGGGAGTAATTGGAACTACATGAAGAAGAGTAGAATGAATAGGAAAGTTTAACTTTCACAGTAAAACTGAGTAATTTAGGGGTGATTCCCTAAAAGGTAGAGAGATAACCAGACCGTGATCTCCCTCACCACTCAGTCATGCTTGATTTTGTCAGAAAGCGGGAAATATGGGTGATTCCCTAAGACTTCCTTGCCGAACAACGGAATCTGAATTCATTCAGAACAGAAGGGTTTTAGCTAAGAACAAATAACGGATTCGTTACAAAGCAGAAAGTAGGGGTGATTCCCTAAGACCTTTTTGCGAGACTAACGGTATCTTAATTTATTTAGAAAGAACCTTTGGCAGGATGCCTGCTATAGCTTATATCCTTTGGGGATTAAAGCAAACCTCTAGGTCATTTCAAAGTAATATATTTTAATATGTGGACTTGACCAGAATGTTGATAAGTCTTTTGTAGACTTGGCATCAATATTAGTAAAGTAGTATGTAGATTAGTGTTTGTGAATGGTAACACTGAAACAATTGGAAACAACATGGGTGTGTTATCTGAAGTCAGAGTCCGACATGCCATCGGGATTCATTCTAAAGGATTTGATTCGCTCAAATCCGCAAGAATCGATCATTGGCAATCCGATCCATTCACCTGGTTAATATATTCTTGCATTTATGCAACATTCAACGATGTAGTCTACCCTACCTCTCAGGAATGGTTATCTAAACCTGAGGATGAATACGAAATGGGATGTTTAGTGAATCCTCAAGTATCTTCGGGAGAATGAGGAATAATATGCTAGTATATTCAGTGCAAACTAGAATATAAGTGATAACGCTAATTCTGACTTTATGTCGAATTAAGGAAGATCGTTAAGTCGATCTAGTCCTCAGTGTTGAATCAAAGGCATATTGAAATCGTACCACCGGATTAGATGGAAAGGCGACGTTTCGATCCCAAAGATTGACTCAAGCCGACATCCTACCTGATCAGTGTACCAAGACACATGGTATTCGGATTCGAGTACGCGCCGGGTCACCGACCTACCCCCGCGGCGGCACACTCCGGTCGTGCTTGGAAGGATGAATTACTAAGATGCGCTTGGAGGGTACAGATTTGAGGGATTCGTCTCACTTGTTTTTGAGCAAGTGGGAGAATGTTGTAGATATAGATAAATAAGGGTGTGCTCTAAAACAATTAATCCACTTGCCTTTCGTGCAAGTGGGAGATTGTAAGGTGTAGTGCCCGAAAGACAATTGTATAATTGTTTTAGGACATAATTAATAATTCATCTTATTATATGCATGTATGCTTATAATTAAGACACTACTGAAAACCCTAAGTACCACGTTTATGTAATCACATAACTCAGTGTATGGCTATACACAAGAGGATTGAGTTAGTGAGATGTACTTAAAATTAACTTAGTCCGTAGCGTTTATTAATCTGAGTATGGGTCTCATGATTAATTTGCTATTAATGCGCCAAGAACACTTTAGGTGTGACAGCCTTATCCGGACCGTCGGTAATAGGGTACCTAGTAGGGGCATTTATATACGATGATAATCATATATGGTATCGGACCGATTTGATTTGAGTTCTCGATATAATTCCGTAATCGAGAAGTCTTATCGAATCACAAGATGATCATATATGGATTAATCTTAATCCCGAGGTGATCACGTACGACCGCTTAGACTAGGGTAGAGTTTGATGTGTTAGTAAGGATCACTTCGAAGTATGTGGTCCAACACTTCTCGTTGGCTCTATTCTCGGAATGAGTGAGTGGTCCGTGCTATCACGTATATGGAATCCATTCCTTCCCTCGGGAAGTAGAGAGACAGCTCCCTTATTTGTTGACCCTAAACCGATCGATCGGCCGAGTTCATATTATATTGAATATGAACTAATTGATCACTAGGGGGTTAATGGTAAATAAGGATAATATGTTTCGAGAAGGGTTTACGGAAATATCCCGAATCGAAGTGAACAGTCTATGGAGGGTTTATCCGTATGTAATGATTATATCAGTGGACGATTTCGACTCATAAATTGAGTGTAAGTTATCTATATTCGATAGAGTTCAATTTCGGGTTTATGGTGGTGTAATCCCGGAATTAATAGGTTGGATATAATTATTCGTCCGACGAATAATTTTATTCGACTTATTGTAATTTACCGAATATGGGTCCATTGGTCCCCGACGCGCTCCTAATATAGCATATAGGTTTTCTCGTCGTTGCACCTCAATTATAATTAAATAGTGGATTGGGCTATTTAATTTGATATGTGGATTAATTGTTTAGTTGGACTAAATAATTAAATACACGGAAAAGACATTTTTTTAGGACTACGCCCAAATTGGTGTGTTGACCTTTTGACCTCATTGGTCAAATATAGGAAAGATGCGTGGACCTTTTCTTTTAATGAAAGGTGGCGCAAATTTGATGTTAATAATTATTAAGAAATTAGTTTTCTTGGATAATTATTTTACGTGATTTATATTTTATTTGTTAATTGATAATTCATGGAATATTAGATAATAATATGATTTATCCTAATTTGTTTGGGATAATTATTTTATTTATCTTTTATTTGGAAAAAGGATTAATGTAATAATTATCTCTTAATTATTTAATCCTTGGAGGTTAAGTTTTACTCTCCTATATAAATAGAGTTCTCCCAAGCCTTTTGACACATTACAATTCACGCCATATACACAAGAAAGTGGCTTAGAATTTTCGGCCATCTTTCTTTGGGTTTCGAGTTGGAATAATCTTCGGGATTATTCCGGTAGCATATCAAGGAGGTCCGGCGGCGGGAAACACCATCCACCCGGTGTTGCTTTGGGAGACACACGTTGGAAGACTGTGGCTTCTCAAATACGTGTTCTTGGAGATCTATCGTTCTTGGAGTTAAGCACCATAAAAAGGTAGGCTCCCAAACCCCCTTGTAGTTTAGATCTTAAATTTATGTTCTTTGTTTCGTTTAGATCTAGATCTGATGCCTTCCGCTGCGTAATCGGGTCAATCTATGATTGATCCGACGATATTACATCTAACACAACCCTCATCATAATAATCGCCTTGATCGAACCTCGTTCTAACATCTTTTTATGTGTGATCAACCCTGATCACAGTAATCGCCTTGATAGAACCTCGATCTAACATCTTATTATGTGTGATCAACCCTGATCACAGTAATCGCCTTGATCGAACCTCGATCTAACATCTTATTATTTGTGATCAACCCTGATCGCAGTAATCACCTTGATCGAACCACGATCTAACATATTATTATGTATCATCAACCCTGATCACAGTAATCGCCTTGATCGAACCTCGATCTAACATCTTATTACGTGTGATCAACCCTGATCACAGTAATTGCCTTGATCGAACCTCGATCTAACATCTTATTATGTGTGATCAACCCGGATCACAGTAATCGCCATGATCGAACCCCGATCTATCGTGACATTATGTGTGATCAACCCGGATCACAGTAATCGCCTTGATCGAACCTCGA
Source organism: Gentiana straminea (assembly GCA_036785695.1). Taxonomy (NCBI): domain Eukaryota; kingdom Viridiplantae; phylum Streptophyta; class Magnoliopsida; order Gentianales; family Gentianaceae; genus Gentiana; species Gentiana straminea. The sequence continues at coordinate 4,713,951 of JAVUPR010000114.1, forward strand.
TCAAACATCTTATTATGTGTGATCAACCCGAATCACAGTAATCGCCATGATCGAACCTCGATCTAACATCTTATTATGTTTGATCAACCCGGATCACAGTAATCGCCACGATCGAACCCTATCTATCGTGACATTATGTGTAATCAACCCGGATCACAGTAATCGCCTAGATCGAACCTCGATCTAACATCCTATTATGCGTGATCAACCCGGATCAATGTAATCGCCTTGATCGAACCTCGATCTAACATCTTATTACGTGTAATCAACCCTGATCACAGTAATCGCCTTGATTGAACTTCGATCTAACATCTTATTATGTGTGATCAACCCTGATCAATCTCCTTGATCGAATCACTAACGTCTTATTATGTGTGATCGCACTTGATCGAACCTCGATCTAATATCTTATTATGTGTGATCAACCCGGATCACTGTAATCGCCTTGATCGAACCCCGATCTACCGTGACATTATGTGTAATCAACCCGGATCACACTAATCGCCTTGATCGAACCTCGATCTAACATCTTATTATGCGTGATCAACCCGGATCATAGTAATCGCCTTGATCGAACCCCGATCAAACATCTTATTTTGTGTGATCAACCCTGATCACAGTAATCGCCTTGATCGAACCTCGATCTAACATCTTATTATGTGTGATCAACCATGATCACAGTAATCTCCTACATCTTATTATGTGTGATCAACCCTGATCACAGTAATCGCCTTGATCAAACCTCGATCTATCGTGACATTATGTGTAATCAACACGGATCACAGTAATCGCCTTGATCGAACCTCGATCTATCGTGACATCTTATTATGCGTGATGAAACCCGGATCACAGTAATCGCCTTGATCGAACCTCGATCTAACATCTTATTATGTGTGATCAGCCCGGATCACAGTAATCGCCTTGATCGAACCTCGATCTATTGTGACATTATGTGTAATCAACCCGGATCACAGTAATCGCCTTGATCGAACCTCGATCTATCGTCTGATTACGTGTAATCAACGCGGATCACAGTAATCGCCTTGTTCGAACCTCGATCTATCGTCTGATTACGTGTAATCAACCCGGATCACAGTAATCACTTACAACCCGAAATTTGCAACAAAATTACAAGTATATTAGTGGAAAAAAAAATGTATAATGACAACAACAAAAGGTAAAATTTAGCATGCCATAGAATAGCCAACTGGAATAGCATATCGAATATGATAGTTGCACAACTCAAGAGATGTTCTCTGTTGATGTTATAAACAGAGAACAAATGATCAAAGTCATCAACAAATGATCAAAGAGTGCCCCTGCTCAAATATCAACTAATTACAATACATAGGAAACAATATACATAACTGTTACGATAATGTATAAGCATTACGAAAACTAACAGTCAATTATCAATTTTCAATCTCTGTAAATTCAAACCTAGTCATATGTGTGGTGCCACGGTAGATTCACGATGTGCCTTTAACAGTGCCCGCAATTAATGATGATCAAAGTAAAACCAATATCTCAGTTGATCAAAACTCCAGAAAGGAAACGAGTTAAAACTCAGAAAGTAATCTGATTGATCAGACAGTTAAGACCTCAGATTTAGCAAGAATAATGCAGCAATCACAGTATGCGCGATGGATCTGTCCGGTTGTTTATGCACTCATTGGTTTTTGTGATGATGTGATGTTAAGGTATTTGCTCACCTTTCGAAAGTCATTTCTGCAAGTTTTAAAATAGGTCTGAAATTGGGGTTGATTAATGATTCTTTAGACTCGTCAAGATATTGTGTTGGTTAACTCCTATTGCCAAAAGTCATGGTTAAAGTTGCGGATGAGGAATTTGGATGTTGATCTATGCAACCTAATATCTTTGCGGGTAACTCCTTAAAATTGCCAAAAGTCATGGTTAATATACGACATCTTTTCTTGCGGAGGAGGAATTTGGATGTTGATCTATGCAACCTAATATCTTTATAAAACGGATGGAGATAACTTCGGATGCAAGAAACGAAACAAAAGCAATCAAACATAAACAATCAAAGGAGGTAACGAAACAAGAAGAATGTGTATTTTTGTTTTATTACTCGACGCCACCGACTATCACCACGATGATAGTCACCTATTAGTGAAGCTCGGTGAGACTGTTCCTACTTGAAGCACTGAATTTGAAGCACAAAATTGAATACACTTTGTTGTAGTACCCGAGCGTATTTATAGGCACAAATCCCTAAACCCTAGCCGTAATTGTAATGTTCCCTCGTCTTCTAATTTGCTCGTAATTAACGCTTGTTATATTGTAATTTTTGCGTCTATTATTTTGCTTCTATTATTTTGATTGTATTTGGCCTTGCTAGAAGTTTCTTGATTATTATGTTGCGAGTTCGATTATTATGTTGCCGAGTTCGTTGTTTGATCTATAAACTTGTGTATTTGGCTGCAGGTTCGATTTGGGAGCTTTCTCAAATAATGTTTTTCTTTTTGTTTTTATAAAATATGGGGGTAGTTTAGGTACTTCTTTTGTTTTTTTTAAGGAAGAGATGGGTGAAGACTATATAAGAAAAAAACTTGTGTGGAAAATCTATATAAGAAAGAAACTTTTGAGAATGTACTATATTAACTTTTGCCTCTTGTGGGAATGGATCGGCAAAGGGAGGAACAGACAGATGAATGCCTTTGAGGGGTGTAATTGTCTTTTCCACCAAATCCCTTTTTGCATTATTTTTTCTGGACTCCGCATTGTGGAGTATTATATAGAAAAGAAACTTTGGAAAAGATACTATATAAACAATTTCTCCTTTTCTGAATAAGATTGGGGAATACGAGGTAACTGTATTGCTACTTGAAAATTACAATCCTCCAATCTTATCGTGCGCCCTGAATGAAGTTCTGGATTCATTATCCAGAGGGGATTCATCTGAATTAGTTGTTCCTTTACTTGTGGCAGCTTCAAAACTTAAGCTTGAGAATAAGAATATTCTGACAACTGCCAAAGCTTCTCTTTATGGTATTCAATTTGGACTCGTAAACGAATCAATCGATGCCTTGGCATCTAAGGTGCAAAACCCTCCACCGTCATTGCAGATTCACCACGAACAGTTGGCCTGCTTGCTTCAGTTGGTCCGTTTATCAAAGACACCTACATATATTATAATCGGACAACATATGTCACCGAACACTAAAGAAGAGTTTTTGGAGGCGATTTCTGACATTGGAGAGCTTTTGGGGGTGTATTCGTCTCTTAGGTTTGTAAAGGAGACGATTGAATGGAGTCCATTGAAGCTCTCACGGGTCACCAAAAAGCCTTGGCAGGCATTGTATGGGTGATGAAGAAGCACCCCTCAACCATCGTTTTTCATGTTAGAGTTTGATTGTTGAAGAAGTCATAAAAAAAAAAAACGATAATAGAAGTCATAAAAAAAAAAAGGATAATTCTTCTCTGCAAAATTACCTCATTCGGGTAATTCTTTCTCCATTGTTTTCCATTATCTCAAATAGTTGTAGAAATGATTTGTGTATTAAATATAAACTAATTTTAACTTATTTTAACAGTGTACAAAATAATTTTTATGTCTACATGTCGCCAAGGGCAGGAGCCCGGATTTTAATCCGGATGGGCTAATAGACTATATCGAATTCGTCAGGTGGATTGAATTATGAATATTTTATGGATCAAACTGGACTATATAGATTCTTATAGTATAATATTTTTTTTACGGATGGGCTTAGCCCCCTTTCTTAAGGTGGCTCCGCCCTTGCATGTCGCAATTATCTTTACGAAAAATATGCTTCTGAACCACTTAACACTTAAATGCAAAATGAGACTAATAGTGTCAGATGTGATCCGACTGGTTTTTTTTGGCCTCTACCTCTGATGATCATACTGTATGCAGTGTTTTACTCTTGATTAAACTATTACTTGTTCTTACGTACTTTAGACCCTTTATGGTTTGGACCTCCTTAGAAGCATAGTGTACAAGCTACTGTTTAAAGTGCTGGAATATCGTTCTAAAATGGTAAACCCTACCATTAAGGTCTCCTCACCCCCGATCCCACATGGGAAAGTGAGGAGAGGTTAATCGTGAACCTAAGCAGCTCCAACATAGTGCCTTTCAAACCTCTCGCACCGAAGGGTGTTATCAATCGTAAATCAACCCCATTACGGGAATCGAACCGCCGACCTCCAAACAGGTTAGAGGTTGCACTACGCACTAAAAATAAATAAGGACAATGTTGTACAAGACTTAGGTAACCGATCTTTCTAATTTGTCAGGGATCTGTTACATGTTGGAGTCAATGAATTTACATGTTGGGGTCAATGGATGTTTTTACAGGAGGTCTTTGCTTTTAGATGGAGCCCCAACAATCCAAACAAGCCTTGAGATTGACAAGGTTTTTTTTGCTTTTAAGATAATCTGTTTTGCTTTTAGCCCGTACGGCAACTGCTTGGCCTCGGGATTTCAGAATGGCTGCGTGTATATATTTGGTCGGTGAAATATGGCAATATCCTTAAAATGATAAAGGAACCGGCGGAAGCGTACATGGGGTCTTTTGGAGCCCAAACGGTGATCGACTAGCGGCTGCTTTGAGTAATGACGTGGTTTGTCTGTTAGACTTTAGAAAATAGAGACCGTGTAGGGGCATCAAAATTGAATCATGTACTATTGTTTCTTACCGTAAAGCAAAGCAAAGACAGTTTTAGGAATTCTGGGATACGGGTGACGTGGTTTGTCTGTTAGACTTAGAAAATAGAGACCGTGTAGGGGCATCAAAATTGAATCATGTACTATTGTTTCTTTCCGTACTAGGCAAAGCAGAGGCGGCTTCAAGAATTCTGCGATACGGGTCGAGGATCGAGAACTGCACATCATATATAAGATTATAAGTATTAATTTTAAAAATCCAAGTAAGATTATGGGTCAACGGACAATTTATAAATAATTCTGGGATACGAGTCGAGGATCGAGAACTGCACATCATATATAAGATTATAAGTATTAATTTTAAAAATTCAAGTGGGATTATGGGTCAACGGACAATTTATAAATAATTAAAGTGGGTCAGTTATTACATATTAATGGAAAAAAATTTAAATAGTTAAAAAATACAACAACAAAAAAAAAGTTATTTTTATGTTTGAGGGTCAGGTGACCTAGAACACAATGAATGGCGCCGCCCCTGGCACTAAGCCCTTGTTTGTTTTCAAGTTTTAGGTTAGAGTTTTTTTATATCACATCACCAATAATTTGTTACAATTTTCTCACCAATCATTTTTTCAACTTCAAATAAAAAAATATTAAATCATCTCTTATTATTTCACTTTATCTACTTTGTTATTTTTTTATCATTATTTTATTCATTATAATACTTTATTTCAATTTATCTAATCAATCATTTCTTTATCTACACAAATTTCAAAAAAAAACATTTTCAATTTATAATCATTACCAAAAAAAAACTCCAACAAAAAACAAACACAACCTTACTTGTAGTGCTGGTTTGTTCCTATAGTTCTGTTTGTCCTTTCTATGCTAAAAAAAGAATCATTTCTCGTGTTCACACACCACATCAAAGTGGTGTTGTAAACGAAAGCACCCACATTTATTAAATGTGGCTAGGGCATTAACGTTCACTACGGTCTTTCTATGACATATTGGCGCTTAAATGGTGTATATTAAATGTGGCTAGGGCATTAAGGTTTCACTATGGTCTTTCTATGATATATTGGGGCTTAAATGGTGTAGTAGAAGGAAAGCACCAACACTTATTAATTGTGGCTTGGCATTAAGGTTTCACTATGGTCTTTCTATGATATATTGGGGCTTAAATGGTGCAGTGGAAACTTAGGGCGGGGTTTGGGTTGCGTTGGGTTTTTACATAGTATAAGTCGGGTTGGTTTATAAAAAAACTAACACAAACCAAACCAAATGACTATAAAACCAAATGGGTTGGTTCGGGTTGGTCTGAGTTGGGTTTTTGGTTTTCATACACAAAACATTCATATATTCAAATTTTCATGCTATAAAATCAAACCAACCCAAAACGTTTTCGGTTCGGGTCAAAAACCAACCCAAAATTTTTGGTTTTTAATTGGTTTGGGTTTTTCGGTTTGAGTTTTGGATTGGATTGAATTCATTGAAATTTATGCTTAGCCCTAGTAGGAAAAAAAAAAGCCCCAACACATATTAAACGTGGCTAGGGCATTAAGGTTTCACTTTGGTCTTTCTGTGATATATTGCGGATTAAAATTTCACTCTGGTTTTTCTATGATATATTGGGGTTTTTGTGTTAAGCATGCTGCTATGTTAATCAATATAACTCCTACCCTTGATTAAGGAACAAACTCCCTATTTTCTTTTGTATGGCAAGTCATACCCCTAGCCTGGAAAAGAGCCTACGGATTGACGTTGGGCCTGAAAATAGGCCTAGTAACAAATAGGATCCTCGTTCCAATCAGTCCGCACCTTCATAAGCTGGACTGGGCCGGGTACAATCCAGCCCGCCTCAAGCCTCTACGATTTCCATCATTGGCTAGGCAATGGGCGTCGATTAGCAAAGCCTTCAGCTCGCCACATACAGAGCGACACGACGCATTGGCGGCCGGCCTATTCGCCCTTCAGTTCGCAGTCTGCCAGCTCGGACCGAGCCTGCTTGACTAGGCGAACCGAGTTCATGCACGACGGTTACAAGGCGAAGAACCCACAGCGGTTATGAGCAAGCTCGCCCAATCGAAGGCTGCCACGTCAGCCACATGGTTAATCATGCTTTATTACATTTAATTACGTCTGAATTACCGTCATTTGTAACCGTCGCCTCTTAGTCCCTATAAATAGCGGCATTTGTACCCCGAAAAGGACATCTCATTAATACCAAAAGCAGATAACCTCTGTCAATTTGTCAATAGTCGAGCCCCCTCTTTTTACTTCTTGCCATCTTCATATTTTTCTTGAGCGCTGCCGTGCACCACCGGCAAAATCACTCATTTCCGCTAGATATCCACCGCAAAAATCATCCAAACTTGTTTGTGATACGTCCGACCGTATCAGTAAGCAAACTGTTTATAATGATCTAAAGATGTCATGTTTATAATGATTTGAATGTGGGCTATCTAGCTATGCAAGTATTTTTGTGTGGGGCAGACGAAAATTTGATAGCAGGAGTAGGAAGTGTGTCTATTTAGGTAATCCTCCTCATACCAAGGGCTACACATTACTTGATCTCAATACTATGGAGTTTCTTATCTCTAGAGGTGTAATCTTTCATGAAAATTCTTTTCCATGTCTTAATAATGCACCCTGGACTAATAATCAAACTGTATTGCCGGTTCCTACCTTTCAAAATGTGAATTTTGACATTTTAGGTCAAGATGTTGGAGCCTTACCCTCTCCTACAAGTATTGCAAAATAAACGGTGTGGATCCTACTCTTTCAGAAGAAGAAGTGTATGCACCCACTGAATATCATCCCCTAAGAAGGTCCACTAGAAAGAGAATATTACATGCACATCTTCAAGATTACCAGACTAAGTTAGGAGTTGTTATTTTTACACCACATACTCTGGATAAGGTAGTTTCTTATGACAAACTATCTATTAGGTGCTGAAAAATAGATTAAGGCAAACAAACGGGCAATGGAATGCTAAATGGACAGATGCTCTACTTAAAGCTGGTTACCCTCAATCTAAACATGATCATTGTTTGTTCACCAAAAGACAAGATTCTACCTTTACTGCTTTCCTGGTGTATGTGGATGATATAGTGGTGGGCAGTTCAAACTTGCAAGAAATTCAGAAACTCAAGGATCTGCTTCACCAAGCTTTTACAATCAAAGATCTAGGACAGTTAAAATACTTCTTAGGTTATGAAATTGCAAGATCAGAAGCTGTAATCATCATGAATCAAAGGAAACATTGTTTAGATTTACTTCAAAAGTTTGGTTATCTAGGAAAGCCTTCCAGCATTCCAATGGATCCTAAAACCAAACTAGAACCTAAGGATTCACCTTTTCTTGCTGATAACAGGTACTACAGATGTCTTGTGGGCAAGTTACTTTACTTGAGCAACACAAGACCTGATATTGCTTATCCAATTCAACAATTAAATCAATTCCTTGATGCTCCCACTGAAAACCATCTTGTTGCTGCCTATAAACTAATCTAGTTCCTTAAAGCATCCCCAGGACAAGGTCTGTTCTTTCCTTCTACTGGCAGCCTTATCCTAAAGGCATTTAGTGACTCTGAATGGGCAGGTTGTACAAAGACTAGGAGATCTGTTACTAGGTATATTGTATTCTTGGGAGATTCCTTTGATCTTGGAAGAGCAATAAGCAAACCACAGTTAGTAGAAGCAGTTCAGAGGCTGAATATAGGGCTATGGCCCTTACAGCCTATGAAATACAGTGGCTCATTTATTTGGTATCTGACTTTCAAATCAAGCATACACAGGTGGTTCCCCTCTTCCGTGACAAGAGAAGTGCCAACTTCAATGTGGAAAACCTAGTTTTCCATTAAAGAACTAAACACAGAGATAAATTGCCATTTTATAAGGGAAAAATATCAGCAAAAGGTCCTAATCTCCTTACCTATCAGAACCGATGGCAATTTGGCAGACATCTTATCTAAACCGGTTGAATCCCTGGTTTGTGTATTGTATATCAGAAAATAGAGACCGTGTTGTAAGATTTTAGGCATCAGATATTTTTCTATCGAATCCCTGTACATACATATTGAGATGAATGTGGAAGAGTTAGATTCCAAAGTGTATTTTTTCTACCAAATTTAATTAGCCTTGATTTCTTTGCAAATCATTTGGCTTTCGCAAATTATATAACACACGTAGGTCGACGTTGTCATATCAATATGCAAAGAGAATCACGGAAGTGACAAAACAAAAAAGACTCACAAAATAGATCCTCCGGGTTTCAAAAGGTCGCGGTTGTGAGCTAACTTTGTTGCCAAAATGCAGAATCACTCCAAAAAAATCATTACAGCAAACCAACATCATAGATTCCTAGAAATAGAGAGCCGTGAGACATGACATGAAACCATTTACAAGTCTCTGGCGCACACATGCACATATAGTCACGGTGCAAGAAAGACCTTTTTATTTTTTGGGGGATCCATTGCCTTGTAACATGAATAGAAGCTCCCACAGCTCCCCATTGAGTTTCACAGTGAACAAATCCTCTTTATATAGTCTCTGTTGTAGGTAGGGAGTTTTACAGGGAACTAATCCATTTAAGATTATGTAGTACCTCTCATTACGGTCAAACTGTATAGATTGATGAAGCCTTTAATTATATATATTTATATATATATATGAAGGACCACTTTGTCCTTCAGGCTTGAGCTCAATTCCTGTAGATTATTCTTTCTTAATCAATGGACCACTCTAGCATGCCTTGTATGTATTATCAACCAAGGACCTTCATCCGTATCGACAATGGACCACTCTGGTATGCCTTGTATATGCCTCCATCCGGAGACAGACACTTGTCTAATATACAGTCAACTGCCGAAAAGCCGGGTCAAATGATGTTTAGGCAACAATGGTTGAGATTAGAGCTATCGCTTTGAGGCTTTAGCTTTTGTTCATATTTTACTTCTTTTGGGACCCCCATGCTCTACCAATCTGGGGTTTCTAATTTTTCGGTATAGCAGGTTGATACAATGGATCCCCTTTTCCAAAGCCGGGTGGGGGTGGGGGTGGGGGTTGCGAAACTATAGCAAGGTTAAACAAAAGAAAATCATCATTATATACAAAGCCATCTGAAATGGAAAATGAAAAGAACACAGAAGATAGGAACATAACAGGGAATTTACTTTGCCTGTTTGAAATTGGACATTAAGCAAATGTCACAAAACTCATTTCACTCATTGAAAGAAGAAGAATCCAAAACACTACGCGCAACACATTTGCAGCATTTCATCCTTAAAACAAAAGAAGAATAAGATAGGTTGCGGAGGAGGGGGACAAACGGGAGCCATATTTCTATCCTTCTTCTTTTTTTCTGTGTCTTATTTTACCTAAAAGACGAAGAACAAAACAGAGAGAGAGAGAGGAAGAAAAACAACCGAGTATGGCGGCAACGAGCCTTTTGCTACTTTTTGCCTACACCTCCTATTCTTTTTCCCCAACACTTTAACTCCACTCTAAACCTAAAAAAGCCCTGCTCCGCTCCGCTTTTTCCTTCTTCATCACACACACACACAGGGTCTGTACATGGTGGTGGTCTGCAACCGCCCACGGGCTGCGAAAACAACAGGACGCCTGATCACGACTTGGTTCGAATCGGACATCAAGTTTCTTTGAACCTTCTTTTTTTTTTTTTTTCCTTGGGTTTTTGACAAAAGGGGGATGTCTACTCCTACCAGAAGACCCCACCTGAAAAGAAAAAAATGGAGTTGATTAACGACAATGTAGTCAGAAGGAGAGAAAAATAATGCAGAAAAGGCAAAATCTAAGAATGCAGATTAATGTATTGTATATCTTGTCTGGAAATATGCTGAAACATCGTACTACAAAATAACGTCTTTTGTATAAAATAAGCAGAACCTTAGAACATAAAATGACTAAAAAATTCAAAGGTGCTAGCTGGTAAGAAAAAATGCATGTACACCTCCTATTGCCGAGAGAAGTCGATCCTTTATGGAATCGAACCCCTACCATCCCCAACAACTCCAAGGTAAGGCTGACCACTAGATCACCCTTTGCCCTTTTTTACCAATGAGCTATGCTCCAAGTCCAAGGGCAAAGTTTTTATTTATTATTTATGTACATATGATTGTCAATAAATACAATAAGAGGCTTCAATGGTAATGTTGTTAGATTATACTACATCTATTAGTATTAGGGAGCGGGTGAATGAAACATAAAGGGCAGCCTAGAGTAAAAGACAGTATTTGTCTAATGTAGAAAGTTCATCAAGATGTCGTGTCGTTTATGCTTAATGAAAACACAGTTTATAGCATATACTCACTTCTAAACATGTATATTCAAGTCACACAAGAACTACTTTCATCGCATGCCAAGGCTCACTCCCGGGCGCAGGAACCATTAAGTGCACATAAAAGAATAACAATGGAGACACACTACCACAAATCACACACCTAACTACAATAGAGTTGAAAAGAAAAAAATAAAAAAAAACCTTTCTGCAACTTCATTAGAAACAGAAAATTGTTTAGGGATTTCAAATTTCTTATACAGACATCATCTAATGATTTGGCGGATAATAATTCAAATAATTGTGAATTTCAATTCTACCTATTATAGATTATTGATTTGAATTATATAAGCATTTTGTAGACTTATAAATAAAGGATAACATATATTATGTGATAGTGATAGGAAAAGAGTGATGAGGCTCCCGCCACTATATAAATTAGGGTCAGAAAAAGTCAGGCTGCAGGCAGAACTAGGTCCACACGGTTACTTGATACGATAAAAATAAGCCAACTTTTTTTTTTTTTGAGGATAAATACGCCAACTTTTAAATATACAATATGTGCATTGGGAGTTGGGATCCTCTGTCGTGCCCATGTTGTGAGCCCGAAACGACGTCGTTTCGGGCACAAATGACGTCGCTGCGATTTTTTTTTATTTTTTTTTTTTTTTTTGGCTCAGAACAAAACGGCGTCGTGTTGGCCCTAAGCGGCGTCGTTTCGGGTCACAGCAGCCCGTGTTGTGACCATTTCACAGCAGAGGAGACGCGTCCGTGCATTGGATCCTAGTTCAATATTCTCATGTATATTCTCCGCGAAATAGGGTGTGTGTATGTGAATCTTTCATTTCTGGAAGGAAAAAAAAATTGTGCATATAACATTAAGAAGTGAATTTTACTGCTTATATTATTAAAGACCGGGCGTCTTTCCCGACACCACACCAAAGCTTTAATTACCATGTATCTAAACGTTCGACTTTCAAAAGGTTGAATATCTGGATTCGACTAGTCGAACCTTACAATCCAATGTGATACAACGGTAGATGTTTAAATTCGCCATAAATTTCTTATTATTATGTTTCCCATAAAGAAATCTTTTATTTTCATTTAAAAAACACATTAGATATCAAGTCGAATAAACTAGAACATTTTAGTAACATACTTGTATTTAACACTAATATAAATCTATAAACCTGCTAATTTAGTCAACCGTCTAGTTATTAGTAGATACCACGATCACATTAAAAAAAATTTAAAAAGGATAAATATTTAACAAAAACAGTATGAAGCAACGCATGGTCAATTGACCACAACAAAACAACATAATAATGCACATGCAAAAAGTCCAAACTGCACTTAAGTGATAACCCCCAATTAATAATTAATATTAATATTAATATTAATATTAAACTAAACGTGTCACACCTGCAAACCCACGTCGACACTTCAAGATTAAATTTAATACAGTACACCAAAACTTTGTGACATCACATTGTACTAAACACTATTAATTTAATATTCGGTTTGTAACTTTTACTATAATAATAATAATAATGATAATAATAAAACACAAAAATGAAAGTAAAAACTTACTTGCAAAAATCAAAATCAGTCTTTGAAGATGATTTTTTGAGCAATATCAATTAAGGGCTTCAAGCAATCCGGTGAGAATTTCCTTGCGAACATGAAAGGATGAGTCGAGTTCGAGTCTCGAAGCTCATTAATCAGCTCGATTGACACCTCATCGGGTCGGTATGTATGCGGGTGCCCACCCGTACTCCCTGTCCAATTGACCCGGGTAAGAGTGTAATGAGTGCATCCATCCGGATCCTCCATTGACAATAGGGTCGGAAAGTAGTGTTCTTCCGGGTAGCAATTATCCAAATCTAAGCAAGGTAACCGAAATTTTCTCCATAACCGTCTGTCTTTAATTACAAGCAAAGCATGTTCCCGGGTGAGGACGAAGAACTGTGACCCGATCCGAAAACTCTCGAAGGGTACTTCCGGTGTTAGAGATTTTTCGCCTCTGGCGATGTATCTGTCCCAGAGTTGGGGCTCGTCGGAGAGAATTTCAATGAAGCTACGGAAAATCGGGGATTTGGGGGTAGTTGACTGGCTGATTGGGTAGGAAAATAGGGAATTGTATACGAATTGGAAGGAATGGAGAGGGATACAATGTTGGGAGATTAGGGCAAAATAAGCGTTTCTAGGGTCATCGAGAAGGGCGGTGGCAAGGAGGCGGCGTGCGGCGGAGATTAATGTCGGGCTAGATCGTTCCGTTTTCTTAGCTGGGATGAATCTGCCTTCAAAAACACCACAAGGAGGATTGATTTTAACAGAAGGATCCGCGTGAATATAGATATTATACAGATTTGTATTGTTCGCGAAGAAAATCTCCCAAAGAGGAGCAAAGTGCAGGTCGGAATTGGTGAGAAAAAGGAAGGCAATTTTGGGTTTCAACGACGACGGATTCGTGGTTCCAATACTGATCCGGTGGTGGTGGTGGCGGACGTGGTGGGCCTTTTCGGTAAGAGAAAACAGCGTTGCACGGCGGAACAAGGCGAGATCGTTTAGCTCGTCAGGAAGAGAGATCTTAACGTGTTTAGGAGGCAGAATTCTTGGTGCCAAAAGAAAAAGATAGGAAAAGAAAGCAAAAGGGCAAACGAAACAACAAACGGTGTATTGAACATGACCTTCAAATTTGGTGAAACAAAATTCCCACAAAAAAAAAAAAAAAATGATAATCGAAGAATATGTGCAGAAAAAAACTGGATTAAATGCTTGAAAACAATAGATTAATCTGGGTTTATGTAAAGAAAAAACAAACAGGTGTGAGAGAGTGAGAGAAAAGGAAAAGCGTGGAAGGATTTTCGGGAGGGTGCTGTGGAGGTCTTATCCTAACGATGAAGATGGGAGATGGGGAACTTCGGAGAGTTGGTTGAATTATTCTGATTTCTTTAATGCTATATTTGCTGTTTAGTCCCTCCTTTATTTAATGCACTTTCCATGTTTTTTTTTTCCTTTTTTGAAGGGCGCTTTCTAGTTTCCATATCTCACATTCTCACCCTCTTGTTTCTTATTTTCGAGATATTGAATTAAAACCCTTATACTTTTAGATGTACACTTTTTTTTTCGAATTTTAAATGTACACTTATTCCATAACATATGTGTATCCAAAGAGTACAAAAGATTGATGGCATGCCTATCGGATCCGGCCGGTCATCGACCTGGAAAAGGCGTCGGATAATCGGATTACTGATTTAATCGATGAGTCATTGATTTAATCGCCATATCATTAAATACAAATATAATTGAATATACAAAAACATAAATAAAAATTAAAATATGACAATCATATTCATATTTGAACAGTGTGAACGTTTGATGACGATACATTCATCAAATACAAATATAATGCCAAAAAATGAACGAGGTGGTGGATTTTTATGTTTATACAAAAACATTCCGGGAAAATAAAAATTAAAATATGTTATGTCACACCCTTAAATGGGCCTTAAATGTTCATATTTGAACGCGGTGATCGACTCCGGTGGTTTGGTGTGGACTCGCGTCCTTATGGACGTAGTCGATCGTCGTAACCGGAATTGATTACATGGCCCGGCCTCGATCCTGGGTCTCGACGAGTACATTGTAGTTAATTCATACTGTGATGACCAACCGATAGACGACACGTGGAGGGAGTGAAACCCTGTATCGTCACTTGACTTCCTTAAACGGGCGAATGCTCGAACCGGCCCGGGGTTGAGACCGGGTAACCTGATTGACCGGTTGACCGTCGGGCCGGGCCGAGTCTTATAACTATATTTGATGGCATTCAAACTGCCATATTTTTATCTATTTAAATCCGAAAGGGGCATTATTTATACCTGATTTTACCAATACCACACCAAGACGACCTTCAGAAACTATCGACATTTGAAAGATCGATCGTGAAAATCGACATTTTTAAAGTCGATTCTTGAGAGATCGTTCTGATGTGGTGCACAGATTGTGTGGTGCGAATAATGTTGGAGGTCTGAAAACATTAGCTTTTTTTTTAGGTAACATCATGTTCAAATTTAAAATCCCATTCCAAAACCATTTTCAAATCTCACATTGTTCTCTTGATATAATGTAATAAAACTTTTTGTTATGTAATTTCAAATATCTTTGTAAACTATTGTAAAATTGATAGACCCAAATAAGATAAAATAAAACTAACCAGGGCCAACAGACTAGAAACCCCCTCCCTCAAAGCTGAGAGTGGTATACAGAGTGACACTTGATGATGTTTCTAATGAACCTGAGAAGAATAACAGTCAATCAGTTCATACCTAATAGTCATGTCTAATGTGTGTTTCAATATTAGATTAAAGTTATAGTCAATCGTTTACTGTCAGTCATTAGGGGTCTAGTTAGCCATACTCAGACGACTTTTATACCAGGGAGGGGCAACACATGTAATATCATAATGGCACAAGAAGGTATTCATCACTTTAAGACCAGTAAAGGGAAAGAAAAAGGAGGTAATGCTAAAAATTGACCTTGAGGAAGTATATGATAAAGTAAGTCGAACTTTTTTTCGGAGAAAGTAGGATTCAACAATAAGATCAATCATCTTATTATGTTTGGTCTAAGAACATAAAAATGACAATTCCTTGGAATGGTAACAAACCGGATCACATCTGCCTGGAAAAGAGGTTTGAATAATGGAACTCATTCGCCCCTATTATTTGTCCTTTGTATGGAGGTGCAGGGCCAGTATATAAAGCTATTAAGAAAGTTAGATGGAAACTAGCTAAAGTGAGCAGACAAGGACCAACTCTTTCCCATATGTTTTTTTTGTAAATAACTTAATCTCATATTTCTTTAACACACCCAAAAAAACATACATGTGTCAATGGTTTCTGGGATCATCGAATTCCATAGCCAAGAAATGACCATAGAATCACTTTCATCCTAAGCAGAGTACTTGGGATCATCAATAACAGGCCTAGTACCCACAAGATGGATCAATTTTCCTTTCATTTTAAGGAAAGTTCAAACAAAATGAGTCCATATTAAATAATTCTTCACGTTCAGCATGTAAGCAGCTTGAATTTCGCAAATATCCTGTAATAGTGCAATTAACATGAGAGGTGGAATCCGATTGTTGCTAGTAGCAATGGAATCCGACATATTCAAAGAATTTGAATAAAATTTGAAGTGAATATTGAAGAATCGAGTTGAGTCTCTGATACCATGTAAAAATTTAAAAAGAATGAAAATGAAAATAATTTCAATAATAAAATTTCACTTAAGTGATCCAAAGAGTATCGGGTTCTCTCTCTCTCTCTCTCTCTCTCTCTCTCTCTCTCTCTCTCTCTCTCTCTCTCTATATATATATATATATATATATATATATATATATATATATATATATATATATATATATATATATATGCCCAACGACTTTAAACGAGAAAAGACAAGATAGTTACGTTGGATTAAATAGCAAACGGTAACATTATTACAAAAAATAACAGACACGAAGAACCCAACTAAGATGCGGAAATAGATCAGTTGTATTGGTTCAGCTTTGATTACCCTACGTGATCAGTGCTAAATCAATACAACACTGGATATTTGGCCGAGAACCATCAGAGCAGAATCAAAGCTGAATTCTAACATAACCTCATCCAACAATTCGGATCTTGCTAAAAGTGGAGGTAAATATTAGGGTTCACCTTTTTGCTCAAACACTTGTATATTCAACCCATCTAACTAATCAACAACTTTTTGTACCGTAGTGATAGCATTAACTGGTCTACATCTAAATGCGCCAATTACAACATTTGCCTTACCAAATTGGTATTGAATATATAGATCATAGTCCTTCACGATCTTCATTGCATCATAGTCGGATTTTCTTGAGAAAAGAAGAATGTATGGCATGTTTGTTACACAAGAATGGAATGGAATGGAGTGTAATAAAATCATAGGAATGGAATGAAATTGAATGGAATAAACTCATTCTATTACTGCGTTTGGAATGTGAAAGAACATAATAAAACAAATTATATAAAATGTGTCACGTTGAGACTGTTGAGTGATGAGTGGGCCAGCTGAGTAGTGGATTAAGGTTTGGTAGGATGGGGTAGGGTATGGTGTATAAGGTAGGATATTGTTACATTATATGTGTTGAAGGAAGTGTTGAGTGCAAGTCAGCTGAACTCTGAAGATTCAACTAATCATATGAAGACTCAGCAACCTGCTGAGTTAGTCAGTAGATCAACTATATACAGAAAATGCTTATTTAGTTAAATTCCGTTATAACCGTTGTAACATACTTATAACTGATTCATGAGGTGTATGAAGTTATGAATACCTTACGATCAATAACATTGTAAGTTAACTCTTGATTTATTCTTTGAATAAAGTTCTTCTGCGTTCTTTCTTTCATTTTTTATTGTATTTCACAACTTCAACACGGTATTAGAGCATAAATTTGAGGGATTCTGATGCTTTTCATTGTTTTCCTCGATCTGATTTTTAAAGAATCTTGAGAATGTGTGGTGAAGGAAGTGTTGTGTGCAAGTTGATCATATACCATTCTCATCTTGAGGGGGTGTTATAGTATATGTGATGAAGGAAGTGCTGAGTGCAAGTCAGCTAAACTCTGAAGATTCAGCTAATCATATGAAGCCTCGGCAACTTGCCGAGTTAGTCAGTAGATCAACTGTAGACAAAAAACAGTTATTTAGTTGGATTCTATTATAACCGTGTTAGGAAATCTACGCGGGAACGCAGCGGTTCAAAAATTTATTTCCTATCGACCCAAGATCGACTTCGTTTAAGCAATAAACAAATAAGCTAAAGACGGTGGTTACCTTGGTTGATCTAAAAGATCGACGCTTTGACCGTCTAAGGAGAGTAGTTCGCATAGAGCCGCCCAAGTGTTCGGCCTCTTCCGCCGTCCACACGAACGACCCGCCGGAATCCCATCATGGATTGCTATTGGAAAACTCCGGTTGCTTAGACCGGCTTTTTTCCCTCTCTCCAACTCTCTATAGGATGCTCTCTATTTTACACAAGAACTATTAGCTCTTGGAATTATGATGTACAAAAGGGCTTGACACCCACACTATATTTATAGTGTATGGGGCGCCCCCTAGTAGAGTAGAGGAGAAGAAAACATTTTCCCAATAAAATAAGGAAAATATAATAGATTGATTTATCTCATTTATTATAATATCTTATATCAAATAAATCTAGGATATTGTCAATATCTTATATTGAATATTTCCAAGATATTGTCAATATCTAATATTGACTATCTTTATTTTATTACCATAAATCAATTTACACATGTATATATGTATAAATATATATTAAATATGTACCAATATATTCAACTAATGAAATTGTGCAAATGTACATTCAATGCACAGCACACACACACATTCATTTAAATATATATATATATATATATATATATATATATATATATATATATATATATATATATATATATATATATATATATATATATCATATATTAATATTTTGTAATACCATTAATTAAATTGCACAATCCAAGTGTATCACTTATACACATATGTGGCGCCACTTATCAATATAAGTGTATTTAATTAATCAACTTAATTAATATCTTGTATTTAATTTATTCATAATAAATAAATACCACTATATTAATTTACCACTATAACCTTTATAGTCGTGAGATAAACTTTCATTATTTGGTTATCATCTATAACCACATTTTAATCAGACTAGATGTTCATATGTGTGTGACCCGATAGGCTTCCGAATATGTTGGCCGTAGACACAGAGTGCAAATTACGAAAATGCCCTTCATGCCTAACGATCACGAGATAGCATCTAGCAACACACCGTGACCCCCAATCATCGGAAGAGTCAAATGCAATGACTACTACCTTTCATGTGAAACACGCTTACCGTGTAACTTACAATCCTATCGCTGTAATAATATCCATACGGTCGTACGTCGAGTGTCAAACATTAACGACCGTATCTTATAATCTGGATATCATGCTCTCTTAAAGTAACTCGTTTACTCCCACTTTGCAAAGATTCACGAGAGTAAGACATTCCTTATAAGAAGGCCATTTCGGATATTCGATCCCAATCATAGGATACGCGATTCCCGGACGACCAATCATGTATACTCTGCATGCTTCAGTATCACACCCAATCACTACCGCATGATCGCCCCATGGCTAGGGAAACCTCAATAGTGTCAAAGCATGACAATCCACACCGTGATGCCATGAAGACTCCCGTCTTAAGGATAATTACACAACCGCCACATAGTGTGACACTTATCCGTGTAAGTGGGTCAGTCTAACGTACGCATTCTCTAATACACGTCCACGTACAGTCTAAGTGTCTCTACACTTCGATAGATGAGATCTATCCCTGCCCTAAAGACAAAAGACATCTAATACGTGCTAGCCTGTCTATACTATCAATGCCCTGTTTAATAGTACATCAGCCTAGAGACATTTAAGTATCAAACTTATTAAAGTGATTAGAGATCTCATCAACCATAATCGCCTATCATGGTTTCTCTATCACGTTTAATACTAAGGACGTTATCATATAACAATTCATAATTGGTTCTTTAAAAGAACATATATATGACAACTGAAAAGCCATTTAATATATGCATAAACATAAAGAAATAGTAGAAATGATCCGACCCGGTCGGATCCGGTCCAACCCGATTGGGTTTAGGACACTATTCCAACAGTTACATTATATGTGTTGAAGGAAGTGTTGAGTGCAAGTCAGCTGAACTCTGAAGATTCAACTAATCATATGAAGACTCAACAACCTGCTGAGTTAGTCAGTAGATCAACTATATACAGAAAATGCTTATTTAGTTAAATTCCGTTATAACCGTTTGTAACATACTTATAACTGATTCATGAGGTGTATGAAGTTATGAATACCTTACGATCAATAACATTGTAACTTAACTCTTGATTTATTCTTTGAATAAAGTTCTTCTGCATTCTTTCTTTCATTTTTTATTGTATTTCACAACTTCAACACGGTATTAGAGCATAAATTTGAGGGATTCTGATGCTTTTCATTGTTTTCCTCGATATGATTTTTGAAGAATCTTGAGAATGTGTGGTGAAGGAAGTGTTGAGTGCAAGTTGATCATATACCATTCTCATTTTGAGGGGGTGTTATAGTATATGTGATGAAGGAAGTGCTGAGTGCAAGTCAGCTAAACTCTGAAGATTCAGCTGATCATATGAAGCCTCGGCAACTTGCCGAGTTAGTCAGTAGATCAACTATAGACAGAAAACAGTTATTTAGTTGGATTCTATTATAACCGTTTGTAACTTACTTATAATTGATTCATGAGGTGTATGAAGATATAAATACCCCATGATCAATAGAAATGTAACTTAACTCTTGATTTATTCTTTGAATAAAGTTCTTCCGCATTCTTTCTTTCTTTTTTCGTTGTATTTCACAACTTCAACATATATGGTGAAAGGATAGGGTGAGTGGGGCAGCCATACCCCATCACTCACTTTACCTTGCCACATCCCACCACACCACTCTACCCTACTATACCCACACTTTCTTACCTACCACATACCTTACCAATCACCCCAGGGCATACTACCTTGTTACCCACATACCCCAACCTACTTTACCACCCACCTACCAAACCCTATATCACTCTACCTTACACCACCTTAACTTACCCCACCTTACCTTACCACCCTACCATCCCACACCTCGCCTCACCCTACATTACCACACCCCAACGCACACTACCTCTCTACCAACCATGCATTACCTTACCACCCAACCTACCACTTTTCACTTTCCTACCTACCTTATCTCACCCACCCTACCCAACCTATCACCCCACACTACCTACCACCCACCCTACCTTACCTTACCCACCACCACATCTTACCATACCGTACACACCACCCTATCTACCCTACTTTACCCTACCACACCCTACCTTATCTCACCCACCCTACCCTACCCATTGCCCCATCTTACCCTACCCTACCGACCTACCTTAACCCACATTATCCTACCCCGCAACCTACCCCACTTCATCCCATCCCACCCCACCTTACCACCCACCAAACCTGACCTTCCTCTTACCCACCACTCACGTGTTTGGTCGATTTTTATTTCATTTCATCACATTCCATCCAATTTCGGAGGAAATGAAAATAGTCATTTTTCATTCCGTTGGAATAAAATTCATTACATTCTCTTACCTTATAAACTTACACAAACATTGCAATAGAATGAAAAATCATTCCATTTCATTCCAATCTTGCGTAACAAACATGTCATTAAGGTTTTTCTGATCTCTAAAAAAATTGTATCAACAAGATCCTCTCTCGCATTGATCAGTTCCTTCTAGTTTGGTTTGCAAGATGATGGCCGGATTTGTAATTATGATGAAGATTCTCTTTCTCTGTATTTTTCTTCTCAGACAAACAGTTCGCCCCTTTTTTTTCGATTCCGACAAACTCCCAACATAATAGGGGGAGTTTTATTAAAACCCCATATAAAACCTCATTTATTGTTGGTTTATTTATTTGTTTTTTGAAAAGGGGCGTCACATCAAATTCTTATGTCTAACATCCTTAAAGTTAGACCTAACCCAAAATATGACATCACAATAGATTAATTCTTAGGACAAAAGCAACTCCCTCATCATAGTGTGTTATAAGGGTGCAAATGATTTGGGTCATACGGGTTTCATAAAAACTCATACTAAACTTTTATGTTGCGGGTTATAAAAATTTAAAATCATATTCAACCTAATTCAAAGTTCAACCCACACGTGCGAGTTTTGTTTAATGCGGGTTAGGTGCAGATTAGCATGACAATAGGTTTTAACGCTCTTAGTGCCGATTAATTGATTCAATAATCTTTCTTAAATGGTTTAGTTATCGGAGAAAAGAAAATATTCAACATTTAAAAACAAAGTAATTGAATAGCATAATTATATCAAAATTGAAGAAAATATTGAAATTTGTTTATTTATGAATGGTGTTTTGATACTGGAAAAAAAAAACATGGTAAAAAATGGTTATTCATTTTGTAGACTTGTAGTTCTTTTATTTTCTTAAACTATTCGTTTTACCGTGCATGGAAAATTTTGTTTAAATGTCTATATTTATACATATATTGGTTTGAATTGTGTTCAAATATGTTTTTTTTATGATATAACTCATACTCGATCAACTAATAAAATACGGATCAAAATATATTAAAACCATAATCAATCAAATTCATTTTTAATCCGCAATTATGGATTGAGTTAAATTAAAGTAGATCGAATTGTATCGGGTTGTGATTTTTTTGTTCACCCTACCCCTCGTGTGTGATATGGATGCTCGTACATTGAATGGTGCATACAAAACTACATATAAGTGAGTAAAATTTGAAGTCTCATTGTCGTTTTTGCACACGTGCTGCTTTCCCGGCTAGATTGATGTCATACTTCCCAATCAAAGTCAATACAATTTGCGGCTACAATCCCTTAATACAGTTTTTTTTTTTTTTATATTTTTTTAATCAAAAACTGACGGCTGTATCTCGACCGCTTTTATGCGAAAATACATACTAGTACTTCATTTGCCCAGGTATTATCTCTATTCTAATTCTGATTCCAATCACATTTTAATAATTACTTTTCCTTTAAAAAAAATTAATTAATTTTGATTAAACAAACAAAGATTAATTTTGTTACATGCTCACTATAAAATAATTCCCTTGTACACCATCTTTCAGTACATAAGTTTTATAAAAGAAAACCAGAAAAAAATAGAAATGAATAGCACGTCGGAGACGCTTGACGGAGAACAACCCAATCAACGGGGAACCACCGCCAGCCCATATGCTTATAGCATCGGAATCTTCTTGGCAGTCAGCGTTTTGCTCGTAGTCATCACATATACTTACTACCATATATACGCCCGGAACCACCACAGTCCGGCTGGCGGAGGAGGAGGCGGGAATTCTATAAACAACAACAACACCAGCATCTCCGATCAAGAGAGCCCACATCATGAATATTCATCAGGACTAGATGAAGCATCAATCCATGCATATCCGAAACTGTTGTATTCGATAGTGAAGGAATTTAAAGGGGACAGTACTACTAGTAGTGGTAATGTAAATGCAGCTGGGTGTTCTATTTGCTTACAAGATTATAAAGATGTTGATGTTCTTAGAATTTTGTCTGAATGTGGGCATTTTTTTCACCAGAAATGTGTTGATCCTTGGTTGAGGATTCATCCCACTTGTCCAATCTGCCGGAATTACCCGGTTCCGGCTACCTCAGATACTTCTGTACCGGCGGCGGTGGCCTCTGAACCGGAGATTTTTGTATAGCGTCCTAGAGATATCAATTTATTTTTTTACGTAAAATAATATGCTTTTATGTCAAATTCGAAAATTTTTATAGTGACACTTTTTTATTTTTTATGATGAATTTATAAAATGTGGTGTAAATTACTCCATAGATTTAGTAGGAAGATACCAAGTGAATAGAGAGGATAAAGGGCAGCACACCAGCTTTGACAAAAATGTACAGCCTCTAGTTTTCAACCCCAAAAACGATTCTAAAAATAATATGATGATAGTGATTTCAATGGCTTGTGAATTTAATGAATTTGTTGATTTTTGAATAATGAGTAATTTGTGTACCACTTCAGGTAGAATTATCCACCAAATAGCAAATTTAAATTGTTAAGAGTTATGATTGTAGAATTATCCCTTGCCATATAGCAGAAGAATGCACAGTGAATTGAAATCTAGACTTCGTTAGTGTAAAATCCTGAACTTTTAATTAATAGTATCGCTGTCATTTTATAATAAGTGGTTTTTATGGATTAATAAATCACCGTATTTGATCGAGATTATGACTCTTTATATTTAAAGACATAATTAGAAAATATTATTAGGAGCCGATAATTAAGGTTAATCACTAAAAGATGGGATTTGATTGAATTAAATTGATGCAAACATTTAATGGGTTTCTTGGGAAGATGTGCTCCCTCTGTTTTTTTTTTTTTTTTTTTTTTAAACTGTCACATTTACAGAAAAAATAATTGTTATTTTTTGGATGAATTTGACCACTTTTTAACTTAAGATTAGTTATTTTTTGGATGAACATGATCAATTATTTTTTCCCAAGTCTGACAGTAAAAAAACGAACGGAGTACATTATAAATACCAATGTGTTGTGTGTATATAGTGTTTCAAAATAAAAAAGAAAAGGAAAAGACGTGACGAGAGAGCAAGTACGGTGCCGGAAAAGGAAAAATAACGAGAAGGAAAAGAAAAGTAAAGAAGATGATACAATCACAATTCGGTATACCGTTTTTCAATCCGATTCGCGAGTGGTTGCGGGTAAGTTAAGTTATGATATTTATTTTTTTTAAGAGTTTTAATTTTAGATTATTAGAGTTCATACGAAATTGACAGAGGATCAAAAAAGGAATTTTGATCCGGTTGCTACTTGCTAAAGGTGGTTAGTTGTTGTTCGGCTCGCCTTTAAGGTAATGAGTTTTCTTATCAAAAGATTATGTTTTTAGTTTAAAGATCATGTCCTTAAGTTGTATTGATTATTATTTTATATCAAACTGCACGAAATTGAACATAATTATGTACTGCCGGAAAACTACAAAACTGTGTTTTCGAAACGTTATTCTGTTTTCTAGCTAGTTGCTATTCTGTAAACCGTTTTGGGCGTTTTGGGCTACGAGTGGTGGAGATAGGATTGAAGTTCGGTGTTGCTATGACCTTAGTAGGTTCTCGTAGGTTAGATATGGACCTTACATGAAATCTAAGTGCTTTATGTTCTCTTACGTGTTTATAGTTAGTGATCTTGTGATATTGTACGGAGTACCATTGATTTTAAGTCTGTGTCAGAGGTATGACTAGCTGTGGGTTTTAAGTCCCGTGGGTTTTAAGTCCCATGATTGGAGGTACGATTAGTCACATTAGCCGTGTTGTACCAATCCCTTATGCTAAGTCCCGTGGGTTATATGTCCCATGGTTGAAACAAAACGGTCAGGACAAGAACATATATATGTTAAGTAAGTGGACAGGAAACATGGACATGACAGACAAGACACGAACATGCTGCAATTAGTTGACAAGTACAATATGGGATGGTAGATGGCTTACGTTGATTAGTAGGCTGAACATAGTAAGTAGGTAATTAATGTAACGAACAAGTACATGGAAGATGAACAGAATATGGTTAATATACATGTTTGCTATGCCTGGTTTAAGGTTGGTTTTCAAGTGGTTTTCATTATGTTTCAAAATATTCTTTCAAAGGTGTTTTACGTATTATTCAAGTTGCGCTCTTAAACAGTTTTTTGAACTGGATGATGTAGACTCGTGTCTTGTGTCCAGGCATCTGACATATATGAATCTCTCTTTGATCATCTTTCTCCTTACTAAGCATACAACTGGTGTTCACTCCTCTTATTTGGAATAAGAAGAAATGCAGGTTAAAAACGAGTTGGATGATTAGCATGGAGAGCAAGTTTAGGAATGAAACATGAAGTTTGTAGTGTTTCAGCAGTTTCCTCTTTTGGGACAAGTTGACTTGTAATAAATGTTAGTAGCTATTTATGATTCTAGTTTGACAGAAGTTGTAATCGGTTGACTTTTTTTTATGAAAAGTCTTAAGTGACAGTTTCCCGAGTCTCTTACTTGTTTTTTTTCTTCCATACTTTTTGATACGACATGAGTCTTACGAGGGACTTGGGGTTTACTTTAAATGTCATTGCCGAACGTTTCTTTTACGAATAAATACTATCCGGGACATAGGCGCTACCGTTAGACATTTTTTTCCAATTTGTTTTGTTCTTGTATGTGACGAAGTGTTACATTTTCTAAAAATATATATGTATATAAGTTAACTATATTTTTAGTATATAAGTAATTTCACATATCGATAAAATATATAAAACATTATAATTCGTGTTTGTGTCCGGGCCAACACTCTTGTCACACCTACAAGTGTTATTGTCATTAAAATAGAAAGAAATACTGTATTCCTCTGTGTTAGAGCATTTCTTATCAATTTCCGCAAACCTTACCTAGCCAATGTTTAGATCCGGCTCTACCCAAACTTTTATGGTTCACTTAAGATTCCTCACATGTCCGACAAAGTGAGTTTAAACAAAGATGAAGATTGGGTAGCTACCTATTTTGATTCAAAGGACCTGGAAAGGATTTCATCTACTTTTTTTCTTCTTAAATTTCTCGGATTTTATTCATGCCAAGGATCTGTGGGGGATTTTTATTTTCGAATTCGGAGTTGGTGGTTGATGTGTTCATCCCATCAAGGAAAGGTAGGTTGGGTAAGAGGTGGGGCTTTTTGTGCTTTAAGTCAAGGTAGAACTATGATTCTAGTTGCATGAGAAATTTCATTCAAAGATCTCTAACTATTATTATGAAGATATAAATACCGAAATATGGCTCTAAGATGGTTCATATGGCTCTAGTAGCGGCTTACTTGTACGGACATGGAAGTCATCTTCCAAGCACGGCGGTCGGAGTGGTCATGCTCAATGGTGGTTTATTAGGATCAAGCGCTTATCATTCTACTAAAATCAATTGGTGTTAGTAAATGTGCTACTATATTTTCTTATACATTTAAGAGTGTGGACAATCTCTCCAACACTTGCACAATCTTAAACACCTCCTCAAGTGTGGGTTATCTCTCCCTGCACTTGCATATTATAAATGAGGGAAATAATGTTCACACCAGGGTTCGATCCTATGACATATGGCTCCGATACTATGTTAGGATCAAACGATTACCGTTCATTAATTACCAATTGGTGTCAGTAAAGGTGATATTATATTTCCTTATACATTTAATTAAAAGTATGAGCAATATCTCCCAACACGGTTCTCCGTGAAGGGGCTGTTTGTCTGTCTCTAATATTGATTTTTTTTTCCGGTTCTATCGTCTTTGTGATGTTAAGTAATAGATTGGTTTTGGGTTCTCAGCACTCATTCATCCTTGGATAACTTTCTTCTCTCAACACGCCTCATTCTAAATTATTACTTGGCTACGTTCATTCATCTTTGTTTTATTTATTTATGTTAAGATTAAGTACTTACCATTCTACTAAAATCAATTGATACCAGTAAATGTGCAACTTTATTTCATTAGGCATTCAAAAGTGTGAGCAATCTCTCCAACAATTTATTTATTTATTGTTGTTGATCTTGTTTCCTTTCTCCACCAATTGGTGGTATGTTTCCGGCTTGGCTCCGGCGGTTTGTTTGTTTCTTTATGGCGTTCGGTCTTTAATAAAGCTTTCGTTTTCGAGAAGAAAAAACCATAATTTCAATAGCATGAATTGTGTCTTTTTATTTAGCAAAACAGATAAAACCACATAATTAAACAAACATCGTACATAACGAGTACACGATATAATTACAATATTAAAACTGTAGAAAACTTGAAACATGAATACTCAAAATCAACATTTTTTTGATGTAAAACTCAAAATCAGGGATTGAAGAAAAATCCTTATCAATTTTATTTTAAGAAAAAATCCTTATCATTTTTATTCCGCAAGTATCCTTATGCAGGTGCGTTCCTGTGAAATTGGTGGATCTAAGTCAAAATTTTGTTTTAGGCCATGGATTATGTAAAAAATTACGACGTAGCGGTTTATTTTAGGCCAAATTATGTTCACAAGTGTACGAAAGGGAATATAAGTTGTTTATTTTATTTGAGTATTAACAAGTTTTTAATTTAATTAAAATGAAAATATATCTAAATACACTACAAATTATGTTCACAAGTGTACGAAAGGGAATATAAGTTGATTAAACATCTTTTTTTATTATAATATATGTGTATTGATTTGAGTATTAACAAGTTTTTAATTTAATTAAAATGAAAATATATCTAAAATACATTTCGTATACTAAATATATAAAAATGGTTCACAACTCACCATCGCTAACTCGTTCTTCTCTTTTATACTTGCTCAACACCAAAAAATATCACTTTTAAGGATGAACTTCATTATGGATATTTGTCGATCTTGATTTGTATGACTTACTTCTCTTAATGATATTGATGAACCGCATAATGTATATTTTTTTATTCTTTTGGATAAATGCATTTATATGTATGTTTTTGTAGGTTTTGATTGCTTTCCTCTGAGTAGTTCTAAAATATACCGATATATATATATAATGTGGGGAGATATATGCATTTTGAGATTTATGTATGTCATTTAATAATATAGTTGTTTGTTCATTAATAATACTTTTTTTAAGTTGATGATTCATAGATGATCGAAGCGAAACGAGTAAGAGATAAGAACGTATGCGAAAACCGTAATAACGGAACTGCGAACCAAATGGGCAAATCGAATAACGTGGTTTACGTCTTCAAACCGTTTAGCAGTTTGGTTTCAAAAATTTGAAACCGTATAAAATGGTTCGGTTTTAAAAGTGATAAAAACCGTACGAACCGACTATTTAACCATCAGTTTTTAAACTGAATTTAAAATGTATGGTTTTGATTGTTTTATCCGTCAATTCACTCTAAAATACACCCCAAAGAAATATTTCCCGTATAATTGTTACATATATCGGATTATGTGTACTTTTTGAAAACATAAATTCTAAAGATTCACTTATACAGAGTAGACACATTATAGCCGACGTAAAACATTACGTTCAACTAGTCCTAAAATACTTTTCCAAAATAAATAAATAAAATACATTAATAATAATCACAACATGTAAGACACAACAGGAGACATAATAATCATTTGCACCCTCATGGTGTATGATCTAATGATAAAAATATAAATCATAATGATGAAGAATGCAGATAATGGTTATATCATTCGTTATATCATTTTACATATTGTGTTCGTGTCATTAATCATGAGAGAGACTTTTTGTAAACACCTGTCTCTATCTTCTCGTAGGTCTCCTTGTCATATTTTGTCTTTCTTTAGGAACGTGTCAATATCAGATGAAATCACGATCATTGTGTAAAGAAAAAACTATTCTATAAAATATTGTAATTATTATTATGAGAGATTTTATGATGCAACGGTTGTAGCAATGTTTTACCAAATGACATATATTAGAGCCTCTCATTTTTACTCTCTCTCACATAATACACTTTTATCGTGTGTGAGATGTTAGAAATGAATAGTTGTAATGTATGTCACTTGATAAAATTTTCATACAACGGTTGTATTTTAAAATTTCACAATTATATATCATACCTCATAATTATGCTTGGACATTATTGTGAGTAGGTTTAATGTGAGGGTGTACTCTCTTTTTTTATGCTCACTTTCATATGAATAATAATATGTGCACTACACTTTTGTGTAGTGCAAAAACCACTTCACAAGTGGTAGTCATGGATTAAAGTGATGAATTATTTTTTGTGAGAGGTCCCAACAGAATATATGGTGTAGATTGTGTTGTGTAAGATGTTGTGGTTGAAAGTGTAGTGAATGTATCGCTACTACTTTCATATTATACACATTCATCGTTATTTATCCTTCAAAGACTTCTATCTTTACATATGTCTTGAAAATTTATTATTCTTTCACAATATTATTTTTTTTGTATTTTTATTATTATAAGAAATTTCATGTCGAAATCAATAAACGTTGTTGTAGTCGTCTCATACTGAGCATAAGCTACGAAACTTGTTGTTTATGCTTTGTGATAGTTGGATGTGATTTTATCTCTGTGTCTGAATCAAATTTGAACCAGTCAGAGCTGAATTTGGAAGACTCAGCTGAGTTGGTATTCAGTTGAGGTATTCAAGTTGGTGTATTCTGCTGAGATGTTCTCAGCTAAATGTTGGCAATTGCGTCTGAAGTCTGGTGCTCACATCTGGTCAGCTTTGAGTATGAATCTAGTCTAATCGGGTAGTTCTTCGTATGTTCTTTGTGAATACTACATCTGGGGGTATTTTAGGGAAACACTCAGTTGGACATTATGGCAGCTAGTGTTAAGTTCTCAAGGCTATAAATACCAGTAGTTGTTGTAACAATTAGTAGAGTATCTTTGTAACTTTCTGTGCATAATATTAATTCTTATTTCCGTCTGTGGATTAGTCGGCACATTGCCGGATAACACGTTAAATATCTGTTTCTTACTTTACTGTTCTTGTTTATTATTTTACGATTATTGCTTTTGTTTTCTGAGTTCTTTTTGCAATCTGTTACAACAAAATGGTATCAGATCGAAGGTTTTAGGGAATCTCCGCAATCTGTTTCAAGCAAGGTTGGTCGGCACCAAGGTCGTAATTCACGCTAGTTTTCTGGGATCAAGCTTGTTCTCCGGCGAGAAGGGTGTCTACAATTAACGTAAAGATCCACAAGTTTACATGTAGAAATAGCTTCAGTTTATGGTAGATGAAAATGTGTGGCTTGTTAAAGCAACAATGGTTTTAGGATCCGTTGATGAAGACGACAAATACCAGTTCAGCTGAGATTGCAAGTCTGGAGGAGAATGCACACTCAACCATCATGTTGTGCCTATCAGATGATGTTATCACAGAAGTTGCTCGAGAAGATATTGCAGCTGGGCGGTGGTTGAAGTTTGAGAGTTCATATATGATAAAATCGCTAACCAACAAGTTTTTGTTGAAACAATGTATGTTCAGTCTTCGGATGTTTGAAGGGACTCTGCAGATAGATCATCTTGATCAGCTAAACACGATATTGTTGGACCTCAGGAATATTGATGTTAAGATTAAATATGAGGATGCAACTTTGATTCTGCTGGTGTCATTGTCTGCAACATATGAGAACTTTGTACAGTATTTTATTGTTGGGAATTATACAAAGTCATTGTAGGATGAGAGATCATCCCTCCACACTAGAGAGCTACGCCATAATGTATTTGGATCTGGTATAGTCAGTCAGGTTGCCGGCTTGGTTGCCAGTAGCAGCAGTGGTGCAGGGCATGGAAACCCTAGAAAG
This sequence comes from Gentiana straminea, assembly GCA_036785695.1. Classification (NCBI taxonomy): domain Eukaryota; kingdom Viridiplantae; phylum Streptophyta; class Magnoliopsida; order Gentianales; family Gentianaceae; genus Gentiana; species Gentiana straminea. The sequence goes on from JAVUPR010000114.1 coordinate 4,744,935, forward strand.
AAAAAGTTCAAGAAGGGCAACTCCAAATGTACTAAGCCCAAATGTATTTGTAATTACTAAAGGAGCAAGGACATTGGAAGAGCAATTGTGCAAAGAAGAAGAAGCAACAGGAGAACAAATCTGGCACAACTGCAATAACTGAACATGACACAATCAGATGAAGACATGGATATGGTGGTTGGTGAATCAACACATCACACTGATGTGTGGATTCTTGATTATGGAGCATCTTACCATACGTGTCCACACATGGAGTTGTTCTCAACTAATGAGCATATGGATGGGGGACATATTTTTATGGCCAACATTAAGGTCTGTAAAACAATTAGAATTGGCTCAATTCAAATAGTACTCATGATGGTAAATTCTGCACATTGAAGGGTGTTAGGCATGTCCACATATGACAATGAATCTGATTTCTGTTAGTCTAATGGACATCAAAAGGTTCTGATTCAATATGAAGGTTGAGTTCTGAATGTCTACGAGGGTTTAGATGTGATCAAGGGTGGAATACGAGTTATTGGACGGCAACATTCGGTTTTTTATTTGCTAAAATATTGAGTGACCTCGGAATGGATAGATATACAAAATTAATACGAGTTATTGCATATAGCATCTAATTCAATTTCATTGTGCATTCATCACTTCAATGATGAGGTTACAGAACATGATCAGTTCGCTACCTTCTGGTCAATTGAAGTGAAACTTTGACAGAAGGTAATAATTATTGTATCTTGAAAGACGATCGTGATTACTCATCCAGCGTAATACCATCTTAAGAACATGTGTTCATGCACCCATCTCAATTCTCTCCGTATATGTACTCTCTTTAAAAGAAAGTTTCATGTTAGTGAATCATGATGAACAAGTGTTTAGTATGTTTTCATTCAAGTTGTTCGTCAAATTTATAATGTTCAACATTATGACACAACAAGTTTATAATTTTTTTTCATAGCAGATTATCATAGCTACTACAAGAAATGTCATTTTCAAAGTTCAATATCATCCATTCATCCCAAGAACAGATGTATGCTTAAGCATAAGTAACCAAACCCCTTCGACAAAATTCCATTTTGATCATTCCAAGTTGCCTGAGAAGACCAAACCCCATCCGGCGGCGGTGGTTTCGAGGGCCATAACGTCAGAGGCGGCAGCATCGACAAAGGCTGAGTAAGCGGCGCTAGAGGAGACGTTACGGGCGGCACGGTTGAGAGTGGAGGAGGAGGTTGAGAAGTAGTAGATTCATCTTCTTCTTGTTTCTCAACAATAACCATAAGCTTTTGGCCTGATTGACAATAATCTGCAACACTACAAATGAAGTAAAAAACACCTTCCTCCATTAATGAAACTCTCACCGGACCTTCGTCGCTGAATGCCTTAAAGGGCTGATCGGCAGTGCAAGTATCGTACTCCCTCTTTGATACTTCCATTACGTTATGAAACTCCGCATTGAATTTAAAAACTGCAAACCATTAATTAATTAAACTCTAAGAAGATGTGAAACAAAAAGAAAAAATAAACAACCTCTATAGGAAAAAAAAAACAAAATATGCATCATAATGACTCTACCGGTGCACCTCGGTTCTATCTATGCATTACAGTAGATTCGGTTTTGTGAAAGCATGGTTCAAAGTCTCGGCCGAGTTGGAGACGACTCGGTCTCCCCGACTCGTAGGCACCGATACAAAGTTACGAACTCATCTCGTTATAAACTTGAATCGGTAAATAAATCTGCCGATTTTAAGTGATATAATGAAAATCGGCCGAAATCGGGCATATCGGATTTAAGAAACACAACATTTAATCTTTAGAGAAGAGAAACAATAGAGTTCCTATACGCGCAACGTGTTAATCAACATTGGGAAAATCAGGTATGGAGCCGAAAATTGACTTCCTAAAGGCACAATGTGATATTCGACCTTGGAAAGAGTTTTTTTTTTTTTTTTTTTTCTACATGTCAATCACACTACCTATGCACCCATAGTATAGAATCGACCACGTGAAATGCGGTTATGAAGCCAAAAATTGACTTTTTCCATGTGCATTATGAGAATAAACCCGGAAAAAGTCGTTTTTCTACTCCAAAACCGACTTTCACAAAATCGATTCTGTGAAAACAGTATGATGCATCTAGAGTATAACACATAATTAATACCTAGAGTATCACCGGTGTGGAAAGAAGAGGAAGAAGACCAGTTAGTGTAGAAGTCCGGCAAAGGAGGTATAGACCAAAGGGAGTCACCCACTATATGCTCCATGCTTAAACAATATTGATCATCCACTAGACACATCATCATCATAGTTAAGGTTATTACTACAGACAACATCAAATTCGACATTTTTTTTTCTTTCCCTTTGGATATATAATGAATATATTTTGCCTTCTTTGCTGTAATATAGATCAAAAAGCCCATTATGTAGAAGGAAATTATTGCATTAGTTCTTGATTATGACCGAGGAAATGAACAGGCATACAGTAATAATTTCATGGGACATAAAAAGGCTAAATGTAGGAGGAAATGATTGTATTAGTTCTTGATTGCGATCGAAGATTGAACAGGCATACGTACGGTAATAATTTCAAGGGACATAACGCCTACAGGCTAAGCTCAAGCCCAATATTATGTAGGACAAAATGATTGTATTAGTTTGGGAAACTTGAGAAACTATGCCCGAAAAATAAAAAAAATTGACAAAATATGTCTCGACGCATGCATGCTTCGTGCGTCACTCATGCGTGCCTCATGCGTCGGAAGCAGGCGTAGTTTTTAAATATTTACTTTTGGAGCATATTTTTCTAATTTTTTACTTTTCAGACATATTTTTCAAGTTTCCCTATTAGTTTTTTATTATGACTGAGAAAATGAATAGGCATACGGTATCTTTTCACACAAATTTTTATCTTACCACACATATTTTTTTTTCCAATTTCGCCCTTATTTTTTTTATTTTACGCGCGTTCATTCTGACCAAAGTTTGGTCAGAATATGACACATTATCCATACTGAAATATGGTCAGAATATATGTGTTGAGAGTCCACCCTGTTTGATTCTGACCATATTTTAGGTAGAATGTTTGAAGTTTTCCAAACTCATACATAGTCAGAGCATCATTCTGACCAATATTGAGTCCGGAATACTCTACACATTCAGACTAGAATTGGGTCAGGATAACAACAACAATATAAGAGCACCACTATTGATTCGGTGAATTTCGACGAATATTAAAAGTTTTTTTGTACTCAATTTTAGTCAGAATGTCTTTCTGACCGGTATTGAGTATGAAAAACATTCAAAATTCTGACTAGAATAAAATCAGTATAATGATCGTATTCTGACTCCAATTGGGTCAGAATGGCTGCTGTGTGAATTGACCATAAATTGGCCAGAATAGTATATATTTTCCGGACTCATTTACGGTCAGAATGGCAGGCGTCTGGAATATCCAAACGAAGCCCACTCTCGGCTCTTAGTAAGTGTAAAACAACATTTATGTGAAAAGATAGTCCCTAATAATTTGAGGAAACATAACGGCAAAATGTTAAGTAATTTAAGTGTGTTTATGCGTGTATTAATTATATATGGCTCAAAAAACGTTCTCTATATATATGGGTAAAAAAATTACATAAAGAGATGCTGTGTAACGATCAAATTATATGTTACAGCACAAAAATAAATGGATATGAAAAGAATATTCACAAGCCTAAGGTATGATTACAAATATTTTGTAAGTATAGTAAGTGGATAGATATGATTTATAGCTTGTCCTATCCTCACCCAGAGTATATATATATATAGAGGGAGGAGGAGGGTAGGGGCGTCCCTGGGGGAGGGCCAAGGGGGCCATGGCCCCGACCCCCCCCCCCCCCCCCAATCTATGAATTTAAGAGCCCCGTAAAATTTTAACTCAATAGTATATATATACATATACATATATATTGCCTTTTTAAAAATAATTAAGGTATTAGACTAATGGTAAGCATTCAAGTATAACTTCACAAACAACTAGAGTTTGATTCTTGCTAGAGGCAACAATAATATATTTTTTTTGGTTAACCCATTTTTTAGAAAGGCCTAAAATAATATCTGGTCCCGAGCCTAAATGTGGGCAGGGACGCCCCTGGAGGAGGGGAGCGATAGTGCCACAATAAAATAACAATAACAAAGTATCATGTACAACAAATTTTTATATCGTTGATTATGATATAAGACATATTGATTCATATGAATCAAATAAACTCTAATAATGTAAAAGTGTTGTGGTACTTTGTTGTGTAATTATTGTATTTGAAGTAATGGAACGATGCAGTTAAAACTAATAGTGAAGAGTAATAATAATGAATGAAGCATATCCATTATTAGTCCCCTGCAAAGTGGCTTTATCCCCCAAAGTTACTCGAGAGATAATATTTTGATTACTTAGGAAATTATTCGTAAAGCCAGGAATTCTAAAGCTAAGAATGGCTATGTTATTTTTAAAATTGATCTCGAAAAGCTTATGATAAAGTTAATTGGCATTTGTTAGAACACATGCTTTATCTGTTTGATTTTCCTGAGTGTACTATTCGGCTCATCGGGAACTGTGTGTCTACTGCTAATTTTTCGGTTCTTTGGAATTGTGAAGCTACTGACAAGTATGTTGCTAGCAGGGAAATTCATCAGGGAGGCCCCATCTCTCTTTTTTTTGTTTGCCCTTTATACTGAATTTTTGTCTATTTCTCTTGAGATTGGGGTCAAAAACAAAAAGTGGAAACTTGTGAAGACTAGTAAGGATGGTCCAGCTATTTATCACCTCTTTTTTGCAGATGACCTTATCATTTTACCAGGGCTAATGTTAAGGAGATTTCTAACATCATGAATGTTCTGAATTTGTATTTTTTTCTATCCCTGGCCAAACCATAAACGGAGATAAATCTAAGGTCTTCTTTAGCCCTGAAACGGATTATGGGGTTGTCAAAGACATTGTGAAGTTGTGTCAAATGACTAAAACTAATGATCTGGGAAAGTATTTAGGCGTCCCTCTTGTTCACGATAGGTTTTCTAGCCATAGTGTGGATTTTGTGGTTAGACAAGTGCAAAGTAAACTTCATGGATGGAAGTCTAAATGTCTTAGCATGGCGGGTAGATTAACTCTGATTAAGTCGGTTAATTGTGTTATCATAAGTAATCTCATGCAATCGGTTTGGCTTCCCCAAAACACTTGTGATAAGCTTGACCGTATCAACATAGATTTTCTTTGGGGTTCTACGGCTGATTAAAGGAATATCCATTTGATTAACTAGGACGTTGTTTAAAAGACAAGAATAAGGATGGTCTTGGAATAAGAAGTGCCAGAGACACCAATACTGCTCTCTTGGCTAAATATGGGAATAGTATTATGAAAAATGAGAGTAGTATATGGGTCAAGCTCTTTAGCGAAAAATATGTCAAGAAAGGCAACATGTTTCAAACTACTAGCAATGCCAATGATTCTTTTGTCTGTAAAGGTATTTTGAAAAGCTTCCAATTAGTTAGTGGTGGGTTTGTTTGGAAAATAGGTGATGGCAGCGACGTCTCTCTTTGGGATAACGACTGGGTCAATGGCTCTTCTCTTAGGGATCTTATTGATAGTGACATTGATTTTAGGGATCAATATCTCCAAGTTAAAAGTATTATTTCCGAGGAGAGATCTTGGTGGCCTGAGATCCTTCATACCAATATCCCAGTTGAAATAGTGTCCTAAACCCAATCGGGTTGGACCGGATCCGACTGGGTCGGATCATTTCTACTATTTTTTTTTATGTTTATACATATATTAAATGGCTTTTCTGTTATTATATATTTGTTCGTTTGATGGACCAATTACGATATTGTTATATGATAACGTCTTTAGTGTCAAACTGTGAAAGAGAAACCATGATAGGTTGATGAGATCTCGACTCACTTTAATAGGTTTGATACTTAAATATCTCTAGTCGTATGTGCTATTAAATGTGACATTAATAGTACGATTAGACTAGCACGTATTGGATGTTTTCTATCTTATGAAGATAGGGATAGATATCGTCTGTCGAAAGGTAAGACACTTGGACTGTACGTGGACGTGTATTAGAGAATGCGTACGTTATACTGACCCACTTACTTTATTAACTGTTGCACTATGTGGCAGTTGTGTAATTATCCTGAGACCGGAGTCTTCATGACATCACAGTGTGGATTGTCATACTTTGACACTATTGAGGTTTTCCCTAGCCATGAGGCGATCATGCGGTAGTGATTGGGTGTGATACTGAAGCATGCGTAGGATTCATGTCGCTCGTCCGAAAATCGCGTATCCTAATAGTAGGAAGTATCCGAAAGGGCCTTCTTATAAGGAATGTCTTACTTACGTGAATCTTTGCAAAGTGGAAGTAAATGAGTTACTTCGAGAGAGCATGATATCCAGATTATAAGGTACGGTCGTTAATGTATTGATACTCGAGATACGACCGTATGGATATTATAACACCGATAGGATTCTATTACACGGTAACCGTTTCACATGAAATGTGATAGTCATTTCACTTGACTCTTACGATGATTGGGGGTCATGGACGTGTTGCTAGAAGCTATCCATGATCGTTAGGTATGAGGGGTATTTTAGTAAATGCACTTTGTGCCTACGGCCAACATATTCGGAAGCCTATCGGGTCACACACGTAAGGACATCTAGCCGAATTAAAATTCGGTTATAGCGATAACCAAATAAGGAAAATTTTATCTCGACTATAAAGTGTTATAGTGATAAATTAATATCCTGATATTTATTTATTATGAATAAATTAAATACAAGATATTAATTATGTTGATTAATTTAATATACATATATTATATATGTTTATATGATATACATGTTGCGAATTAATTAATCATAGTATTATATTAATTAATTAAGAATATTCTGGATCCCAATTTATGGCTATATGGGGCGCAGATGGTGTGTATGTGATACACATGAATTTTGCAAATTAATTAATAGTATTATCATATATTAATATTAGATATTAATATGTATAGATTTGCACACATGTGTAAATTGATTTATGGTAATATAATAAATTGATTTGCACACATTTGTAAATTGGATATTGGCAATATATGTCTTGGAGAAATATTTAATATAAGATATTAGATATTAATGAGATAAATCAAGAAAAGATATTTTCCTTATTTTATTGGAAATTGGTTTTCTTTCTCCTCTATCCAATAGGAAGTTTCTCCCAATAGGATTGGGACTACATTGGGGCGCCACTTACACTATAAATATAGTGTGGGTGTCAAGCTCTTTTGTATCACAATTACAAGTCTTATTTTCCACGATAAAAATTGAGAGAGCTTCTTGAGAGAGAGTTTTGAGAGGAAGAAAAAGACGGCCTAGCAGCTGCCTTTTTCCGGTAGCAATCCAATGGTGGATTCCGGTGGGTTGGTCGTGTGGATCAACGGTAGAGGCCGAACACTTGGGCGGCTTCGTGCAAAAACTACAACCCACAAAACGATGATCTGTTTTAGATCATCCAAGGTATATTTTATGTCTACTTCTTTTATGCTTGTTGCTTAAACGAAGTCGATCCTGGTAAAAAGGAAATAAATTTTAAATTTCACTGCGTTCCCGCGTAGATTTCCTAACAATCCCAAGTAGCATTATCGGCATCATTAAAGGCCTTCCCCTTAGTATGGATGCTTCTATTAAAGTTTGTCGTTTTTGGCACTTCAACAGTAATTGTAGATATTCCACTAAATTTGGGGCTTGGTTCCTTACATCTGGAGATAATGAGGGTCCTTCTACCTTTGATTGGAGACTGATTTGGAAATGTTTGAATCCGGAAAAAGTCAAAATTTTCATGTGGCTGGTTATCCATGGTAAACTTCTTGCCAATCAAGCTAGATGCATCAGAAAGCTCTCAGTCTCCAACATTTGCGAAAGATGGAGTTGCCAATTGTGATACAGGTTGGAATAAATGATTTCGGCGTTAACCGGGTCCTATTAGATACGGGAGCCGCTCGGGATATCATTTACTTGGAAAATCTGAAGCAGTTAAAGATTGGAATTTCAAGATTATCCGCCAGATGTAGCTGCTTTGCGTATCGAGTGATCTCTCTATTCATCTTTTGACGTTCCTGTTGCAACTGAATAGTAAGATTTTCATTCACTTGAATTTGATGGTCGAGTCTCGATTGAAGCCCTTTGCTTATTAGTTCATAATCGAAGTTTGAGAAACACACTTCCTCTTGTGGAGCACATGAATTGAGGCTTAATGGCTCCAGGTTCCACGCACTTCCTCTTGTGGAGGCCTACTAAGTTACGACAAAATGACTTATATTTTTTATCCGAAAATCTATTCAAGTGAGGTTGCTGAAGCCTAAAACAATAAATATATATATATATATATATATATATATATATATATATATATATATATATATATATATATATATATATATATCTTCTTTTTTTTTTACAAGAAAACGACTTTTTGTAATAATAAAACTATATCGTTGTATGTAGATCTGCCCCTGACTACCTCGCGTTATGATACTATTCTTAGTGAAACCCACGTATGCTATCTCTTTCTTTGTGTAACATGTGATTGAAATGAATCTATAGGTGTAAATGATCTGAGCTGAATTGAGCATTGAACTTATCGAGTTGAATATACTTTAAATTTTTACGAACTCAACTTCAAGTACAAACTAAACATTTCTATTGAACTCAAACTTGATCACCAGCATCGTCTAACTCGAGTTGAACTCGAACTTGTTTTTATGTTCAATACAATATGTACTTTTTATTTCAAAAAGTATCTATAAATAAATATAGTATTAAACTTCTTGGAATGTTTGAGAGGGACTCATTTAGTATTCGAATCGAGTTTATTCGATTTTAAGCCGTTTTGAACCAAACTATTTAAACAAAATGTCGAATCAAACTCGAACAGTTCACGAATCGGTTTGACTCATTTACACCCCTAAATGAACACATGATCACCAATCGGTTTGACTCATTTACACCCCTAAATGAACACATGATCACCATTCACCGTTTTAGCACTCCTTAGCTCCTCTCAGAAAAGAAAAAAAAAAAAGGGAGCAAGCACTCCTTAGCAATTAGCATAGCGTTCCTCATGACCAAAGAAGAGGTTTATATTCCGTAAAATTCGGACTCTGTTCATTGCCAACTATAAACCAAACCCCAAATTGCGTTTTCTCTGCTTTTGATTCCAAGAATACCAACCCAAGCTGCTGTGGAAGTGGAAGTGCTCATACCGGTTTCGGATGGTGAATTGGTGAATACCAACCCAAGCTGCTGTGGAAGTGGAAGTGCTCGTACCGGTTTCGGATGGTGAATTGGTGATGGCAACATAAAGCACAATGCAATGATTGTTTCTGAGTACCCAGTGATTGACTCGTCTATTTTGCTAGGGGTTTTAGCTCGTGTATTGCGGTAGTCTTCTAACTTCATAACAATCCCTAATTTTTCGCCTAATTTTAGATCCAAATGGTATGCTATATGATGAAGGGAAATTCTTCTGCAATTTTTGCATATTATGGTGTTTCTCTCTGCCGTGGAAGTAAAGGTAATTGCTTTATGCCTTTTGGGTTTCATTATTTAAGCAGTAGTCCTGAAATCAAGCCAATTAAACTGCTTATAGATGAAGTGAAAAATGTTGATGATGCTCTGAGTTTGTACCATCAAATGATCCGAATGAGTCCTCGTCCTCACTGTTCAATTCAATCAGCTTCTGGGTCATGTCACTCATGTCTCTAAGATGAAAGAGTACCCGACTACACTCTCACTTTTCAGAGACATGTGTTCAGTGGGGATTTTGATCGATAACTACACAATGAATATTGCAATCAACAGTTTTTGCATGTTGAAACGCGTGGATTTTTGTTTTGCGATATTGGGTTCGTTCTTCAAGCTCGGGAAAAAGCCAGATTCGGCCACCTATGCTACCATACTTAAAGGTCTCTTTAGGCAGAATCGGGTCTATGAAGCACAAATTCTGTTGCAGAGGATTTTTAATGAAAAGCTGTGTGAACTGAATAGTGTCACGCACAGCACCTTGGTTGATGGGCTTTGTAAGGCAGGGAATACGGAAAAAGCTATTGAATTACTGCGAATAATGGAGAAAGGGAAGTATAAGCCACGTGTTTCTGACTACAACACTATCATCCACAGCTTGTGCAAGGATAAAAATGTAGATGCAGCTCGCGGACTCTTAGAAGAGATGATTGAAAAAGGTATCTCCCCTGACGTTATCACCTATAATAGCTTGATCTATGGTCTGTGTAATCTGGGCAAATGGAAAGATACTGCGGATCTATTCAGTGAGATGGTTAAATTCAAAATTTCTCCAAATGTTTTTACATATAATGCACTTATTGATGCCTTCTGCAAAGATGGGAGGATAGAAGAGGCAAAAGATTTAGTCAAGTCCATGATGCACCAAGGTGTCAATCCAGATGTTGTTACATACACCTTAATGGTTGATGGCTTTTGCAAGGATGGAAGGATAGATGAGGCAAAAGATTTAGTCAAGACCATGATGCAGAAAGGTGTCAATCCGAATGTTGTTACATACACCTCAATGGTTGATGCCTTTTGCAAGGATGGAAGGATAGAAGAGGCAAAAGACTTAGCCAAGACCATGATGGAGCAAGGTGTCAATCCGGATGTTGTTGCATACACCTCAATGGTTGATGCCTTTTGCAAGGATGGAAGGATAGGAGAGGCAAAAGATTTAATCAAGACCATGATGCAGAAAGGTGTCAATCCAAATGTTGTTACATACACCTCAATGGTTGATGCCTTTTGCAAGGATGGAAGGATAGAAGAGGCAAAAGATTTAGTCATGACCATGATGTAGAAAGGTGTCAATCCGAATGTTGTTACATACACCTCAATGGTTGATGCCTTTTGCAAGGATGGAAGGATAGATGAGGCAAAAGATTTAGTCAAGACCATGATGCAGAAAGGTGTCAATCCGAATGTTGTTACATACACCTCAATGGTTGATGCCTTTTGCAAGGATGGAAGAATAGAAGAGGCAAAAGATTTAGCCAAGACCATGATGGAGCAAGGTGTCAATCCGGATGTTGTTACTTACACCTCAATTGTTGATGCCTTTTGCAAGAATGGAATGATAGGAGAGGCAAAAGATTTAGTCAAGACCATGATGCAGAAAGGTGTCAATCCGAATGTTTTTACATACACCTCAATGGTTGTTGCCTTTTGCAAGGATGGAAGGATAGGAGAGGCAAAAGATTTAGTCAAGACCATGATGCAGCAAGGTGTCAATCCGGATGTTGTTACATACAATGCAATGGTTGATGTCTTTTGCAAGGATGGGAGGATAGAAGAGGCAAAAAAATTAGTCAAGACCATGATGCAGAAAGGTGTCAATCCGGATGTTGTTACATACACCTCAATGGTTGATGGCTTTTGCAAGGATGGAAGGATAGACGAGGCAAAAGATTTAATCAAGACCATGATGCAGGAAGGTGTCAATCCGAATGTTGTTACGTACAATGCAATGGTTGATGGCTTTTGCAAGGATGGGAGGATAGAAGAGGCAAAAGATTTAGTCAAGATAATGATGGAGCAAGGTGTCAATCCGGATGTTGTTACATACACCTCAATGGTTGATACCTTTTGCAAGGATGGAAGGATAGAAGAGGCAAAAGATTTAGCCAAGACAATGATGGAGCAAGGTGTCAATCCGGATGTTGTTACATACAATGCAATGGTTGATGGTAAGTATCTGACCAAATTGTAAATGTTAAAAAATCATTAAATAGAACAATCTTTTAGTTGGTTTTCTTAATTTTCGGTAGTTTTTCGTTAATTTTCGAATTGTGTTTTGCAATTTTCAACATTTTGGGTAGTTTTTCATTTATTTATGAACATTGTTATGCAATTTTCAACAGGATTCTTTATTTTACGTATATGGCTTATGTATATTTATATTTGGATCCAGTATCCAACTTCTAAATACTTGCAAATTTGCCCAAGACGTGTATCAAGTATCTGGTAAGTATACAGTGTGTATAATGTCGGATACGTATAAAATACGGGACATGCTAGCAAGCAGAAGTATCCGATTGCTTTGAGGTTGATTTTGTTTGGTTAACCTTTTCCTTTTCTGCAGATTCTGCTGATAATAATGCTGGCACTAGTCGACAATCCGATCAAACATTTGCTAAGAATGGCCCAATATTAAACCGGGGTAAGAAAAAGGAAGTATCTCTTGATGATTTCGGTGGCGTTTCCAACAGAACATCACCTTTAGACATTAGTAATCTTTTAGGTGGTATGAAGTGGAAGAGAAGTGAAAATCATAATCCCAATAATAAATCTGGAAGCGCGAAAGCTGGTCGTGCATCTCTAGGCAACTCGAGGGGTGAACGCAAACCAAAAACAAAGTGAATGCAGAAGACAGGCCAACTAACTACTCCTACTACTACATCAGGTTATGGGATGATTAATGGCAGTGTCGGTTCTAATCATCATCAACCGTTCACCGGCAACGGAAGAGTAGGAGGGGTTGGTCTGGTTTCCACCTACTGATAAATATGTTGTGGTTAAGGATGTAATGAAGGAAGCCGGTGACATGTCGAATACAGTTAGAGACTTAAGTGGATTGAGAATATTCAACTGTTATCAGTTTTAAGGTATGCTGTTGTTGTTGTTGCCCAAATGGTGACCTGCCTGTAGAATTTTCGGAGTACCCTTTAAATTATCTTAGTCGAGGTCTGCTGTTAACGGCGTTTATGGACATTTTGTAGTATTATATTTGTTGTGGTGAAATTTGTATTCATGATCAATAAAAAGCTTAATATGATTTCTAATCACTAAAATGCTATGGTTTTGGTTTGCTGAACAAAGATGTAAATACGGCAATGTTGGGGGGATGAAACGAAACACATATAATTTCTGTCAAGAGATGACTAATAGTACATAAAAATCATTAGGCCTTTTACCGTATATTTGATATATATTTACACATAAAAAGTGTTAAGTCACATAACTGGGTTGAACGAACGAACCACGTCGTTCCTCTTCAGACATGTAGCTGGATTTTTGTTGTTTGTCTATTTCATCTTGCACAAAATTGACATCTTTTACTGTTGTGTACCGTTATTGTGTGGTCCATTGGCTCCGCCGGTAAAAGATCTTCCACCTTTCGGAACATGAAGGGTACATTTGGAAGATCAAGTCCTAAACGATACGTTGTGTCACTGAGTTCCGTCTGTTTCAAAGTTTTCTTGTAACTTTCAGTGGCACTTTTTGGGTTTCCTCTAGATATAGTCACCTGAATTCATTCATCACAAGAACCCAAACTTACAACAAATGAAGTAGAAATTGTTGAAAATTGAGGAATCAATCTGCAACTGAATCCATGTTTTCTGGTTTTTAACAGTATATACACAGCAATCAATCTGCAAGTGAATTAACAATTTCGAGACTAACCGAGTGATGTTCATCCAGTTGAAGAAGCCAAAACCGCCAATCTTTCAACTTGTTACCCTCAACTTTACGAATACGTCGTTCCAGCCAGTATGATGAAATTCAATAGCGTCGAATTTCAACCCCAACCCGCTACCTATAGCCTTAGAATATGCTTCCTTCAGACACCAATACCTGTACAAGTTTCCAGTAGCTGTCAGCTAAAATTTACAAGAAAAAACGATATCATCAATGATCAATCAACTAGTTGTAATATCCCCTGAATCAAAGGACTTTGTATATAAGCGGCCTAAGATAGAATGTCGTATTAGGAGCAGGTGGTTGTGTTTTCAAGTCTAAAACCTGAGAAAGAAGTATACCTGTAAAACCGGTTCAACATTTCACTGGAAGAATCGGCTTCGTGTATGTCTGACCATTCTTTGTCGGAAAAATATGGTGAGAAGCACTGAATATACTCTTCAGCTGATTCGTTTTGAGGTACGGAATGATAAATGACATCCAGTCCCACTAAACAAACCGGTTCAGAAGCTATTGCCACATAATCACCGCTATGAGATGTGTTGAAGTTGAAATTGATAAATTTATGCCTCGGATTATCACATTCCTGTAAAATGAATACGTCCATTCAAGAAGAGAGCAACACAGGTTCGAACACGAGACATATGACGAGCATCTTAAAAAAGCAAAAACTTGTGCTTTTTGGATAACCAAAAAAGAAGGTGAGCATAAGCTCAAATCACGAGGTTCGCATAAAGACGAGCATCTTAAAAGAGCAGTTTCCTCTTTTGTAATTTCATGTGTTTTCATACAACACATTTGGATAACCAAAAAAAGAAAAGAAAAACTCAGACACGATCACTACCCACCATCTATGTTCCTTTCATTACATACGAGTTCACCATGTGTGCAAAACAATATTCTATTCCTTAGGATATACGAAGGAGCATAGCGTTACATATTGAGATTCATTATCTAAGATTGCTTAGTGAAAGATGCCGGTGGATAGTCAGAGTTTGAGGTTCATATAAAAAAGAAAGTGAGTGAAACACGTTATGAATGGGGTACGAAATTCGGCTGATCAAACAGATTCCCAAGGTTTATATGATAACAAACATCAGTAAGGAAGAAGTACACCGATATAAAAACTACTTTGCATGTGCTTTACTACTTGCTTGGATATACACGATTTCAAGATGTACATGATTTAGAAGATTCAAAAATTCTTGAACAAAATGAAACAATCTGCTAACCAGTACGCTAAATGCTTGAATTAATGGCCAGTAGAAAATGGAATACTTTGAATGTTAGAAAGACGTTGTAGTTAATATTATAAACTAGTAGAAACTAAGGCAAGGCAAGGCAAACACAAGCAGATCATAACCATCAAAAATTCCCCCACCAAAAACATATATATATTCATGTTCAAATGTACTCAATTTCATGAACTTTTTTTATATTCTCAAAGTCCTTGAAATTGACCCAAAAACCGTAATTTCAGACGATGAGTCTCCCCTACAAGGCTACAACTACAATAGCAGCCAACATACAAACATCGGTGGTGCCAGCTTACACTAGCCAATAAGAAGAACAGATAAATCTTGAAATAAGAAGACACAAAGCAATTAATTTTGCAGACATTCTTATCGCATAGCCATAGCCGTACCAAGTAGGGTTTACCCTCGATAGTGCGCCGGATGATAATTTCATCAAACGGAATACCCAGCACTTGATGCACCAATGCGTACTGCAGCAACCTGCTCACAAGTGCCCGTTTTCTATCCTCCATTTTCAAAAACCTAACCAAACCAAATCATTTTTTTAAACTGGGAAACAAAATTCTAATAATCATAGCAAATTACACCGCCCAACTGCTCTATTTAATCACACCCGTTAGACGACAATTACCAGTATCTAAAAGTTGTGTTCTTTAAAGAGATTCAGAACTGATTCGACAAGAAAATTTATGGGAATTGAAAGAATAATCAAAAGGGCTAGTTGAATACAGTAAACCGCTAGAATTGGGAAATTACCTGGTGATGGAGGAATGCTCCTGTTGGGGAAGAAAAGACATGATAAAAGAAAAGTGATTGGGAGAAGGGTTCCATTTGGAGATGTCAACTATCCACCTCTGGACACCATTTTCAAGCTCTTCCATTCTTTACTCTTCTAGTCTTCTGCTGCAGCAAAATGTTCGTACTTTGTCGAAACGAAAAGGAACATCTGAGTGAGTGAGTATTTTGCTATTTTGACGGGTTGTTTTTTTTTAATGTTTAGAGTAGCATATAATTTTATGTAGGGTAATGTTAATGGCACCACACTCAATATATTCGGGCATCATACCTGTGTAAAATTCGATTTTTTAGAGGTTGAAATAACACATTTCGACTTTTCGAGAGTTGAAATAACACATTTCGACCTCTAAAAAATCAAATTTTACACAGATGTGATGTCCGAATATATTGAGTGTGGTGCCATTAACAATGCCCTTTATATATTATGATAGTACATAGTACATAAATGTACTCTTATGAACCAAGGTTATTAAGCCTTTTCTTCCTTAAAAAAAAATTAATAATAATAATTTAAGTCATCTCCGTGAATAAGATTCAGATTCTGCATGCACGACACGAGGTGAATACGGGGCTAGTCCCAAAAAAAAATGAACTACACTCTCGGGAAAAAAAAAGGACGTCTCTAATGTCGGCAGAAATTAAGTCCAATATACAATGAGGGGATGATCAAGTAAGACAATGCTGAATGCCCTAAAGAGGCAAGACGAAACCACCCGGTTACCTCCGACCGCATTGCTAATTAAGGTCCTAAAAAAGCTGGTGAAATATCCGTAAGCAAATTATCAAAGGTCCACTTCCTGTGAATTCGTAAAAGAATTCGTGAAACTGTAACGCCTCCAACCCCCCAAATACAGTAGGGTTAAATAAGTAATAAATAGTCCAGTCAACTGCTTAAACCGTCGTACTCGCTTGGTCTAAAAAGACTAACTCGAGTTCACAATACATTTATGTCTCACACTTATATGGAGATGAGCATTCTACTGTTTTGTTTTTCTTACGTGGATATTACAGAAACAATGCATAGTTGCATAGTACAAACCTTAAATTCCTATTAAAACAGTCAAGAGAGAGAAATCTTATCTACGCAAAAATTACAGAAGAACGTGTTGAATACAAAACGACACAGCTCGATGCATATGAAAGCATCTGAAAAAGACAGAGCATAAAAACCTACTCGACACGTTTTCAACATATGTATTGAACATTTTCCACCAGTGTAATTTACCCATCAAAAACTGTCACATTCTAACTGAACGCTCCGGATCTCCTGCACTACCCCCTACTGTACAACGTGGCGTAAACACCATATGATCATATCACACAAATGATCTACAATCGGATAACATTTGTTGGTAGCAGAGGATCCGGTGGGGCCCCAACTGAAGACTCTCTGTGGATCAACCCATCTATCGCCTGGACTCCGTTAAGGTCCTGCCTTCGAAAAATTCGTTAAGCATACGGTCTAGATCCTCCGGAGTGTATCTGATATACTTTTGTGGATTCTTACCACTCTCAACCAAAGCCCTGTCACAGAAACAAGCTCGGATTATAAAACCAATCAGAAGTTTAAGAAAAGCCGCCTCTCATATGTAGCACGTCACATGGTGCAACCGTTTTTCAATGTGAAACCATCGGATTTAAATGCAAATAGAGTCACCCGGGCCGGGCCGAAGTCTGGATTAGTTGATCCCGGATACCGGGGGCCTATTGATTTTATGCAACCAAACTACATTCTTCTCCCTTTTACATAATCTTCAAAGAGAAATACATCAGAAGCTCTACCATCACATAAGTTAAACATAGATTCTGTATTTTACAAGCTACAAGTAGCGCATAATTCAGAGACTTGTATTTTAGAGATCTATATAGAGATTTTGATGCAGATTTTTTTTGTGGACCTGGATGGTTTAGTGGCTTACATCTATGTTTTACAGATTCCCCTCGTTTTAAATACACCGATGCAAGTAATCCGAACACTATATGCTAGTGTTATTCATGTGCAATTAAGGGTAGATGGAAAGACTTGTGGAATAGAGAAAATACCCGAATCTTTTGAGGAAAGATCGATAAGCTGGAAGTAAAACTTCAGCAACTGCAAGTTTTAAGGAGTCTCGTAGCTCGGTATCAGGAACTGTCCATTGAGATTGCCGTTGATGAAGCTCTTCAAACTGCTGGTTGAACGTCTTTAATCTAATGGAAAAAAGAAACCGATAAAGAAGGAAGTCAACATTTAAGTGTTATCGATATCTTGTGAAATCATACAAGTAGTAACATGACGCTGCAACGAGTGTATATGTATATGTATATGTGTGTGTATATAACTGTGAGAATGCAAATGAAGTGAAACAAACCTGTCCTTCACAACCGCCCGTGAAGCCCCGCTGCTTCCGCTGTCTGGACCACCTCCGCCTCCACCTGAAGATGTAAGGCCTTGAATGGAGAGGCATTGAAGAATCTGCAGAGAGGACAGAAATTCAAACATATGGCAAAATACTGTAGGTGACTAAACATTGGGAGGTTCTTAGAAGAGACGAGTCAATACTTTCTAGGGCTCGAGCTTGACTCGGATAAAAAAAACTCAGGCTCAAAACTTGGCTTGAGCTCGATCAGTCATAAAAAGGCAAGAACGAACTCGACTTGTTTAATACTCGATATAACTCGACTTGTTTAATACTCGATATAACTCAACTCATAAGGTCGATTACTTGTTTTAGAATTCATCTTTATAGGAACCTAGAATTCAGTTGATTTTTATAAAATACGGTATGATAGAGCTCGACTCGATTAGTACTTGACTCGACTTATAATTGGTGATTATATAAAGTATTATAATAATAAATTTCATAAATATAACTAATATAGCTAGATTAACTTGTGAGCTACTCGATTACTATATTTCGAAGCTCGAAATCAGCTCGGTTAGTTATTCCAGTAACTCAAGCTCAAACTTGAAAAAAAAAAACGAATCGAGTCAAAATCCTTTGTGCAAGGACGAATTCCAATAACATTAAAAAAAATGAATCAACTAATGAATTGCCGTAAAGAAAAAAGGCTAAACCTTTGCCCAAGCAATTCTCTTATATTGATTTGCATGCTGCTGCACAATTCTCCTATGTCTTTGCACCCAGTCATCCCCCAATAAATCTTTCGCTTCCGATCTAAAAGCAGGAAAAACATGTAAGCCCCAAGCAAAAACGTGCGTAGAAAATGGAATTCCATCCTTTCAAGATTTCTTTTATTTAAACAAATCCTTTCAAGAATCTTTAAGAGCATAAAATCGTAATACAGACCTTCGCACAGATCTGACCATGTAATGAACGTTGTTCATCAAGAACAAGTGACTCAAAGAAGGATCTTTATATTGCTTAGATTTCCCTTCCAAATTCGTTTGCAGAGCCTGCATTATGCGCATTGTTACAGCAGCTAGTTGAGAATTCGAGTCGTCTCCAATTACAAATTCCTGGAAAAGTTGCTTCAATGTTGATTGATAGCTGCAATTTCACAAGAATCAAGAAAATCAACAAGAAGTTTAAATCGTAAAATATCACAATCTGAATCTTCAATGTCACCGATTCAGGTTAGATTTAAGCTAATGCGACACAAATATGAACATAAAGTTGATAAAGCTAGATATATATTCAGAGGATAGGGATGGATATAGACACGTTTAGACCCTTATGTTTCACGTTTTTTTTTTTTTTTTTTTTTTTTGTGTGGCTCTTTTATCTCAAATGTTTCATCTTGGCACTTTTACCCCTCATCTATGCATTGTTGTACAATTTCAGTCTAAAGTGCCGCGTGTCCAATAGCCACCATTGAAGATACGACATGCTACAACCAATATAAGCTTCACACGTGGAAAAAATAGACCGAAAATGTCAAAAACAAATATGCATAGATGAGGGATACAACTGTCAAGATGAAACATTGGGATAAAAGTGCAACAATCGTAACATAAGGGACCAAAATGACTTTATCCCGATTCAGACCATTGCGGTATAATAGCCTACGGCCCCTGAACTTTAATTTCTTTCAGCAAGATAAGGGCATGGCACAACAGACAGTTCCACAAGTTCTTCAAATGCAATAACTTTTTCTTGATTGTTCTTTTTTGGAGGTTGTGGGTGGAAGGGAGGGGGGAGTTTATAGAGACAATGCCAAAACAAAATATGCCATGCAGTATAACAAACTTACTCAAATAAAAACTTCACGTAGTTAATAACGTAGCTAGTCAATGGATGCACGGTTCCGTCTGCTACAGCAGTTTTTGTAGCATCTTTTTCAACCGCTTCTTCAAAATCACGAAAGGTTTCTTGAGCGGTCTGCGCGAGCCGCTTTGTCAAACCAAAAGCAGATTCTCTTAGCTCATTACAAGCTTTACCACTGAAAAGAATTTCAATCTGAAGAAAAAAAACAGCAAAGTTACTCAAGAGCTATAAATTATAACTCTTTAGTAAAAGGCAAAACACAAGACAACGACCCACATAATTCTTGCTTCGGGCACATATCACATAGCTATCTAAATTACAAATACAAGAACATGCCTGATTTCACAAGAAATTTAACACGCTACCACACAAAAAAAAAAAAAAAAAATACTACATAGCTCGTAATTATTTACTTTATAGAAACAAGAACAAGCCAAATTTCACAAGAAATTCAACACAGTACAAAAAAGAAAGCGCAAAAAAAGAAGAAAAAACGCACAAGCGCAAAATTGCTATTTGGTAAACAGAGGTGGATCCTTTCAATTTTCGGGAAAAATCCTTCCAGTTTATCACTAACCATGACCGGAGAGAAAAGAGGCAGGAAGGAAAATCTTCTTACCTCAGAATGAAGTTCTCGCATGATTTCGTACATATCTAGCAGCACAAACAATTTTTCCGGAGATCTTTTGCTTTTGGCAATCGCATCCCCGAAACTAAGCAATGTAGCAAGACTTCCTGAAGTAACGTCAGCAAAACACTGATCTTTGAGAGAATCAAAGCCTTCAAATATTTGGTCACAAACTTTGCGCTCTCCAGAAAAGAGCAATTTGACCTATTTAAAGCATGAATAATTTATCAACACAAAGAAGTTTCTATTAAAAAAAAATTAAGACAGTATCGCTCCCTTATTTTCACGATTTTCTCAATATTATTCTAATTTTTAAACTTGAGACGTATAATACCTCTTCTTTGTAAATCAGTACATTTTT
Source organism: Gentiana straminea (assembly GCA_036785695.1). Lineage (NCBI taxonomy): Eukaryota > Viridiplantae > Streptophyta > Magnoliopsida > Gentianales > Gentianaceae > Gentiana > Gentiana straminea. The sequence goes on from JAVUPR010000114.1 coordinate 4,765,690, forward strand.
AGTCCATTATGCCATGTGTTGGTTGATTAATGATTAATTTTTTGAAACCCTTAAATACTAGACCAACACACGGCACGATGGACTAAAAATGTACTCCATAAACTCCAAGTTTTAGGCCTTTTTAGCTCTTCTTTTTTGTCACAAGGTATAGGTATTTCTGAAGAATAAATGTAATGTTTAATGCACCTCAAACTTAGGACGGAGGTACTACCTATATTAAAGAAGGGATCAGAAAAAGGTTGAGTTTAAACATCGGGATAAAATTGAAAACAATGAAACATGAGAGACCAATAAAGTTTTTATCCTTATGAGAAGGAAAAGTAAGAAGGGACATACAGCAATACGCATAAAATGAATCCAGTTTCCAATTTTAGCTTCCAAGACTTCCCACTGCATCTTCTGAACATCCTCTTTGCTAAGCTTTTCTACTCCCAATTTGTGAAGGCTTTCCTCCAATGTTGCAGAACGACTATCCCTGCATTAACATACAAAATTGCCTTAGAACAACAATAATAATAATGACAGTAATAATAATAAGCACAAGAATTGGGAAGCAAATCATCCAGAGCTTCATATTAAGTTAAAAAAGACACTCATGAGGAATATAAATGTTTTAACACATTATATACCTGTATATTTTCAGTAACTGCTGTTGATGACCGGCTTGCACCATATGCTGTGCTAAATCATGCAACAATGGTAGTATCCTCGGCGGAATAAGTGTCGGTGGAGTGTAAACAGCATTTTCTGTGTTTTGATGTTCGTGGTGGCCATGTGGATTTGTTCCATTTGCATCACCCGGATGTCCGGGTGATGATGAGGGACGCATTGAACTGGGAAGGCACTCAAAAAGACGATCTGGCTCCACAGGCTTACTAAACGAGCAGAAATTTAAATACAATTAAGCTATAAAAAATAAAGCTGCATAAACAGTTATAGCAACACACGAGCTAAAATACAAAATTAAGACTTGGAATTATAAGTAGAAAAACAGAGCCTACAGCATGCAAATTGTTTTCAGATATGAATCACTACATCAATGCAGTGACGTAATAAACATAACCGTGCAGTCAGGATTTACAAAATATTACAAATGCATACTATTCAACAATGATATGACCTACCGGCTACCATGCACAATGAGAACAGATCATTCATAGCTCCTCGGAGCTTATCACCATCTACTAGTGTCATCAACGAGACTATACACCGATGATGACCCATTTGAAATCTCAAGTGAGAGGTCATAAAACTGAAGCTAAGTTCAGTGAAAAAGAATTTTAATATTACTACTCCTGCTGCCCCAAATTATAAGTCCTTTTAGCTTTGATACGCAGTTTAAGAAATCTTAAAATTGATCCGTTTTGACGTGTTCTTGGACAAAAACACCCTTCATCTTTAAATTGGTTTCATACATTGGAATATCAAAAGACAGCATATTAATGAGTTGATTCAGAGTAGATAATAGAAGTAAAATGGAAAAAATGCATTTAAATGTTGTCTAGATTCGTGAGGACTTATATTATGGGACACTATAAAAAAGCTAAAAGGACTTATATTACAGGACTGGAGTATGGATTATGAAAATAGTATACTTTTAAATCACTCTGCATTGGGCATCAAACACAAGAAACAGCAATCAGAAATCTCAGCTAAACAAGGACAACCAAAGTAACCTGTAAGACAACAAAAGCTGCTTAAACTCTTGTTCCAGTCTTGAAATGGCCTTGGCAAGCAAAGTATTAGCATGGTTAAGCACTCCATCACTACTCTTATAGCTTTTATTGTTCGTGAAAAAACGTATGCTGGCTCTTAATTGTTCAATGGCTTCAAGATAACCTTCCAGATCTTCATGAGGCCCTTTTAGTATTTTAATCTCCGCCTACATCAAATTGAACGGTAACGAGAGGACAGTTACTGCTGTGAAATGAAAAGGAAATGATGCAAAAACAAATAAGCACTTCAGATTTAGAGATCACAACACTCCATATGTTGTATCACAAGGAAGCTTACGCACAAAAGGCTTTGTGCATGTAGTCCCTCGTGCCACAAAGCACAGAATGTTAATTTGATCATGGAACCAACCTGGCGGACAAGATCAAATTGACCAAGTATAACATCTGCAGACTTCAAAGTTTTGTCAATATTCTCATGGGCTCTCCTAATAGCATGCGTTCTGATCTGTTAAAAAGGAAAGGCAAACAGAAAACAGAATGAAAACCCCTACAAACCAAAGTACAAATTACTGTAAATCTCACAAGCCTTCAAGATAAAACATTCTAGCTGAAACCGAAAAAAACCTTCTTCTTTGCTTACCACTAATGGTTCTACTGAAAAGTAAGTCCCTCTTTAACAAAAAAATTAGTCACCCCAATGTTTATAGTATCATACAATTTGTGATATTACCTAAATTTTGAAAAGATAACCGAAAAATGCATTTTTCCTCGGTAATTTCCTTCACGCTGCAGTATTAGTCAATAGATCAATTAAATCTGGCCATCAAAGCATACCCAGTGATGAATCACATCGGGCACTATCATATACAAATCTTAAGAACTTAAATAAACAAAAACAGGTCCAGCAAATAAAGAATGGAAAATTATTGGTTCTACTTCCCCTACACAATTTTCCCATAAGTAATCACTAGACCAACCTTAGACTTTTAAATCATATACAAACAAGCACCAAATCATACAAAGGAATCAGATTCAGGAAGATAAAAAAATCGTTCAAATCCCACCGAAATAGAAACTAACGATCTTGCTTCCCTTTTCTTTCCAGGCATAATATAAGTGATCAAACATAAAACTAACATATGAAACTGAACTTAAAATCGAATTTATTAAGCAAAAGAAAAAAAGGGGGCAGGACCTGAGTAGGGCGCATGGCGGTTTCAAGAGTAGAGAGACGGTGGTCAAATGAACCCAAGATGGAGACCATGTTGTCGGTGATGGATTGACTCTTTTGAAGTGCATCCTTCATTTTAGCTGCTCTCTCACTCAGTAAATCCACTCCCCCTCCTCCTCCTGTTGCTGTTCCACCCATTGGAATCCCCATCTCCACCTTCTTCCTCAAGTCAAGATCACCTTCTTCACTCTTTTTCCCGCTTGCTTTTCTTCTTGATTGATTCGATGAACAAAGTACGATTGATGGTAAAAGCTGCTGATGGCTTTGCAAATGTTTTAGAGGTAAATGATTAAAGAAAGTTCAGTACTTTTTGCAATGGCGGAAATCTAAGGAGTTGACGGCAATTGATGCGTTTAGTGGTACCGTACTTTTTGTTAATGGCGGAAATTTAGGCAGTTATTGAAAAGACGGCAATTGACAGCGCATTTAGAGTCGTTAATGAGCCGAACCAAGACAAGTCGAGTCGAATATTTATTATTAAATTTAATTCGTTTACGTCACGACTTTGTTCGTTTACTATTTTTTTTATTTTTAAATTTTGTTTAGTCCGCGTGTTTGATTGTGGCAAAAAAATTGTTCGAAGTCGTGTTTAAGTACGTCTCGTTAATGCATTTTTGTTTTTCAACTTGATAAGATACGTAAAATCAAATCCAGATGCATAAATAAAAATTACAAATGATATTCAAACATCATATTACAAAAAGTATTAGAATAATTCCAAAATATTCAATAAAATTATTTTATAGTGACTCTTTTGTTTTTGCTTAAAGCCTCCGGTATTCAGAACCCACTAATCCGGAGTTCGGCTCGAGTCGTGCATATAAAGTCTGACCCTTACTCAGGTGTAAGGCATGACTAAGAGCTTTTTTAACATGGCGTCTCATAGGAGAATCGAACCGGTAATCTCCATAGGTATTTTCAAGTCACTTACCACTTAAGTCAAGCTACTTGGTTATTTTATAATGACTATTATTAGATTAATTGTTGACTTATCATAAACTGCGTTAGGGTTAGATTGTAAATTGATTTATCTATATAAACAGGTTTACGAATTTAATCGAACGTTCACGAGACAAGTTAATGTTCGTTCGTTAAGGAAACAATCATAAAAGTTTATTCAAATTTGGTTCATGAAGCTACACAAACTAACGATCACGAGCCAAACACGAGCTTTTTCGTGAACGGTTCTAGTTGTTTTTGTGACACTTTTGCACTTTCCAATATTGTAAACATGTGTTGTGTCTTTTATTATTTCACAACCGTATCATTAATTGTGTCACAACTGTTGCGATAAGAACGGTTCAAATTTATAGTTGTCAATAAAAGATATTTCTTTCCAAATCAAAGGAAATTGTGGTTCCCTGTTATACTCCTCATTTATCTTATTTTCTATTTCAGATTTATTTTTTCAACACCCTATAAACCAATCAACTCCAATAAGCACTCCCTATCACATTCTTCAAAAATACTTGTATCTCAAATCTCAACTAACTAACTTAAGTATCAACACATTTTTGTTTTTTTTACTTTCCCATAAAAATCAAAATGAAATATTTTATACATACAAAGTGAAATTTTTATATGTCGTATGTGTTTATAAAAAAAACGTCGTATGTTATGAATATTCTTTTTTTGATGACCGGAATAGAAAGTATATCGTTTGATAATTAATTTATTTTACCTCAATATATCTATATCAATTCAAGGGAAAATTTCTATTTAGTATAATGTTAAGCTTTTTTAATTATAAGATTAAGTAGTATTCCCAAACATTTTGATAAAATAAAAAAGCTGAATAGAGTTTCCAAATGCTATCATTCTATTTTTTTTTATCTCTAGGTTTTGAAAGTATACGAGATCCAGTAACAATTACAGCAACTGAACATTTGACATGACGAAAAAAACATTTGATAGTTAAAACATTTCATAAAAAAAAAAATATAAAAAAAAAACACCATTTCACAAGGTAAGAAAATTGGTGAAACCCTTTAAAAAAAAAAAAAAATTTGGTGAAAATTTTATGGAGAGAGAAAAAAACAGTAGTACTATTCATATTAGGAGATACTCTATTATTAGGGTGAGCCTCCTTTCAAAAAATAAATAAGTTACATTGTTTTAACATACTTAGTTGGTTTTTTTATTTTATATTTTTTTTTTAATTTTTTTTAGGAAAACATACTTAGTTGTTAAAAACATTGTTTTTGCATAACACTTAAACACACTTTGTGAAGTCTCTTTATTTCTCGTAACTTTCCATTAAACTTACAACCATATTATTACTTTGGCTACTATTCACGTGATTGTCGTTCCATTGGTGCCTATTGTATCCTCATTAGTAATAATCTCACCATATGACGTTCCAAACAACAACAAACTATGGCGAATTGACATTAACTGAAATTAATGTAACCGAATCAAAAAGAAGAAAAATACTAAAAAGAAAAATAAACTTCAATAAAAACGAGAGAATAAGCTTTAAAAATAAAGGAGAATATTATCTACGCCCACCTTTCTACCGTTGCATCATATCGTTTTTATAAAATCAACACCGTAAAAGTCGGTTTGAAGTAAAAAAAAACCGGCTTTCTCAAGATCGATTTAAAAGCGACTCTACGGATACAACTAAAACCGATTACCACACGATCGATTTTAATGTAATTCTCATATAGAATGCTGCACCGGTTAAACCACTATGGTGCAAATAAATGCTAAAAAAAAGAATAGTAAACTAATCATTAATACTCCTAATTCAACGTACTGTATACAGATAAATAAAAGAAATTTAAAAAAAAAAATCATCATAGAGATGTGGCGGGAAAATTGTGAAAATTGCATCTTCTTACGCAGGAGAAATACTAAAATCACAATTAAATTCAAATCCTCCCGGCCAATCCAAAAAAACAAAAACAAAAAATGCAAACCAAAATCAACGCCTTCTTCAAATCTAGAAACCCCCCTCAAAATCCTCAAGAGTATAACACGGGTCAGCCGATTCAAGATCAAGAAAACTCTGGAAATGATACAGTTCTTATCAGCACAAATTCGACAGAATCCGCTGGATGCACCACGTATATTCAGTTTTCCCTTTTATCTTTTCATTGTTTCCTTCCTTTTATTTGAGGTTTTTTTTTTTGATTGCTTGGTTGGTATGTTTTTTGTTTGTTGTTGTTGGTTATGCAGTAGTATCCTTCCCGGCTCAAAAATTTGTTCCCTTTTCCCGATACATTAGGTTTGAAAAACAATATTGTCATGGATCGAGTTTGGAAGCTGAAAACTCATGTTCCAGTTTTATGTTTAATGTGTAATGTGTAATGAAAGGTGGTTGTTTAAAGCACTGCACCTGATGGGGCACCACAGAAACATTCGATCTCTTGAAAGTCGACCTTTGGGAAGTTGAATCTAAGCTTAACATTTGATTTTGTAGAGATAAAATATGCATTTTCGACCGCTGTAAAGTCGAATCTAACCTGAAGCGTTGGTGCCTTTAACAAGAGCCTGATAAAATTTGTCTTGAACTTTGTTGGAGTTACTCTAATCAGTACCCTTTTCTAGGAACATGTTTTCAATGACTGTAATACCTTTTTAGTTCACTAATAGTTAACTTAGTATTTAGTTTCAAGAAATTTCCGAGGATGTTGTGGAAAGCTATAGCACATTTTTTTCCTACAAGACCAACCAAAATATGCATTGTACCTAAACATTGTAAACTGTTTTGTTGTGAAATGGTACCCTCGAATAGCAGTAAGCTCTGCCTTTTTATAATTTAGAAATACAGGGCTATTTAGGCTATCATACGCAGCTTTGGCTTATATTCTATAAGATGATGGTTTCAAAGCTTGAATTCATGAACTATTGTCATACAACGATAACATCTTCATCTGTCCAATGCTCCCCTTCATGTTGTACCAATAGGACAATTCTGACCAAAGAGTGAATTAGGATGCTTTGAGCCGCTGCAACGGCGTTGCAGTACACTGCTTGTTTTTCGGATTTTGTAATATCTCTGTTATCAACCCTTGTCATTTGGGATTGTGGACAGTATTTTTGTACATTGATGAAAGAAAATTTGTTTGGATTTCAAGTAACCAGAACAAATTTCCTCACCCCTTTGTTTAGTCAGGTTAGTACTGGCCTGGAGAACATTTCTACCTCAAGCAGAAATATAAACAATAAGAGAAATTATGCTCAGCTGCATCTGGATTTAGGACAATCCGATTTCCTTCTTCGTCTCTGTTCAACATGCGGTTTCAAGTATGCTTGTGGAGATAAAGTAGACGAGAAACTTCATAAGGATTTCCACAAGGACTACACCCACGGCATTGAGTTCAAGGTTCTTTTTGCTACGCGTTTTCGATGAATAAGTGTTTTTTATGTTAACTTCCTGCTTAGTGCTTGTGTTTACTTGTGACTATTTGACTTGCAGGGTTGGCAAAATGAGAGGGTTGTTCGGACACTTCCTGGTGATGCTGGGCGCATATTATTGGTGTTGGACGAGGATCCACCTGCTCATAAGAAAAAGGTCCTTTTTTTCTGTAGTAAATGCTCTTTTTGCTTATCTATGGATCTCAAGGTGCAGAGATTTGATGTGATGTTTAGAGTTACAGATGTTTTGAACTAGTGTGATAGAATGTGATTTAACATGCTCAATACTCCTCCCATCAGGGAACAACTAGTCGATGGTGGCTTAGCTTATTGATCACCCGAGCTTGGTTTTCCATTTACATAGATCTTGTGATAACATTTTGAAGGCATGTATTAGTCTAGTCGATATGCAGATAAACCGTGGTTGCATTTGGCTCGTTGAATTCCAAAATGATAGTTAAGATGACTGGTTTGTCCCTTGTTTTGAATATCGAGTTTCTTGCCTTGTTAGCTTTGGATGAATTTATAGTAGATGTGTATAATTTGCTTGTCATGTGAAAGATTTCGGGGGAATGGCGTCTCCATTTAGACAACCATACACATCTTTACTTTATGTTCCGACAAGATAGAGTTTTCACAGCTTGAATCCATGACATATGTCCACACAGTGCAACTGTACCTTTGCAGTAAGGGCTCTCTCCCCCCACCCCCCTGCAATATACTTGTACATGAAAGTGTAAAGCCCTAAAATACAAATCAGATACACTCTATTGTAGCATATACCGAGTGTTCTGAGTTTGTTTCAAGATTTTGGTACTATTTCTTGGTTCATAAACAACAAGAACTGGGGATTTTTCTGTATATCCTATAAACCATGAGCTCCAGCAAAAATGGTGGCTTCCACGTTCCATAAATTACTATACGACATAAAATATACAAAATGAAAATCAGCGGATTCACTTCACATATTAAAGATACATTATTCTTGTTCTCTTGTTAGTATTTTCTGGGATGATTCTCCTCAGGTTGAAAAGGTTCTCCAAATGATGGAAGTTGAAATAGGAAGTGGAAGCTTGATGCGTAAGAATTGCCAGGTATCTTTTTTATTTTTTCAGGGGCAGTGTCTAATAGTTTAAAGTGTGCCCTTTCGATCACGTTTCCTTAACTTTTGGTGACAGATATATTTATATATATTTCAAAGGAGAGTAGTTGGATGCCTTATAGTGCAGCCAATATCAGAAGCATATAGAGTTATTACTAAATCACAGACTCTGAAGGGCACTGATAATAGCTTTACAAAGAACAGACAAGACTCATCTGTACTCAATTTTGGAGGCTTTCAAATGCAACGAGAAGTCCGTGCAAAGTCTGCATCGAGCAACAAAGATGATGCATTAGCAGAGGATTTGATGGGAGCAATTTTCATTGATAAAGAACCGATACCTGCTGTATGCGGAATTAGAGCCATTTGGGTTGTGACAGCCATGAGAAGAAAACACATTGCCTCTCAGTTGTTAGATACAGCTAGGTAAACACATTGCCTCTGTGTTGTGTGAGTTTTCCCTTTGATTTTAACCTGTTCGATCCATGCTATTACCGAATGGTTTATGAAGCATTTCATTTCTTTATGTTGCAGCCATTGATGACAAGAAAATGTCAATTTTGTAAAAGATATTATTTGAAAATTGAAAATTATTAGAAAAAAAAAAGACGAAAACCCATAGTAGGCACTTTTTACTGCACCGATTTTTGCATTTTAGGCCAGAATCTAAGCATATGGATTGTCACAAACTTGTCCTACCCCGAAAGATACTAGGCATAATTCTTTCCTTATATGGTATACATAGGTAGTATAAAGATATTTACATCATTGAAATCCCTATTTGAAAGTCCTTTTGAATCCAGGAAATTGTTTTTTCACAAAAACCATTTTTGCAGGATGAATTTCTTGAAGGGAACAGTCCTAGATCACTCACAGTTGGCATTCTCTGACCCTACCTCAGCTGGCAGGGCACTTGCATTGCGCTATTGCAGATCTTCATTCTTGGCCTATAGAGCTGATATCTAACTTCACTGACTGCATATTGTAGATGCAAAAGCAGAGCTAGAAAATGAAGATCTTTCTATGTTTGTATGTTGAAAAAAATGGCGTTGTATCGTGGACGAGTTACACCTGTTGTTACCTTGAATTGATAGCAAAAGATGAAACATAAATTAAGTTTTGTGTGTGTTGGTTCTTGACCAATTTAGTATCTTTAATTGTAATTTGTGCAGACAGTGTATGTCACATATATTTAGAAAATGTGTTGCATTTGAGATGAAAAGCAAAGAAGCTTCTTGTTATTTTAAAGAGACCTGGCGTACGTTGCCTCCCTTGAATCAAAATCTTCAAACTTGATTATCCCGTGCATTTTTATCAATTTTGTAGATGACCTTGTCTTCAATGGGTTTGTGAAGATATCTGCAACTCATTTTTCAGATGGACAATAATCAACGACAATCTCTTTATGGAGGATGATGTCTGACTTATCCTTACAATTCCCCCTCTTTATGTTTTTACTTTTTACTTGATTTATCGCCTTTCAACACTCTTTGGCTTTATCTTGCTCATGATGGGCTACACATGAATCCACTAAACAATTTCATTTTTATTCAAGCGCACCTCATTAACTCCGAATTTCCATTGTTAGAGGTTTTCTTGCCTTCAACACAGTTTTCATCATCCTTTTGTAGTTGCTTTATGCAACACGAGTGAATAGTTTTTGTCCACGTGTTTGTCTTCAGTGTAAAATCCTCTGAAAATTCTGAAAGTTTTCAACCATATAGACCGCTTTCTTGTCTACAATTTCTCTCTTTACGTCAACACGATAATCAACTTGGATCGTTCAAAATAATTGCATGACAATGCTGAACACTCTGATCAGAAAATGCCCTCTATTCGTATCATTTTCTCTATTGCAACTAATAATGGTTGGCCGTTATATTAGTTAGACTTGAAGAATGTGTTTCTTCATGGTGACCTACGAGAAGAAGTTTATATGGAGAAACCTCTCGAGCTTGTTGCTCAGGAGGAGAGTAAACCAATGGTATGTCGTATAAAGAAAACATTGTATGACCTGAAGCAGTCACCTAGAGCATAGTTCGGGAAGTTCTCGGAAATGGTACATTTGTTTGGTATGAAACGGTGCCAAACGGATTACTCTGTCTTTTATATTTGGACTGCGTTTGGCTTTATATTTCTTATCGTCTATGTAGACGATATTGTTATTACAGGCTACAATGCTGATGGAATCGCTCGTTTAAAACAGTTTTTGAGTAGTAAGTTTCATACAAAAGATTTGGGAGCATTGCGGTATTTTCTTGGCTTTGAAGTGGCTCGGTCATACCAGGGAATTGTCTTGTGTCAGAGAAAGTATGTACTTGATCTCTTAAATGAGATTGGCTTGTTATGAAGATGACCGGTTGACACGCATATGGACCCAAATCGAAAGTTGTTGAAGACAGAAGGTGAGTTGCTTGAGAATCCACGACGATATAGACAGTTAGTTGGGAAACTAAACCACTTGACTATTACAAGGCCAGATTTTTCCTATGCAGTTGTAGTGAGCTAGTTTCTTGAAAGTCCCCGAAAGCCTCATTGGGATGCAGCGGTAACAGGGGCGGATCCAGAAATTATATTCAACGGGGTTCGTAAATTATATTCAACTATATTAAAAGGGGTTCGTCAAAAAAAGTGTTTCTCCGTAATTAATTTATTTTTACAATTTTTTTTGATATAAAGATAAGTATAAATTAAAAAGGGATTTTATCTCTTTTTGTTATTTTTTTAGGAAAATTAGGTATAAATCTAAAATTTTGGGACTTTATTAATTTAGTTTTAATCCGCACAACCTTTTTTTAGTTACAATAAGGATAAAATAATTTCATTCGGACTAAATTACCCTTATACAACACGCGCTACTTTCTCTCTAAAAAAAATAATCGTCCGGTGATCCGATCTCATCCGTTTCTAGCTCCGATTTCATCCGTCACCGACCAAAGGCAGCCATCGATTTCTTCATTGCTACACCGGACACTATCACGGGATTCTTGTTGCCTGGAGTTGGCAACGTGGACTTGAGGAGGAAAACAAACTACCTCATTGTTGACTCAAAGACGACTGTGAAACAAATTGAAGACGCATTCAAAGACTTCACATCCAGGGAGGATATAGGCTGATTATTTTTTCTCATCAAATGCTTGATGAGCAATGGAGGTAATTTTTGCTCATACAAATGCTTGATAATTTGTTTACTTCAAGAAATACCACTTTAGAAGATGTATCTTTCATTGTAATAGTAATATTAATAATTTTCTTGCAATGATGATCAATTGAAATCAGAACATGTTTCACCATTTAGATTCAAACTTTTATAATGCATTTTTCTTTCCGGGTTGAATACATCTTCAAGTTTAAAGCTTGAAGCTGTAAAAGTTTAACAAATCATTGGATTTTCAATAGCACTTGTAATGGGGAATGAATATCAACATTTACATTGTTTTACTTATTGAAGATTCCTTTTGGTTGTGGATTCTAAGAGATTCAGATGTCAATGTAGGTACATGGTTCTTGGTCAAGCATGTTGTCATTTGGAGATGATGATTTCGCCATAAGAAGATTGAAGATGATGATTTTACAGGCTTATTCTTCTATTGCTTTGGCTATGAGAAATACCCCTCCCCCTCCCCCTCTTCCACCCCCTCTATCCCTACCCCTTCCCCACCTACCTCCTAAAGGGAGAAAAAAATTGAAAAGCAACAGAATAAACTGTGTTAATAGCTATATACATTTTAGTTTTTAGAAATTGTAAAATTGTGTGTATTGGTATGGTTATATGGTTATGGCATAGTTTTTATAAAAGACATTTCCCCTTTTTGATTTGAAATTGAATGATTTGTTTGGATAAAAGACTATTTTTCATAATTGATTCAATAGATGAGAACAACATTTTACCTGTTGATTTTGTCAATAGACCGCATGAAAATCGATACTCTTAGTGTGTTCTTGTGTTTGAATGTGATAATGTTACTGATACTGTGATACTGGTACTGTAATACTGATATTGTTATACTGATACTGTGATACTGTAACTCGAGTAGCTTGGCTATAACACTCCTAGCTTTTGTTTTTGAAATTTTAGTAGCTCCGTTGAGATAGTATTTTTGCTAAGATGTGTATATTTTGTACGGTTTAAGTTTTATTTAATAAAAAATCTGGTTTTAGACGGAAAAAAAAAAAAAAAAAAGAGAGAATAGAATGAGTTTGAGTTTGAAATGGAATAGTTAGTTCGCTTATTTACTTCTTAAATAACTAATAAACCAACTTTTCTCCTATTTTTCCTTAGAGCAACCCTAATGATGATCGGGGGAGAAGCCTTTTGATTGTTGATGTATGGATGATGTGGAGAAAAATAAGTGGATGATAAATATAGAAGAGTTGTAAAGATAATTTTTATTTGATATGATGGTGTAATGGTAATAATATAAAAGGCATGAGATTAATTGTGTGTGATTAGATGTTATAATGGTAAGAAATATTTTGAATCTATTAATGAAAATAATATTAAATATTAATGAAATACTTTTTTTAATCCTAGTTGGGCGCTTTTTTTTAGAGACTATTGTCTCAAAGGTTCTCTTAATATAGACTAGTGTATATCGATATCATTTTTTAATAAATATTATTTATCATAGTATAATTAATGTATGAACATGTACTTGATGAATATGTAATACTAAATTGTATTGTTAATTTTTCAATTTTACTAACTCCATTTAAATGAAACACGTGCAACGCACGTGCATTTTGCTAGTATTTTATAAAGTAAATAATTTTTTTCACAGGGTCCGAAATATTTTTCTATAGGTAAAATGTAGAGTATTTTTATTTTTAACGGGGTCCGCGGACCCCATTTACATCCATGTAGATCCGCCTATGAGCGGTAAGGATCTTGAGATATCTAAAGCGGAATCTGGGCTTCGGTATTATATTCAGGCCGAATGGCCATTTGCTTGTAGAAGGGTACATTGATGTAGACTGGGATGGATCTCCATCATATAGAAGATCAACAACATGATATTTCTAGGTGGAAATCTGGTTACTTGAAAAAGTAAGAAGCAATATGTGGTGTCCCGGTCGAGCGCGGAAGCAGAGTTCAGACTATGGCTAACACATGTAGTAAGTCAATGTGGATTAGGTACTTTGTGGCCGAAATTGGTATTCCGGTTAAAGGTCCATTGCCGTTGTATTGTGACATTGAAACCGCTATCTATATCGCTTCCAATCCAGTATTTCACGGGTGGACAAAACACATAGAAGTGAATTTCTTTTTTTTTTTTTTTTTGCCTCTAACGGGGTTCGAACATCGGTCTCCACGCCAAGTTATAGTCTAGCTCATCATTAGACCGAATGAATTTCCATTTTATTAGAGATAAAATAACGGCGGATGAGATTTGCACCCTACACATGAGAACATGAGAACATTTGGCCGATGTGTTCACAAAGGCGTTAGATGGGAGTCGCTTTGCAGTTTGTTTGCTCCAAGTTGGGCATGTCAGATATCCATGCACCAACTTGAGGGAGAGAGTTAGAATGTGTTATTACTTATTATTGTTATTAAAGTATTGTGTTGTGTGTCGGCCAAGTATTTTGCCGACATATGTGTGTGCCGTGTTGGACAAGAAAACCCATTAGGGTTTCATCTTATGTAATGTGTTTCCTATATAAAGTATTGAATGGAAGAGGATGGGATATCAATTTACCGAATCTCAGTTTTATGTTTACCGTGTCATAACTTTAAAAGTAGTAAATGGTATTTCGCGTCAAATGGAAGAAGACCAATGGTACTATCGATCGGTGGCTAAAGACTTTCATCAACGTCCGGGTGTTGACTATTTTGACATGTTCAGTCTTGTGGTTAAACCCACCGTTATACACATTGTTCTCACTCTGGCTATCAGTCGTGGTTGGTCTCTTCGTTAAATAGATATTAATATTCCGTTCTTGCGGCATCCAATTACATACTACGGTTTATACGACACATCTGATATACTACTTTTATACGATTAAAAATACGTTATATTATTATGTTTTATCAACGAATTCTATATAAAATATATGAAATTATGATATAAATGATATGAAATATTAATCTTTATAATTTAGAATAGTTAGTAGTAAAACTTAGTAATAATAGTAAAAAGTTATCATTTTGTACCGATTTTAGTAAATCGGAGTGTCGTATCAGATTTACGTGGGTATTTGTGATATTTTATTGCAGATTTATAAGCCGAGACCCCGAGAATCGACATGGTGAAGTGTAATCATATCTTTGGAAGGATTTAGAGAGTGCCACAAGCTTAAGTGGTCAAGTGATCAATCGAAGTGGTCAAGTGGCCAATCAAATTGGTTAAGTGGTAATCAAGAAATGTCTTCGACAAACGAATGGCTCATCAAAACGACATTTTCAGAAAAAAGTGTTCTTCACGAAAGTTGTAGATTTTTCCGAAAGCTTTCCAATGCAATTTAAATTATGAAGATTGGAGGTCTACAACTTAAACAGTGATCAAGTGGCTAATCGATTTGGGTTAAGAAAAATCCCGAAATAGCTTCGGAGGAACACGAGGTTATCAAGAAGGCGTTATCGAAGAAGAGTCCTTCATGAAAGTTGTAGAGTTTCTCGAGACCTTAATTTTGGCATTTCGTTTGCAATTTTTGGAGATCCAGAACTCGAGATATGAATTTTAGAAGTTTAATAATTATATATAATTATATATATAATCACCGCACATGCTGATGTTAATCGAGAAGGTGGGAGTAATCATTACACCGGACCGGTCCGGCCTACTACCGGCCCGGTCCGGCCAAGGAACCTTTGCCTATATAAAGAGTTGATCGAGAGCGATCGAAGTGTACCAATATATATACACAATATCATATATATATTCTCCTCTCCTCTTTGTTTTCTTTTTATTTTGTAGTTGTAAATAGGCCTTAAGCCAAAAATAATAATCTCGTAGTATCGTTGTAATGCTCGAGAAATTATCAGAAGTTCGGTGTTGTTGAAGTCGTTGTAATGTCCGGAAGAATACAACTCTGATTCAGCATTTGTATCGGGTAATTTTCTAAAGTATTTATGTTTGTTTTTACCTTTTTCGTTGTTATAATGTTTTTAGAATAACTCTAATAACTGGCCAAAGTTATGTAGTCGTTTTACTTCGATCTTTTTGGTAAAGGAATGCTGTCTAATTAAAATTGATTAAAATTGAGTTAATTGAATCTTTTTCTATTCTGTAACGTATTGATAATATTCGGATTGACGTAATTAACCAAGATGAATCGCACCATATAACCTAACGATGAACCGACCGGAGAAGTTAGGATATGAGATAAAAGATAGAAAAACCGGAGGGTAAAATTGGCCGTGCGAAAGCGTGACTACGGAATCCTATTTCCTACCCGGGGGCAAAGATTTGTCTTGGGAAAGATAGATCTTATTAAAATTGTGCTCGAGATCGTAATAATGTTAAAATCAACGGTTTAATTGAAACTAACACCGGAAAGTTAAATCGATCCGCCTGACAACCGGAGCCTTTTGAATAACATCGGCCGTCGACAAACGGAATAACCTCTTTTATCCGGGGTAGATTTGTACTCGGTACTGTTCGGACTAAGCGAGATTAGCATGGGGCGGTTGTGGAGATTGAACCGATGACAATGACATATGACAATTTCATACGCTCGTGTGAGGAGGAATTGTTAACCTCGGGAGTGCACCGTTTCATTTACTCAATTGGACCTAATGTAAAAGGAAAGATCGAGCACATTTAAATCTACCGAAAAGATCGTATAAATCAATTATATAAACTTTGGCTAGTTCTATAAAATTATATTGGTATCTATATATTTGTATCTATATATATATTTTGCAATTTATGTACATCTATATATATTTATATATCTATATATATTATATTAGAATAACTTTTAAATTACGCATTTATTTTATGTTGAGTAGAATAGTAGTGATCTGTGTTATAAAATTGCGGTTTAGATCGAGTTAATAACAGGTCTTTGGTGTTTAACCACACTTAAAAGAATTACCAAGCTCCCTGAGAATTCGACACTCTGACTCACCATACTAGCACTACAGTTTGACCCGATACACTGTCGGTTAAGGACTGGTATTAGCACTAGAAAAGGCCACGTCAGCTTTCTGGCGCCGTTGCCGGGGAACGTCGCTAATTTCTTTTTTTGTGTCTATGGTTACTACTTGTACTAGCTCAAAATTCTCGAGAATAAGTCAACACTCTTCTCATCACATTTCTTTTTTAATTTTCGTTGATACTTACCTTGTAGGTAAGTTACCAATTTTTTCTACTACTATCAATTTCGAGTTATTTTCTATTTTCGTTAGTTGATGACCAGAAGTGG
Organism: Gentiana straminea; assembly: GCA_036785695.1. Classification (NCBI taxonomy): domain Eukaryota; kingdom Viridiplantae; phylum Streptophyta; class Magnoliopsida; order Gentianales; family Gentianaceae; genus Gentiana; species Gentiana straminea. The sequence continues at coordinate 4,782,431 of JAVUPR010000114.1, forward strand.
TAAGGCCCCACTCACTCCTTATAAGCCTGACATAAATACTTACGAAAGGCAGTTAAGAGTAGAGAGTAAACGCGGTCATACTAGTCAGGGAAATCCTGACGAATCATCTTCAAACAGAAATACGAAAATGGCTGAAATCAGTGATGAAACACCTGAACAAGGGCTGGAACATGCTCTAGGGCATGGACAAAACCCTGTTAACCCTAATAATAATAATAGAAATAATCAGAATCGGAACCAAAATAATCGTAATAACCCACCAAACCCGAGACCTATCTGTGATCAAACCATAAGAAGAAACCAGACTAATAATCCCATACTTTTACCTAATGAAGGAGCGAATAATTTCGAAATTAAGTCTCATCTTTTTGGTTTAATTGACGCAAGAGCCCAATTCCTAGGAGAGGATGATGAAGATCCACATCATCATCTCTATCTTTTTGAAGAAGCGTGCAATACGGCCAAAAGTCAAGGTGCTCATAAGGAATTAACAAGGATGACTATGTTTCCTTTTTCTTTAAAAGGACGAGCCCGAGGCGGTTTATGTCTCTTCCACACCACTCACTAACCGAGTTGGGAGGAGATTCAAAGCGAATTTACGAAACAATATTTCACTCCTGGACGAAATTTGGAATTAAAAGTCGAGGTTGCTAACTTTAGACAAGGATCTGAAGAAACTCTCGGGAATGCCTGGGAAAGATTTAAAAAACTATTAAGAGCCTGTCCCGATCATGGTTATTCCTTAGATATGCAAATTCAGCTTTTCTGTCGTAAATTAAGAAAAGATTCACGTGCAGATGTAGATCACGCATGTGGTGGTTCTTTAATGATGAGTGAAGCTCAAATAGTTTACGATGCTATAGAAAAGATTTCCAAAAATAACAGAATGTGGGAAACCGGTTCTAGCACCAGAAAAGTAGCTTTTGCAGGAGAATGTACATCTAATACGGAAGTTCTAGCACATTTAGAAAATTTGAGTAGGAAATTTGATGGCCTACAGTCTAACAAAAACCAAAGTTCAGAAAATAGTACACCAACTGAATACTCGAATCAGGATAATATGCCATTAGGGATTGAAGAACCAACAGGATATTCAAGAGAAGAGGTGAGTTTTCTTCAGCAGCATAGGAATTTGAACAATGCATACTCAAACTCGTTTAATGCTATTAGAAGAGATCACCCTACTTATCGATGGTCTGAAAACCCTAGTAAGCAAGGACAACCGCCATATCCAGTCCCATATAGGAATATGAGTAATAATCAAGTTTATCAAGAAAATACATCTAATCAGAACTTAGAACCATTACCAAGATCCTATCCTCAACATACCACTCAAAGTATACCAGTAACTCAAAGTTCAACTCAACTGCAGAAGGAGTTGAAAAATGGGAAAAACTAATGGAAAATATGATGGGTGTAGTATCTACTCAAGCTAAGAATATGGAAACAATGATGACTTCTATTGGTACAAGTCACTAAAGATATGAGTACGATGAAAACATCTATGAGTGGCCATGATACCAGAATGAGAACAATAGAAGCCTCATTGAGGAATATGGAAGATCATTTGAGTAGGGAAGGTGAACGTAACAACAGTAGACCAACTGGAGGATTACCAAGTAACACTGAAAGAAACCCAAGAGAGGTAAATGTTGTAGTTACGAGAAGTAGAAAACTCTGTGGTAGTAATGGAGTAGAAAACTTCGGTAATAATGAAGTAGAAAATGATTTAGATGGAAAGAATGATGAAACTAAAGATGAAATTGAATTCACTGATGAGGAAGAAGAAATTATAGAGAACTTCTTGAAAAGGAATAGAAGTTTGGAACCTGAGAATAAAGGTGAGAAATGGGTAAAAATCCCTAGGATTTTGAAAGATCCTATGGATAAAGATTTAAGGACTTTATTCAAGGAACATGTTAGAATAGAGGATAATGAAAACAAGGATGAAAAACGGGAAGAAGCTGAAGGAATCGAAGAAGAGATTGATTCGGGGAATGTTCAAGATCATGATACTTGGCGATCAAGTAATACTCAAAAGTTTAAGGATAAAGGAAAAAAGAAAATGACTTTAGGATCAAAGGTTATAGATTTAGAATCTTTACCTTACCCACCTAAAGATCAAATTAAAAAGATTAAAACTGATCAGAAATATGCTCGTTTCCTTGATACTTTTCGTCATATTCATGTTAATATCCCTGTTATCGAAACTCTCATTAGTATGCCTGCTTATGGAAAGTTTCTAAAAGATATTCTGTCAAACAAGAAAAAATTAGAGGAATATGAGAATATATGCCTAAATGAAGAATGTTCAGCAGTTTTGCAGCATAAGTTACCGCCTAAACTAAAAGATCCTGGAAGTTTTACCATTCCATGTGAAATTGGAGGATTTCTGTTTAAAAGGTCTTATGTGATCTTGGAGCTAGTATAAATCTCATGTCTTATGAGGATTATAAGAAGCTAGGCATAGGAAATCTTACGAAGACGGAAATGACTCTGCAAATGGCAGATAGATCGATTAAATACCCTAAAGAAATTATTGAAGACGTATTGGTTAAAGTAGACAAGTTCTATTTCCCAGTAGACTTTGTAGTTATGGAAATGGAAGAAGGATATTCGGCGCCACTTATCTTAGGTCGACCATTTCTAGCTACGGGAAGAACCTTAATAGATGTCCGAAAGGAGAATTAAGTCCGAGAGTCAATGAAGATGAAGTTACTTTCAATATTTTCAAAGCTATGAACCATCCATACAAATCACCGAGAATCATGTTCTTTTATAGAAGATATTCATTCTGTCTATGATAATCAGTTACCAACTTTTGAAGACAGATTAGAAGAATGCTTAACTCTATCTATCTATAAAGAAGATGAGAAAGACACCGAAATGAAAGAGATAATTCTTTCTCTAGATAAAGGAGGTTTTACTTTTAAACCATCATGGCATAAGTATTTGGAATTAGAACTAGAAGGACCGGTTCTTAAACCTTCACCTGGAAGATCCACCTAAGAATCGGAATTGAAACCGTTACCTTTAAATCGAAGTATGCTTTTCTTGAAACCGATAATCTATTACCAGTTATTATTTCATCATCTTTAGCGAGCAACAAGAAGATCAATTACTTAAAATGTTGAAAAAGCATAAGAAAGCTTTTGGATGGACGATTGCCGATATTCGAGGTATTAGCCACGAAATTTGCGTTCATAAGATAATTCTGAAGGAAGATGCAAACCTTGTATTCAACCGCAACGCCGCCTCAACCCAAATTTGCCAGTTAATTGTTAAGAAAGAGGTCATTAAGCTATTAGAAATGGGGATAATTTTTCCCATATCAGATAGTGAATGGGTTAGTCCAACTCAAGTGGTACCAAAGAAAGGAGGTTTCACCGTGAAAGAAAATGAAAGGAATGAATGGATTCCGACAAGAGAGATTACCGGTTATCGAATGTGCATTGATTTTAGAAAACTAAATGATCATACTAAGAAAGATCATCATCCACTTCCATTCATAGTTCAGATGTTGGAACGTTTAAGTGGACATAAGTATTCTTGTTTCTTAGATGGTTATTCGGGATATTTGAGATATTCATTGCGGCGGGGAGATAGAGAAAAGACTACTTTCACTTGTCCTTATGGAACTTTTGCTTATAAAAGAATGCCGTTTGGTTTATGTAATGCACCGGCTACGTTTCAAAGGTGTATGATGGCTATATTTGCGATATGGTTGAGAAATTCTTAGAAATTTTTATGGACGACTTTAGTGTTTACGGAGATTCATTTGATGTTTGCTTGTTACACTTGGAACGAGTATTACAACGTCGTGAAGATACCAATCGGTACTAAGCGGGAAAAATGCCACTTAATGGTATCGAAGGGATTGTTTTAGGTCACGAATCTCGAAGAAGGTATCGAGGTTGATAAAGCTAAAGTCGAAGTAATTGAAAAGTTACCTCCACCAGTTAATTTAAGAACCCTAAGAGGATTTCTCGGACATGCAGGATTTTATAGAAGGTTCATTGCAGATTTTTCAAAAATAGCAAAGCCTCTAAGTCATTTACTTGAAAAGGAAGTACCTTTTAACTTTGATAGTAAATGTATGGAAGCCTTTCAGACCTTAAAAGCGAGGTTGACTACTGCACCAGTGTTAGTAGCACCAGATTGGAGTTTGCCGTTTGAGATTATGTGTGATGCCGGTGATTTAGGTTTGTAGGAGCTGTTTTAGGTCAAAGATATAACAAAATTCTCAAAGCTATTTACTATGCATCTCACACATTGAACGCAGCTCAACTTAATTATGCAACTACAGAAAAAGAACTGTTGGCTGTAATTTTTGCCTTAGATAAGTTTAGATCATATATTGTTGGATCTAAGGTAATAATTTATACGGACCATTCGACAACGAAGTATTTGCGAGTAAGAAGGATGCGAAACCACGTCTTCTTAGATGGATTCTCCTACTTCAAGAATTTGATATTGAAATTAAAGATAAAAAAGGAAGTGAGAATGTAGTAGCGAGATCATCTAAGTAGAATTGAAAATGATGAAGAAATAGGAATTGAAATTAAAGATTCATTTCCGATGAACAACTATTTAGAATAGATACTCCTTCAACCATGCGGTTATTAAAGAATAGAATTCCTTCTAAGGAAATATCACCTTGGTTTGGAGATATCATTAATTACTTAACTTTTTGTGATTATATTCCGTCTCATTGGACTTGGCAACAGAAAAGAAGTTCTTTTATGACTTAAAATTTTATTACTGGGAGGAACCAGACCTTTTCCGTAAATGCTCGGATGGGATAATCAGAAAATGTGTGCCTGATAATGAAATTTTAAGTGTTTTATCATTTTGTCATGATCGTGAGGCAGGAGGTCATCATGGAGGATGGAAAACTGCTTTTAAAGTTTTACAATGTGGTTTTTATTGGCCTACACTATATAGAGATGCTTATAAGTATGTTAAATCTTGTGAATCATGTCAAAAATGGGGAAATGTATCTAAAAAACATGAAATGCCTATGCAACCTATTTTAGAATGTGAGTTATTTGATGTTTGGGGTATAGATTTCATGGGACCTTTTCCTATATCTTTTAGAAAAAGATTTATTCTTGTAATGGTAGATTATGTTTCAAAATGGGTAGAAGCTGAAGCTCTTCCCACTAATGATACCAAAGTTGTCATACGATTCCTTAAAAAGAATATATTTACAAGATATGGCATTCCGAGGGCAATCATTAGTGATAGAGGGTCACACTTTTGTAATAGACCATTTACTAAGATAGTTGAAAAATATGGTGTAACGCATAAGTTAGGAACGCCCTATCATCCGCAAACTAGTGGACAGGTAGAGGTGTCGAATAGAAAAATCAAAAGAATCGTGGAAAAAACAGTTGATTCAAATCGTAAAAAACTGGGCAGTTAAATTAGAGGATGCATTATGGGCGTACAGAACAGCTTTTAAAACACCAATTGGTTGTTCTCCCTATAAGCTAGTCTTTGGTAAGTCTTGTCATCTCCCGGTTGAGTTAGAACACCGAGCCTTCGGGCTATTAGATTTCGAATTTCGATCCTAAATTTGTCGGTGATCATAGATTGCTTCAATTGACAGAACTAGAAGAATATCGTCTCGATTCTTATGAAAACGCTCGAATCTACAAGGAACGCACGAAATCTTTCCATGATAAGAGAATCTTTAAGCATGAGTTCCATGTAGGTGATCGAGTGCTTTTGTACAATTCACGTTTAAAGTTGTTTCCAGGTAAGCTTAAATCGAGATGGACAGGTCCATTTAAAGTAACACGGGTTTACAAGGCTGGAATTTGTTGAACTAAGCGATGGAAATACAACTTTTATAGCCAATGGCCACGAGTAAAGTTATTTGTGGAGGAGAAGGAATCACATTGAAAGAAGAAGTAATGTTATTGATTGATCCCCCGCCAAATTAAAAAGCAAAGCAAAACGAAAGAACTGAAAAGCAGAGAAACTGGGATCAGCCGAATACCAGGTGCTATCTATCTTTACTTTACTTTTCTGTGTTTTTATGTTTAAACTCTTTTCGTCTTTTACCGGATAGACGTAAAAGAACTGGATGTCTTTTTTAGATAGAGTAGGAGTTTTTATTTTACTTTTGAAATTAGGCCTTGATAAAGATGTCGCGTTTTCTATAGAAGCTTTAATTAGTTTTTGAACAAAACAAGAAATTGTTGAGAGAAATCAGATTGAGAGAAGTATGTAATGGAACATCAAGGAGTGCGATAAAAAGAAGGGCAAAGTTTCTACTGAGATGTAGAATCTGTGGAAAAAGTGAACATGTTGGACGCTGTGGGAAAAACACAACCAAATCCCAGGATGAGTGTTTGAATATTGTTAGGAAGGGAACGATTAGGTGGTTATCCGAAAATCCCGATGGAATCCCGAGAGATAATTCAAATGCCTCGTTTTTAGGAGTTAGGTTGATTGAGCGTTATATCAGAACTTTGGAAGATTTAGAAATCGAAGAATCGGGAACCCTTAAGTTTCGAGTCTTTTCTTATATTTTATAAAATTTTCGCATAACTTCTGAAAATTTTATAAAATTGGATCTTTATGAAATTTGAGGAGTTTTATAAAAGTTTTATAAAAGTTTTTTTAGTTTTAATTTAGATGTTTTATAAGAGTTGATATAAATTTATTAAATTTTTATAAGCTTTTTATTAAAGTGTTATAAAGATTTTATTAAATTTTTAGAAATTGTTATAAAATTATAAAATTTCCTTCAAATTTTATTTTTAAAGATTTTAGTAAGTGTTAAAAAAAATTTAAAACTTATTTTTAAGATTTTAATTAAGTTTTATTAGAATTTTTATAAGTTTTCATCAAAAATTATAAAAAAAAATCGAAAAAGTGGAAAAATTGGTCACGGACCGATCCGGCCCTTAATCCGGACCGGTCCGGGGTCTAAAAACATAAAAAGGACGGGGACTCCCTTTTCTTCTTCTTCTTCCCTAATTTTCTTCCAACAAACGGCCGCACCCCACACACCAAACCCCACCACTCGAAAATTTTATCAAATCTTCCACAAAAATTCACCTCTCACACTACCACTACTTGATTTCTTCCTCTTTTCATCTCCTCTCTTACACAAAAGTTGGAAAAATTCAAAAAGGGTCAAAAACAAGCTCCATTTCATTCCGGCGACTCTACCACTTTTCCGGCCTACTTTTCAACGTTTTCTTCATATTAAGGTATAATTTAGTTTATTTAGTTATCAATTTCGTATTTTTCATAATTTTTTAGAATAATTTCAACTGTTTTGATTTTTGAGTGTGTTGTGACATTTTTATTTTTTGTTGTTTTTATTGTTGATTGGCATTACCAATATCGTAGAATGGCTGAGTCGAGTAGGAAAGTCTCTAAAAAGCGTAAATCAAACATTCCCATTTCAACTCCTGTCGTAGGCACAGTACTGTTATCACTTGAAGAAGAAGCCGTGAGCTTTGAGAAAACCGCATCACCTGAGGCTAAGAAAGCGTATGATAAATTTATAGTAAATGTGATGTCTTGGTTGAAAAAGGGTTAGATTTGGATGACTTAGGTGATGAAGTCAAGGATATCTTTAGAAAACGACAGTGGTTAGAATTAGCAGCTAGAAGAGAAGGGGAGATTAATACGACTTTAGTAGCTGAGTTTTATTCGGTTTTATCTACTTTGTCAGAAGAGCAGCTTACTCAGTCGCAACGTGTACCCTTACGAGCTAGAAATATTCCTTTTAACCCTGCCGTTATAAATGCAATTTTAGGAGTTGAAGAGTTTCCTGATGAGGAAGATTACAGGGTAGTTTTTAATTTAGATGATCCTGCCAGTTTTGAGCAAACTGCCCTGAGAGCTCAGAATGCTTTTGACCCGACCGCTGTGTGGGTTGAAAATAGATTTAATTACGGGAATTGTTTTAGAGGTTTGAGGGCAATTAAAAGATTTATTAGCCATAATCTCTACCCTTCACGTAAACATACAGCATATGGAAAGGAAGATGTTTGTATCGCTTGGGCGATGATAAACGATGTTAGAGTGGATGTTGGTAAGGTGATGTTTAAAAGGATTTTCGAGAGTATTGTCATTGCCAGGCCGGGGAGTCATCTGTACTTCCCTTGTTTTATTTCTGATTTATGTCGTAGGTCGGGAGTACCATTCGCCTAATGACAAGTTAGCTACGCGAGATGCCAATTTGATTGGACCGAGTTTGACTAGTCTCCCGGATGGTAGTATACGTTCGTAATTAGAAGAAGTCAAACTCAACCGGCTCCACCGCTTTTACATCTTCTTCTTTTCCATCTTTTTCTAGTCGGCCTCAACAAACTCCTTTCTCCAACACTATCACATATGACATGTTTCAATCTTTAGTGACAGACGTTGCACGTGGTCAAGCCAATATGGCTTTGTATGCTGAGAGTACTAGACAGTGGTGTGATGATATTCGTAGAGGTTTAAGGAGGAACGAGCAGTTGCTTCGTAATCCTACTTTTGATGATCCTGCCTATCCACCTTGTCAGTCTGATCCTTATACATTACCAGATTGGGTAACACCGATTCCACCACCTTCGAGCTTTCATCCATCGTCATATCCTTTTGGAAGCCAATCTAGTGGAACATGTGTATTTTCGACAGGTGTTCAGAGACCGGCGATGTCTAGTTGGGGAGGATTCACTGAGTTTGCACATGTTACGACGGGCATGAGTTCGATGGGTCTTGATAGTTCAGTCAGGACCACGACCACATTTCAGCCATCAGCTTCTCAGTCGTTTCCGATTTCGAGTTTTCAAGTTGATCCAGAGGAAGACTACGAAGAAGATTGAATTTAAAAATTGTGTTTGACTAAACATTTTTTATTGCACATTTCATTCGACATTTGTCATTTAGATATTGGTTTGTTTTCGTTTTTGTTTAGTTTGATTTTATAGTCGTTTTATCAAAATTTGGTTTGCATTTTAAATCGTTTTAGTTTTTATAAAAACTATATAAAAAAAAACAAAAAAAAAACCCAAAAATAATTTTCGTATAATTACTACGTCAATTTACAAAAATATAATGTGTCGTTTTATCCGTTCGTATCAAGTTAAATTAACCTTTACAACGTATCTTCGAGGAAATAGGTAGTAATAGGCACGTGAAGTAAAAAAAAAAAAAAAACCAAAGTTCAATTTGACTTTCACCTCTGTCCTCAGTAAAAGTAGGATGAGGCCGGACCGGTCCGGCCTATACTCGGCCCGAGCCGTGAAGGGAAATGGCATGACTCATTTTTTGAGTCTGTCTGGTTCATCCACGTATGTATTATTTTCTATCTATTTAAAGGAGGCCAGGGAATGGGGAAAGTATACCATTTCTTTCACTGCCTATCTACTTCCAACTGTAATTTTTATTTTTCATCTAGCTTTAAAAATGTCAAACAGATCATCTCCATCTGTAAATTCTTACGAGCCACAAACCCCGGATCATCCGGAATCACAAGCTTCGAGCGATAATATCGTTTTACACCATCGATTTGCCAATTCTCCGATACAGTTGGAGAAGGGTTTAAACGTTGATAAAATAGATCAATGGGGTAAAACGATGATTCGAGGGTTTGGTGGAAAAATTTGTTAGTACACCGAGAGGACGAATAAATGTCTCCATAGTTAGAGAATTTTATTCCGCCCTTATGACGACATCTATGATCGATCTCACTCGATTGTATCGGTGAGAGGAGTGGTCGTTCCCTTCTCTTCTCGCTATTATCAACCAACTTTTCGCAATTCCACCGATTTCAATGCAAAGCATTTTGAGATAACATGGGGCTTACAACATCCACACAATCATTTGAACCGAGTCCATGAATCTTTCCAATGTTTATTCCCACTATTCGATACGAATCACGATATGTCAACAAGAGCTTTACTTCCACATCTAAAGGCGTGGAAGCATTTCATAAATTCTCGAGTTTATCCCACCTGGGATTTTGGAAGCTGGCCGAGAATGAAATGCTTCTACTTTATGCGTTGACATTCGGGGAATTTGTCGATGGGGAATTCGATTCAACGGACTGTGTTGGAGTTTGCTATTACGAGGGGCAGTAGGGGCAAACCTATGCCTAATTCATGGATGATATCGCGCCTGTGTACTCAGATTAGTGGAGTAGGTGAGTTGGAGACGGATGAGATTTTTCCGTCTAGAGATAGTCGAGTTGGATTGCTGCCGGTTGATACACCGGGATGTTCGTCTACAATCTAGAGAGTTGTTGGTGGTTTGTTGATGATGTTTTAAGTTTTAATAAGTTCTTTAGTTAAATTTGAAGTTTTTTAGTTAAGTTTATATTCTTCTATTAGGTTTGTAATAGTCTATCATGTTTAATATATATATGTTTTAGTTTTTAAGTTTGTTTGTTATTTACTCATATATATTAGTAAACGCTAAACATAAAATCAAAATAAGAACGCTAACGGATAATTTTAATTTTATTTTCCAACCTACTTATTTAATACTCATTGAACATCGGGACGATGCCACTTCGTAAGTGGGGAGTAGAGTTAGGTTAGAAAATTCATTAAAATTTTCGAAATTAATTATAAAATTATAAAATTATCAAAATTTTTATTACTTATTTTCAATTTTTAGTAGTTAATATATAAATATGAATAAGAAATGATATAATTTGGAAGAATAAGTTTTTAATTAAGTAAAGTATATTAGATATATTATAATTATATTTTATGCCTAATTTAGATTTTAATAAGATTTTAAGTTTATATAATTGAATAATTAATATTAGATATTGTTTTTATGAAATTATATAAGTAAGTTGATAATTATAAGTAAAATTTTTAGAATCATTTTCTTTTCAATATGAATTATGAGTTTGGAATTAGACTAGGGATGTCGATTTTTGGCACCACAAAAATATAACTAAAGCCAAATATCCTACCTAAATAAATTTCCAATTTCTGTCCCTACCTCAGCCTTGATTAGAGTGATCGAGACCTCACTCGAAATTGCTATTGTGATTAACTAGAAATAACCAACCTTTAGCTAATTTTGGTCTACATTTCCTTGAAATTCCGCAAGTTTTGTACGTACTTATGAAAAGAAATGAAGACATAAAAGCTAAGTTTTGGTATATGCTGAGATTGGAAAGATTAGATAAGTATTAGTATATTCGATCTTACCTCATGACGCTTGCGAGATAGTCGATTTTGGTAATAAGCTCGGATATATTAATATTCTAAATTAAGAACGAAGCACCATATTTACACATAATTAATCAAATACCAGGTATCTTCCTTATCTGTGATCGACAAAGTAAAAATAAAAGAACATATCGGTTGTAGCTACCAATGATTTGAGTGAGTAGGGTATTATCACGAATTGTCCTATATCACTATGAGGTAATTAAGCTCCCGATTGCCTAATGATAGTAGTCCAGCTAGGGTATTATCTCGAAATGTCCTATTGCTGGGAATGAAGGCACCGAATGAAAAAGAAAAAGTCGAATCATAAGATCTCAAGAATGATTACAAGTTTAAGGAAACCGGACTTGTAATTTTCGATCGAAAGAGTACTACTCCGATCAATCTTGATGAAGCAATGCTTGTAAGTTTGATTTTCTACACACACTCACGCTTTTAGTTCTTAATTCAGTAAAAAAAAAAAAAAAAAAAAAAAGAAAAAAAAAAAGGAGAGAGATGTTATTAATCGATGATTATTTTTGATCAAGAATATGAAGATGTAGGTACGTACGACTTGCCTCTTTCTCTTTTTTTGATTTCCTTTTTTTTTTCCCGATTAACCAACATCTTGAGCCTGAACCTTATAAGCCATTTTTGTCGACTACCTGACCGAGTTTCTGATTCCAGAATTTCATAATAGTTGCGATTAAAAATAATTCTGATATTTTAGTTATAATTATTAAGTATTACATGTACAATTTTATCGAAATAATATTTAGTAGTTAAGCTATTTAAGTTATATACACTTTCTGTCTTCTTATAATTTTAACTTAGCATAAGTAATATATTTATAATATTGACAATTAAAAATTATACTCTGATCAATTATATTATCTCTTATTACCGCTTATTTTTGCTCGAGGACGATCAAAAGCTAAGTGGGGAGTAGTTGATATACTACTTTTATACGATTAAAAATACGTTATATTATTATGTTTTATCAACGAATTCTATATAAAATATATGAAATTATGATATAAATGATATGAAATATTAATCTTTATAATTTAGAATAGTTAGTAGTAAAACTTAGTAATAATAGTAAAAAGTTATCATTTTGTACCGATCTTAGTAAATCGGAGTGTCGTGTCAGATTTACATGGGTATTTGTGATATTTTATTGCAGATTTATAAGCCGAGACCCCGAGAATCGACATGGTGAAGTGTAATCATATCTTTGGAAGGATTTAGAGAGTGCCACAAGCTTAAGTGGTCAAGTGGTCAATCGAAGTGGTCAAGTGGCCAATCAAATTGGTTAAGTGGTAATCAAGAAATGTCTTCGACAAACGAATGGCTCATCAAAACGACATTTTCAGAAAAAGTGTTCTTCACGAAAGTTGTAGATTTTTCCGAAAGCTTTCCAATGCAATTTAAATTATGAAGATTGGAGGTCTACAACTTAAACAGTGATCAAGTGGCTAATCGATTTGGGTTAAGAAAAATCCCGAAATAGCTTCGGAGGAACACGAGGTTATCAAGAAGGCGTTATCGAAGAAGAGTCCTTCATGAAAGTTGTAGAGTTTCTCGAGACCTTAATTTTGGCATTTCGTTTGCAATTTTTGGAGATCCGAACTCGAGATATGAATTTTAGAAGTTTAATAATTATATATAATTATATATATAATCACCGCACATGCGATGTTAATCGAGAAGGTGGGAGTAATCATTACACCGGACCGGTCCGGCCTACTACCGGCCCGGTCCGGCCAAGGAACCTTTGCCTATATAAAGAGTTGATCAGAGAGCAGATCGAAGTGTACCAATATATATACACAATATCATATATATATTCTCCTCTCCTCTTTGTTTTCTTTTTGTTTTGTAGTTGTAAATAGGCCTTAAGCCAAAAATAATAATCTCGTAGTATCGTTGTAATGCTCGAGAAATTATCAGAAGTTCGGTGTTGTTGAAGTCGTTGTAATGTCCGGAAGAATACAACTCTGATTCAGCATTTGTATCGGGTAATTTTCTAAAGTATTTATGTTTGTTTTTACCTTTTTCGTTGTTATAATGTTTTTAGAATAACTCTAATAACTAGCCAAAGTTATGTAGTCGTTTTATTTCGATCTTTTTGGTAAAGGAATGCTGTCTAATTAAAATTGATTAAAATTGAGTTAATTGAATCTTTTTCTATTCTGTAACGTATTGATAATATTCGGATTGACGTAATTAACCAAGATGAATCGCACCATATAACCTAACGATGAACTGACCAGAGAAGTTAGGATATGAGATAAAAGATAGAAAAACCGGAGGGTAAAATTGGCCGTGCGAAAGCGTGACTACGGAATCCTATTTCCTACCCGGGGGCGATTTGTCTTGGGAAAGATAGATCTTATTAAAATTGTGCTCGAGATCGTAATAATGTTAAAATCAACGGTTTAATTGAAACTAACACCGGAAAGTTAAATCGATCCGCCTGACAACCGGAGCCTTTTGAATAACATCGGCCGTCTGACAAACGGAATAACCTCTTTTATCCGGGGTAGATTTGTACTCGGTACTGTTCGGACTAAGCGAGATTAGCATGGGGCGAGTTGTGGAGATTGAACCGATGACAATGACATATGACAATTTCATACGCTCGTGTGAGGAGGAATTGTTAACCTCAGGAGTGCACCGTTTCATTTACTCAATTGGACCTAATGTAAAAGGAAAGATCGAGCACATTCTGTCTACTGAAAAGATCGTATAAATCAATTATATAAACTTTGGCTAGTTCTATAAAATTATATTGGTATCTATATATTTGTATCTATATATATATTTTGCAATTTATGTACATCTATATATATTTATATATCTATATATATTATATTAGAATAACTTTTAAATTACGCATTTATTTTATGTTGAGTAGAATAGTAGTGATCTGTGTTATAAAATTGCGGTTTAAATCGAGTTAATAACAGCTCTTTGGTGTTTAACCACACTTAAAAGAATTACCAAGTTCCCTGAGAATTCGACACTCTGACTCACCATACTAGCACTACAGTTTGACCCGATACACTGTCGGTTAAGGACTGGTATTAGCACTAGAAAAGGCCACGTCAGCTTTCTGGCGCCGTTGCCGGGGAACATCGCTAATTTCTTTTTTTGTGTCTATGGTTACTACTTGTACTAGCTCAAAATTCTCGAGAATAAGTCAACACTCTTCTCATCACATTTCTTTTTTAATTTTCGTTGATACTTACCTTGTAGGTAAGTTACCAATTTTTTCTACTACTATCAATTTCGAGTTATTTTCTATTTTCGTTAGTTGATGACCAGAAGTGGTAAGGCCCCACTCACTCCTTATAAGCCTGACATAAATACTTACGAAAGGCGAGTTAAGAGTAGAGAGTAAACGCGGTCATACTAGTCAGGGAAATCCTGACGAATCATCTTCAAACAGAAATACGAAAATGGCTGAAATCAGTGATGAAACACCTGAACAAGGGCTGGAACATGCTTTAGGGCATGGACAAAACCCTGTTAACCCTAATAATAATAATAGAAATAATCAGAATTGGAACCAGAATAATCGTAATAACCCACCAAACCCGAGACCTATCTGTGATCAAACCATAAGAAGAAACCAGACTAATAATCCCATACTTTTACCTAATGAAGGAGCGAATAATTTCGAAATTAAGTCTCATCTTTTTGGTTTAATTGACGCAAGAGCCCAATTCCTAGGAGAGGATGATGAAGATCCACATCATCATCTCTATCTTTTTGAAGAACTCGTGCAATACGGCCAAAAGTCAAGGTGCTCATAAGGAATTAACAAGGATGACTATGTTTCCTTTTTCTTTAAAAGGACGAGCCCGAGATCGGTTTATGTCTCTTCCACACCACTCACTAACCCAGTTGGGAGGAGATTCAAACCGAATTTACGAAACAATATTTCACTCCCGGACGAAATTTGGAATTAAAAGTCGAGGTTGCTAACTTTAGACAAGGATGCGAAGAAACTCTCGGGAATGCACGGGAAAGATTTAAAAAACTATTAAGAGCTCCGTCCCGATCATGGTTATTCCTTAGATATGCAAATTCAGCTTTTCTGTCGTAAATTAAGAAAAGATTCACGTGCGGATGTAGATCATGCATGTGGTGGTTCTTTAATGATGAGTGAAGCTCAAATAGTTTACGATGCTATAGAAAAGATTTCCAAAAATAACAGAATGTGGGAAACCGGTTCTAGCACCAGAAAAGTAGCTTTTGCAGGAGAATGTACATCTAATACGGAAGTTCTAGCACATTTAGAAAATTTGAGTAGGAAATTTGATGGCCTACAGTCTAACAAAAACCAAAGTTCAGAAAATAGTACACCAACTGAATACTCGAATCAGGATAATATGCCATTAGGGATTGAAGAACCAACGGGATATTCAAGAGAAGAGGTGAGTTTTCTTCGACGCAAAGCATAGGAATTTGAACAATGCATACTCAAACTCGTTTAATGCTATTAGAAGAGATCACCCTACTTATCGATGGTCTGAAAACCCTAGTAAGCAAGGACAACCGCCATATCCAGTCCCATATAGGAATATGAGTAATAATCAAGTTTATCAAGAAAATACATCTAATCAGAACTTACAACCATTACCAAGATCCTATCCTCAACATACCACTCAAAGTATACCAGTAACTCAAAGTTCAACTCAACTGCGAAGGAGTTGAAAAATGGGAAAAACTAATGGAAAATATGATGGGTGTAGTATCTACTCAAGCTAAGAATATGGAAACAATGATGACTTCTATTGGTACGGTACCACTAAAGATATGAGTACGATGAAAACATCTATGAGTGGCCATGATACCGAATGAGAACAATAGAAGCCTCATTGAGGAATATGGAAGATCATTTGAGTAGGGAAGGTGAACGTAACAACGAGTAGACCAACCTGGAGGATTACCAAGTAACACCGAAAGAAACCCAAGAGAGGTAAATGTTGTAGTTACGAGAAGTAGAAAACTCTGTGGTAGTAATGGAGTAGAAAACTTCGGTAATAATGAAGTAGAAAATGATTTAGATGGAAAGAATGATGAAACTAAAGATGAAATTGAATTCACTGATGAGGAAGAAGAAATTATAGAGAACTTCTTGAAAAGGAATAGAAGTTTGGAACCTGAGAATAAAGGTGAGAAATGGGTAAAAATCCCTAGGATTTTGAAAGATCCTATGGATAAAGATTTAAGGACTTTATTCAAGGAACATGTTAGAATAGAGGATAATGAAAACAAGGATGAAAAACAGGAAGAACTGAAGGAATCTGAAGAAGAGATTGATTCAGGGAATGTTCAAGATCATGATACTTGGCGATCAAGTAATACTCAAAAGTTTAAGGATAAAGGAAAAAAGAAAATGACTTTAGGATCAAAGGTTATAGATTTAGAATCTTTACCTTACCCACCTAAAGATCAAATTAAAAAGATTAAAACTGATCAGAAATATGCTCGTTTCCTTGATACTTTTCGTCATATTCATGTTAATATCCCTGTTATCGAAACTCTCATTAGTATGCCTGCTTATGGAAAGTTTCTGAAAGATATTCTGTCAAACAAGAAAAAATTAGAGGAATATGAGAATATATGCCTAAATGAAGAATGTTCTGCAGTTTTGCAGCATAAGTTACCGCCTAAACTAAAAGATCCTGGAAGTTTTACCATTCCATGTGAAATTGGAGGATTTCTGTTTAAAAAGGTCTTATGTGATCTTGGAGCTAGTATAAATCTCATGTCTTATGAGGATTATAAGAAGCTAGGCATAGGAAATCTTACGAAGACGGAAATGACTCTGCAAATGGCAGATAGATCGATTAAATACCCTAAAGGAATTATTGAAGACGTATTGGTTAAAGTAGACAAGTTCTATTTCCCAGTAGACTTTGTAGTTATGGAAATGGAAGAAGGATATTCAGCGCCACTTATCTTAGGTCGACCATTTCTAGCTACAGGAAGAACCTTAATAGATGTCCAGAAAGGAGAATTAAGTCTGAGAGTCAATGAAGATGAAGTTACTTTCAATATTTTCAAAGCTATGAACCATCCATACAAATCACCAGAATCATGTTCTTTTATAGAAGATATTCATTCTGTCTATGATAATCAGTTACCAACTTTTGAAGACAGATTAGAAGAATGCTTAACTCTATCTATCTATAAGGAAGATGAGAAAGACACCGAAATGAAAGAGATAATTCTTTCTCTAGATAAAGGAGGTTTTACTTTTAAACCATCATGGCATAAGTATTTGGAATTAGAACTAGAAGGACCAGTTCTTAAACCTTCACTGGAAGATCCACCTAAGAATCTGGAATTGAAACCGTTACCTTTAAATCTGAAGTATGCTTTTCTTGAAACTGATAATCTATTACCAGTTATTATTTCATCATCTTTAACTGAGCAACAAGAAGATCAATTACTTAAAATGTTGAAAAAGCATAAGAAAGCTTTTGGATGGACAGTTGCCGATATTCGAGGTATTAGCCCTGAAATTTGCGTTCATAAGATAATTCTGAAGGAAGATGCTAAACCTTGTATTCAACCGCAACGCCGCCTCAACCCAAATTTGCAGTTAATTGTTAAGAAAGAGGTCATTAAGCTATTAGAAATGGGGATAATTTTTCCCATATCAGATAGTGAATGGGTTAGTCCAACTCAAGTGGTACCAAAGAAAGGAGGTTTCACCGTGAAAGAAAATGAAAGGAATGAATGGATTCCGACAAGAGAGATTACCGGTTATCGAATGTGCATTGATTTTAGAAAACTAAATGATCATAATAAGAAAGATCATCATCCACTTCCATTCATAGTTCAGATGTTGGAACGTTTAAGTGGACATAAGTATTACTGTTTCTTAGATGGTTATTCAGGATATTTACAGATATTCATTGCAGAAGGAGATAGAGAAAAGACTACTTTCACTTGTCCTTATGGAACTTTTGCTTATAAAAGAATGCCGTTTGGTTTATGTAATGCACCAGCTACGTTTCAAAGGTGTATGATGGCTATATTTGCTGATATGGTTGAGAAATTCTTAGAAATTTTTATGGACGACTTTAGTGTTTACGGAGATTCATTTGATGTTTGCTTGTTACACTTGGAACGAGTATTACAACGCTGTGAAGATACCAATCTGGTACTAAACTGGGAAAAATGCCACTTAATGGTATCAGAAGGGATTGTTTTAGGTCACAGAATCTCTGAAGAAGGTATCGAGGTTGATAAAGCTAAAGTCGAAGTAATTGAAAAGTTACCTCCACCAGTTAATTTAAGAACCCTAAGAGGATTTCTCGGACATGCAGGATTTTATAGAAGGTTCATTGCAGATTTTTCAAAAATAGCAAAGCCTCTAAGTCATTTACTTGAAAAGGAAGTACCTTTTAACTTTGATAGTAAATGTATGGAAGCCTTTCAGATCTTAAAAGCGAGGTTGACTACCGCACCAAAGTGTTAGTAGCACCGCATTGGAGTTTGCCGTTTGAGATTATGTGTGATGCCGTGATTTAGTTTGTAGGAGCGTTTTAGGTCAAAGATATAACAAAATTCTCAAAGCTATTTACTATGCATCTCACACATTGAACGCACTCAACTTAATTATGCAACTACGAGAAAAAGAGCGTTGGTTGTAATTTTGCCTTAGATAAGTTTAGATCATATATTGTTGGATCTAAGGTAATAATTTATACAGACCATTCAGCACTGAAGTATTTACTGAGTAAGAAGGATGCGAAACCACGTCTTCTTAGATGGATTCTCCTACTTCAAGAATTTGATATTGAAATTAAAGATAAAAAAGGAAGTGAGAATGTAGTAGCAGATCATCTAAGTAGAATGGAAAATGATGAAGAAATAGGAATTGAAATTAAAGATTCATTTCCTGATGAACAACTATTTAGAATAGATACTCCTTCAACCATGCAGTTATTAAAGAATAGAATTCCTTCTAAGGAAATATCACCTTGGTTTGGAGATATCATTAATTACTTAACCTGTGATTATATTCCGTCTCATTGGACTTGGCAACAGAAAAAGAAGTTCTTTTATGACTTAAAATTTTATTACTGGGAGGAACCAGACCTTTTCCGTAAATGCTCGGATGGGATAATCAGAAAATGTGTGCCTGATAATGAAATTTTAAGTGTTTTATCATTTTGTCATGATCGTGAGGCAGGAGGTCATCATGGAGGATGGAAAACTGCTTTTAAAGTTTTACAATGTGGTTTTTATTGGCCTACACTATATAGAGATGCTTATAAGTATGTTAAATCTTGTGAATCATGTCAAAAATGGGGAAATGTATCTAAAAACATGAAATGCCTATGCAACCTATTTTAGAATGTGAGTTATTTGATGTTTGGGGTATAGATTTCATGGGACCTTTTCCTATATCTTTTGGAAAAAGATTTATTCTTGTAATGGTAGATTATGTTTCAAAATGGGTAGAAAGTGAAGCTCTTCCCACTAATGATACCAAAGTTGTCATACGATTCCTTAAAAAGAATATATTTACAAGATATGGCATTCCGAGGGCAATCATTAGTGATAGAGGGTCACACTTTTGTAATAGACCATTTACTAAGATAGTTGAAAAATATGGTGTAAAGCATAAGTTAGGAACGCCCTATCATCCGCAAACTAGTGGACAGGTAGAGGTGTCGAATAGAGAAATCAAAAGAATCGTGGAAAAAACAGTTGATTCAAATCGTAAAATGGGCGAGTTAAATTAGAGGATGCATTATGGGCGTACGAAACGGCCTTTTAAAACACCAATTGGTTGTTCTCCCTATAAGCTAGTCTTTGGTAAGTCTTGTCATCTCCCGGTTGAGTTAGAACACCGAGCCTTCGGGCTATTAGATTTCGAATTTCGATCCTAAGGCCGTCGGTGATCATAGATTGCTTCAATTGACGAACTAGAAGAATTTCGTCTCGATTCTTATGAAAACGCTCGAATCTACAAGGAACGCACGAAATCTTTCCATGATAAGAGAATCTTTAAGCATGAGTTCCATGTAGGTGATCGAGTGCTTTTGTACAATTCACGTTTAAAGTTGTTTCCAGGTAAGCTTAAATCGAGATGGACAGGTCCATTTAAAGTAACACGGGTTTACAAGACTGGAGTTGTTGAACTAACTGATGGAAATACAACTTTTATAGCCAATGGCCACAGAGTAAAGTTATTTGTGGAGGGAGAAGGAATCACATTGAAAGAAGAAGTAATGTTATTGATTGATCCCCCGCCAAATTAAAAAGCAAAGCAAAACGAAAGAACTGAAAAGCAGAGAAACTGGGATCAGCCGAATACCTGGTGCTATCTATCTTTACTTTACTTTTCTGTGTTTTTATGTTTAAACTCTTTTCGTCTTTTACCGGATAGACGTAAAAGAACTGGATGTCTTTTTTAGATAGAGTAGGAGTTTTTATTTTACTTTTGAAATTAGGCCTTGATAAAGATGTCGCGTTTTCTATAGAAGCTTTAGTTTTTGAACAAAACAAGAAATTGTTGAGAGAAATCAGATTGAGAGAAGTATGTAATGGAACATCAAGGAGTGCGATAAAAAGAAGGGCAAAGTTTCTACTGAGATGTAGAATGTGGAAAAAGTGAACATGTTGGACGCTCGTGGGAAAAACACAACCAAATCCCAGGATGAGTGTTTGAATATTGTTAGGAAGGGAACGATTAGGTGGTTATCCGAAAATCCCGATGGAATCCCGAGAGATAATTCAAATGCCTCGTTTTTAGGAGTTAGGTTGATTGAGCGTTATATCAGAACTTTGGAAGATTTAGAAATCGAAGAATCAGGAACCCCTTAAGTTTCGAGTCTTTTCTTATATTTTATAAAATTTTCGCATAACTTCTGAAAATTTTATAAAATTGGATCTTTATGAAATTTGAGGAGTTTTATAAAAGTTTTATAAAAGTTTTTTTAGTTTTAATTTAGATGTTTTATAAGAGTTGATATAAATTTATTAAATTTTTATAAGCTTTTTATTAAAGTGTTATAAAGATTTTATTAAATTTTTAGAAATTGTTATAAAATTATAAAATTTCCTTCAAATTTTATTTTTAAAGATTTTAGTAAGTGTTAAAAAAAATTTAAAACTTATTTTTAAGATTTTAATTAAGTTTTATTAGAATTTTTATAAGTTTTCATCAAAAATTATAAAAAAAAATCGAAAAAGTGGAAAAATTGGTCACGGACCGATCCGGCCCTTAATCCGGACCGGTCCGGGGTCTAAAAACATAAAAAGGACGGGGACTCCCTTTTCTTCTTCTTCTTCCCTAATTTTCTTCCAACAGCCGCACCCCACACACCAAACCCCACCACTCGAAAATTTTATCAAATCTTCCACAAAAATTCACCTCTCACACTACCACTACTTGATTTCTTCCTCTTTTCATCTCCTCTCTTACACAAAAGTTGGAAAAATTCAAAAAGGGTCAAAAACAAGCTCCATTTCATTCCGGCGACTCTACCACTTTTCCGGCCTACTTTTCAACGTTTTCTTCATATTAAGGTATAATTTAGTTTATTTAGTTATCAATTTCGTATTTTTCATAATTTTTTAGAATAATTTCAACTCGTTTTGATTTTTGAGTGTGTTGTGACATTTTTATTTTTTGTTGTTTTTATTGTTGATTGGCATTACCAATATCGTAGAATGGCCGAGTCGAGTAGGAAAGTCTCTAAAAAGCGTAAATCAAACATTCCCATTTCAACTCCTGTCGTAGGCACGATCGTTATCACTTGAAGAAGAAGCCGTGAGCTTTGAGAAAACCGCATCACCTGAGGCTAAGAAAGCGTATGATAAATTTATAGTAAATGTGATGTCTTGGTTGAAAAAGGGTTAGATTTGGATGACTTAGGTGATGAAGTCAAGGATATCTTTAGAAAACGACAAAGTGGTTAGAATTAGCGACTAGAAGAGAAGGGGAGATTAATACGACTTTAGTAGCTGAGTTTTATTCGGTTTTATCTACTTTGTCAGAAGAGCAGCTTACTCAGTCGCAACGTGTACCCTTACGAGCTAGAAATATTCCTTTTAACCCCGCCGTTATAAATGCAATTTTAGGAGTTGAAGAGTTTCACGATGAGGAAGATTACGGGGTAGTTTTTAATTTAGATGATCCCCGCGTTTTGAGCAAGCGCACGAGAGCTCGAATGCTTTTGACCCGACCGCATTTGTGTGGGTTGAAAATAGATTTAATTACGGGAATTGTTTTAGAGGTTTGAGGGCAATTAAAAGATTTATTAGCCATAATCTCTACCCTTCACGTAAACATACAGCATATGGAAAGGAAGATGTTTGTATCGCTTGGGCGATGATAAACGATGTTAGAGTGGATGTTGGTAAGGTGATGTTTAAAAGGATTTTCGAGAGTATTGTCATTGCCAGGCCGGGGAGTCATCTGTACTTCCCTTGTTTTATTTCTGATTTATGTCGTAGGCTGGGAGTACCATTCCTGCCTAATGACAAGTTAGCTCTGGCAGATGCCAATTTGATTGGACCGAGTTTGACTAGTCTCCCAGATGGTAGTATACGTTCTGTAATTAGAAGAAGTCAAACTCAACCAGCTCCACCAGTTTTTACATCTTCTTCTTTTCCATCTTTTTCTAGTCAGCCTCAACAAACTCCTTTCTCCAACACTATCACATATGACATGTTTCAATCTTTAGTGACAGACGTTGCACGTGGTCAAGCCAATATGGCTTTGTATGCCGAGAGTACTAGCACGGTGGTGTGATGATATTCGTAGAGGTTTAAGGAGGAACGAGCGTTGCTTCGTAATCCTACTTTTGATGATCCGCCTATCCACCTTGTCGTCCGATCCTTATACATTACCGATTGGGTAACACCGATTCCACCACCTTCGAGCTTTCATCCATCGTCATATCCTTTTGGAAGCCAATCTAGTGGAACATGTGTATTTTCGACAGGTGTTCAGAGACCGGCGATGTCTAGTTGGGGAGGATTCACTGAGTTTGCACATGTTACGACGGGCATGAGTTCGATGGGTCTTGATAGTTCAGTCAGGACCACGACCACATTTCAGCCATCAGCTTCTCAGTCGTTTCCGAGTTCGAGTTTTCAAGTTGATCCAGAGGAAGACTACGAAGAAGATTGAATTTAAAAATTGTGTTTGACTAAACATTTTTTATTGCACATTTCATTCGACATTTGTCATTTAGATATTGGTTTGTTTTCGTTTTTGTTTAGTTTGATTTTATAGTCGTTTTATCAAAATTTGGTTTGCATTTTAAATCGTTTTTGTTTTTATAAAAACTATAAAAAATAAAAAATAAAAAAAAAACCCAAAAATAATTTTCGTATAATTACTACGTCAATTTACAAAAATATAATGTGTCGTTTTATCCGTTCGTATCAAGTTAAATTAACCTTTACAACGTATCTTCGAGGAAATAGGTAGTAATAGGCACGTGAAGTAAAAAAAAAAAAAAAAAAAAAACCAAAGTTCAATTTGACTTTCACCTCTGTCCTCAGTAAAAGTAGGATGAGGCCGGACCGGTCCGGCCTATACTCGGCCCGAGCCGTGAAGGGAAATGGCATGACTCATTTTTTGAGTCTGTCTCGTTCATCCACGTATGTATTATTTTCTATCTATTTAAAGGAGGCCAGGGAATGGGGAAAGTTGACCATTTCTTTCACTGCCTATCTACTTCCAACTGTAATTTTTATTTTTCATCTAGCTTTAAAAATGTCAAACAGATCATCTCCATCTGTATATTTTTACGAGCCACAAACCCCGGATCATCCGGAATCACAAGCTTCGAGCGATAATATCGTTTTACACCATCGATTTGCCAATTCTCCGATACAGTTGGAGAAGGGTTTAAACGTTGATAAAATAGATCAATGGGGTAAAACGATGATTCGAGGGTTTGGCTGGAAAAAATTTGTTAGTACACCGAGAGGACGAATAAATGTCTCCATAGTTAGAGAATTTTATTCCGCCCTTATGACGACATCTATGATCGATCTCACTCAGATTGTATCAGTGAGAGGAGTGGCTGTTCCCTTCTCTTCTGCTATTATCAACCAACTTTTCGCAATTCCACCGATTTCAATGCAGCATTTTGAGATAACATGGGGCTTACAACATCCACACAATCATTTGAACCGAGTCCATGAATCTTTCCAATGTTTATTCCCACTATTCGATACGAATCACGATATGTCAACAAGAGCTTTACTTCCACATCTAAAGGCGTGGAAGCATTTCATAAATTCTCGAGTTTATCCCACCTGGGATTTTGGAAGCCTGGCCGAGAATGAAATGCTTCTACTTTATGCGTTGACATTCGGGGAATTTGTCGATTGGGGAATTCTGATTCAACGGACTGTGTTGGAGTTTGCTATTACGAGGGGCAGTAGGGGCAAACCTATGCCTAATTCATGGATGATATCGCGCCTGCGTACTCAGATTAGTGGAGTAGGAGAGTTGGAGACGGATGAGATTTTTCCGTCTAGAGATAGTCGAGTTGGATTGCTGCCGGTTGATACACCGGGATGTTCGTCTACAATCTAGAGAGTTGTTGGTGGTTTGTTGATGATGTTTTAAGTTTTAATAAGTTCTTTAGTTAAATTTGAAGCTTTTTAGTTAAGTTTATATTCTTCTATTAGGTTTGTAATAGTCTATCATGTTTAATATATATATGTTTTAGTTTTTAAGTTTGTTTGTTATTTACTCATATATATTAGTAAACGCTAAACATAAAATCAAAATAAGAACGCTAACGGATAATTTTAATTTTATTTTCCAACCTACTTATTTAATACTCATTGAACATCGGGACGATGCCACTTCGTAAGTGGGGAGTAGAGTTAGGTTAGAAAATTCATTAAAATTTTCGAAATTAATTATAAAATTATAAAATTATCAAAAATTTTATTACTTATTTTCAATTTTTAGTAGTTAATATATAAATATGAATAAGAAATGATATAATTTGGAAGAATAAGTTTTTAATTAAGTAAAGTATATTAGATATATTATAATTATATTTTATGCCTAATTTAGATTTTAATAAGATTTTAAGTTTATATAATTGAATAATTAATATTAGATATTGTTTTTATGAAATTATATAAGTATGTTGATAATTATAAGTAAAATTTTTAGAATCATTTTCTTTTCAATATGAATTATGAGTTTGGAATTAGACTAGGGATGTCGATTTTTGGCACCACAAAAATATAACTAAAGCCAAATATCCTACCTAAATAAATTTCCAATTTCGTCCCTACCTCGACCTTGATTAGAGTGATCGAGACCTCACTCGAAATTGCTATTGTGATTAACTAGAAATAACCAACCTTTAGCTAATTTTGGTCTACATTTCCTTGAAATTCCGCAAGTTTTGTACGTACTTATGAAAAGAAATGAAGACATAAAAGCTAAGTTTTGGTATATGCTGAGATTGGAAAGATTAGATAAGTATTAGTATATTCGATCTTACCTCATGACGCTTGCGAGATAGTCGATTTTGGTAATAAGCTCGGATATATTAATATTCTAAATTAAGAACGAAGCACCATATTTACACATAATTAATCAAATACCAGGTATCTTCCTTATCTCGTGATCGACAAAGTAAAAATAAAAGAACATATCGGTTGTAGCTACCAATGATTTGAGTGAGTAGGGTATTATCACGAATTGTCCTATATCACTATGAGGTAATTAAGCTCCCGATTGCCTAATGATAGTAGTCCGGCTAGGGTATTATCTCGAAATGTCCTATTGCTGGGAATGAAGGCACCGAATGAAAAAGAAAAAGTCGAATCATAAGATCTCAAGAATGATTACAAGTTTAAGGAAACCGGATTTGTAATTTTCGATCGAAAGAGTACTACTCCGATCAATCTTGATGAAGCAATGCTTGTAAGTTTGATTTTCTACACACACTCACGCTTTTAGTTCTTAATTCAGTAAAATAAAAATAAAAAAAGAAAAAAAAAGAAAAAAGAAGAGAGATGTTATTAATCGATGATTATTTCTGATCAAGAATATGAAGATGTAGGTACGTACGACTTGCCTCTTTCTCTTTTTTTGATTTCCTTTTTTTTTTTCCGATTAACCAACATCTTGAGCCTGAACCTTATAAGCCATTTTTGTCGACTACCTGACCGAGTTTCTGATTCCAGAATTTCATAATAGTTGCGATTAAAAATAATTCTGATATTTTAGTTATAATTATTAAGTATTACATGTACAATTTTATCGAAATAATATTTAGTAGTTAAGCTATTTAAGTTATATACACTTTCTGTCTTCTTATAATTTTAACTTAGCATAAGTAATATATTTATAATATTGACAATTAAAAATTATACTCGATCAATTATATTATCTCTTATTACCGCTTATTTTTGCTCGAGGACGATCAAAATTTAAGTGGGGAGTAGTTGATATACTACTTTTATACGATTAAAAATACGTTATATTATTATGTTTTATCAACGAATTCTATATAAAATATATGAAATTATGATATAAATGATATGAAATATTAATCTTTATAATTTAGAATAGTTAGTAGTAAAACTTAGTAATAATAGTAAAAAGTTATCATTTTGTACCGATTTTAGTAAATCGGAGTGTCGTGTCAGATTTACGTGGGTATTTGTGATATTTTATTGCAGATTTATAAGCCGAGACCCCGAGAATCGACATGGTGAAGTGTAATCATATCTTTGGAAGGATTTAGAGAGTGCCACAAGCTTAAGTGGTCAAGTGGTCAATCGAAGTGGTCAAGTGGCCAATCAAATTGGTTAAGTGGTAATCAAGAAATGTCTTCGACAAACGAATGGCTCATCAAAACGACATTTTCAGAAAAAGTGTTCTTCACGAAAGTTGTAGATTTTTCCGAAAGCTTTCCAATGCAATTTAAATTATGAAGATTGGAGGTCTACAACTTAAACAGTGATCAAGTGGCTAATCGATTTGGGTTAAGAAAAATCCCGAAATAGCTTCGGAGGAACACGAGGTTATCAAGAAGGCGTTATCTGAAGAAGAGTCCTTCATGAAAGTTGTAGAGTTTCTCGAGACCTTAATTTTGGCATTTCGTTTGCAATTTTTGGAGATCCAGAACTCGAGATATGAATTTTAGAAGTTTAATAATTATATATAATTATATATATAATCACCGCACATGCTGATGTTAATCGAGAAGGTGGGAGTAATCATTACACCGGACCGGTCCGGCCTACTACCGGCCCGGTCCGGCCAAGGAACCTTTGCCTATATAAAGAGTTGATCAGAGAGCAGATCGAAGTGTACCAATATATATACACAATATCATATATATATTCTCCTCTCCTCTTTGTTTTCTTTTTATTTTGTAGTTGTAAATAGGCCTTAAGCCAAAAATAATAATCTCGTAGTATCGTTGTAATGCTCGAGAAATTATCAGAAGTTCGGTGTTGTTGAAGTCGTTGTAATGTCCGGAAGAATACAACTCTGATTCAGCATTTGTATCGGGTAATTTTCTAAAGTATTTATGTTTGTTTTTACCTTTTTCGTTGTTATAATGTTTTTAGAATAACTCTAATAACTAGCCAAAGTTATGTAGTCGTTTTATTTCAATCTTTTTGGTAAAGGAATGCTGTCTAATTAAAATTGAGTTAATTGAATCTTTTTCTATTCTGTAACGTATTGATAATATTCGGATTGACGTAATTAACCAAGATGAATCGCACCATATAACCTAACGATGAACTGACCAGAGAAGTTAGGATATGAGATAAAAGATAGAAAAACCGGAGGGTAAAATTGGCCGTGCGAAAGCGTGACTACGGAATCCTATTTCCTACCCGGGGGCAGATTTGTCTTGGGAAAGATAGATCTTATTAGGAATAACCTCTTTTATCCGGGGTAGATTTGTACTCGGTACTGTTCGGACTAACCGCGAGATTAGCATGGGGCGAGTTGTGGAGATTGAACGATGACAATGACATATGACAATTTCATACGCTCGTGTGAGGAGGAATTGTTAACCTCAGGAGTGCACCGTTTCATTTACTCAATTGGACCTAATGTAAAAGGAAAGATCGAGCACATTCTGTCTACTGAAAATTTCGTATAAATCAATTATATAAACTTTGGCTAGTTCTATAAAATTATATTGGTATCTATATATTTGTATCTATATATATATTTTGCAATTTATGTACATCTATATATATTTATATATCTATATATATTATATTAGAATAACTTTTAAATTACGCATTTATTTTATGTTGAGTAGAATAGTAGTGATCTCGTGTTATAAAATTGCGGTTTAGATCGAGTTAATAACGAGGTCTTTGGTGTTTAACCACACTTAAAAGAATTACCAAGTTCCCGAGAATTCGACACTCGACTCACCATACTAGCACTACGAGTTTGACCCGATACTGGCGTCGGTTAAGGGCTGGTATTAGCACTAGAAAAGGCCACGTCAACATCCTCCCGGGTTTGTAGATTCTTTACATCCTAGTCATATGTGCAAGTTGCGTAAAGCATTATAATGTCTCAAACAAGCTCCACGTGCCTGATATTCCGAGCTCCGACAATTGCTACTTACAGCCTGCTTTGAGAATTCAAAAGCCCACTAATCTTTTTTTTTTTATTTTTTTTTATTTTTTTTTTTTAATTTACTAATTCGCATGTCACCTTATTTGTTTTGAAAAGAGTTATGGTACAACGGTGTTTAATGAGTTGTATCAAGTGGATGATTGATGTATCCACATCATCTCTACACACCACTACTGTGTGAAAGAGTGTATAAGAATCTATTATAACCCTCCACTTGGTACAACCCATGAATCATCGTTGTATTATAACTTTTCTCATTTGTTCTATTATAATGCAGCCGGCCGCTAGTTATTGACACAGAAAAAGGAGATCACATAATGACAAATAAATAAAAACTAAAATAGCAATACTAGAAGTTAAAACCACAAATATATATATATATATATATATATATATATATATATATATATATATATATATATATATATATATATATATATACTAGTGTTTTTACACCGTGCAATGCACGGTGTATGCCCATTCCAGGTATGAGTGATTGTGACCGTCTGGTTATGTAGTTTTGATGGTGATGTGTAACATGATATAATAAGGGAGATATTTGCTTCATAAGAGATCATTGTAAAAATTTGAGAAACAGAAAACAACCAACTCTTTAATACACGAAAGTTGATAATGTATATTAGGCATCCAATGCCCTATTGTATGCAATATTGAAAAAAATATACCTCTATAAGCTTCAAGCATCATGACGATTTCCATTAAATGGCCCTGAAGTGGGAATGATTTGAGAACTCTCATCCGTAGGGCATAAGACTCTATTGATCTACATTTCTTTCGAAATAAGTGACAACTATTTAAACTATTCTATTAAGCTGGCAAAGAAGTAAAAAACATAATTTTGCTCAGAACAAGGAGGATAAACTAAGAACGGACATAGAATAGAATTCAACAGTTAATGTTTACCAACTACTTACCAGCTGGTTTATACGAAGGCTGGTCAACCAACCCAGATGCATGGCTAATTTCTTCAATAGCTATGCAGTGTTTTAAATAACCAAAGCCAAGTCCTTCGTATAGATTTACAAAGAGTTTGAAAATCGGATAATCGTATCTTAGACAACCATAAAATATATGAACAATCTATTTGGAGCCTTATAAATATAACACCAAAATCAAGGCTAGCTTGACAAAACAATATTCATGGAACGAAGGACAAATTGATGGTTAACTAACATGGTTTACCCGGCACAATTATTCTATGGAGGCCAAAATCTCCCGTGAGTTTCCATAAATTAACTTCCCGAGATAATAGCATATAATCAATTCATGAATTCACGAAATAATAGAAACATTTCCAAGCTAAACAAAGGCAAAGCGAGGTGACCATTGTCTCGGTTCAAATTTCACCAACATCACCCAAATCTCTATCGAAAAATTTATGTATGTTCGATGGTCGTAGAGAAGGGGTTATCAATCTACCATGCCTTGTCAAAAAATTGCGTAACTTTTGACAATTTTAATATATTCAAAGGTTGTTTTAGAAGAAAAATGCATATTTGCGAGGCGAAGCACGTTGAGCCCGAATTGAAAGCCTATGAACTTTTCAAATTCCTCCAAGGATGCGTGCATGACATGGGAACCGAAAGAGAGGTAAGAATCAATATTTTATAATTCCAAGGAGGTGAAAAAGAGTTTCTACAAATTTCATACTTGTTGTCCCTCAATACCTTAGATTTGAGTCTGAGCATGAATTCAAGTGAATCTAACGATAATTTATGTGTAGATAAGTAAACGGAATCTCACATATGAAGCTTTTCACGTAACATATCTCGTCGAGGAAATGAGTTGAAATTGGCCTATGAAGGCATTTTGAAATGGAGTGACCTGGTTCTTGTTCTGAACCATCCATACCAGTGCGAATTCAAATAAACCCAAACATCAATTCAACACGAAGTTTCCAAGCAGTACGGGAAAAACAATCGAGAACACCTTTAATCTCGTCAACAATCCATCAAAATCATAATAAAGATCTGTAATTGCGTAATTTGCACGGTAAGAGAAATATAATTTTACGGAAGCAAGAAAAGAAGAATCATCTGCATAAGCACAAGTCGTTGACGTTGGGTGCACAAATGAAGGGGGTGAAAGTTGAATCGAAACATATATATTTGACAACAGAAAAACGTAGATGCATAAACAAAATAATAGTGAAATCACCTCAATCTCCATCATTTCATCTTATTCCACCTCAATATGTTTTTTTACTCCAAATATCTGAAGCAGAAACACAACCCGAGAGGAGCTAGGTGAACAAATGGAGTGAAAAACGAACCAGGCACATAACAATCGGCGAAATCGAAGGAAAATACAGAGGAAGAACCGAAGAAGAACAGCCGTGTAAGAAGAACACAAAAGCATTGAAATGGAGATTACCTAACCATGTCTTTTATTCCATCCAGAGTAGATTCGAAAAACCTTCCATTGAAGCACCAATTGACTGTTTTTTTTTTTTTTTGGTTCTTTTTAAGAACACCATCTGTAATAAAGAGACGAATGATAAGACAACAACTGAGACACAAAAATGGGGTAAATCTTACATAATTAATGTCAATTTCAAAGAGGGGAAAAGATTCTTGAAGGAAAAATAGCACAAAATATAAAAGCACACAGTAGTATGCACCTTGCGAAAGCATGTAGTGGAAGAGAAAGAACAGAAACATAATCAAATCAACACATAAACCAGTTACAATGACTATGCTTGAGGGCTGTTAAACCCTTGATTTTAACCCAACAAAGCAAATTACTCCAGAACATGATTTAAGGTACTGATTAATCAGCCATAGAAGAAAACTTAAGAATGGATCCCCATTGAAAACTAAATGACACAGCAACAATTGAATAAGAAATAAACTTTTTTTTTTATCAATAAGAAACAAACCTGATTCATCATAGACGGTTTCACGGTAGTTTTAATTTCTCTTCTTCCAACCTAGTAAAACAAAAGACAAAAGACAAAGTTCATGGATTTGATAAAGTATATCGTGAAGGAGGGACTGATGATCTGTCAGGAACAACAACTCATCTCTCATCCTCATGGCATTTTTATCCCACTAAAAACGGAGGAGATGAAAAAAAGAAGTTAAAACGAAGACAGGTAGCACACTAACCCACAGAAATCCAATTGTACACTTAAATGATACAAAGAATTGTAACAATGGTAATAATAACGTAAGATCAATACCAAAACTAATTAACACCGTTTTTTATTTCTTCAATCTTTCTACCTCTATCTGTGTTGTTGTTTCCTGCTTCTTAGTCAGACTAACTATTCTCTTTGTATGCGCTAGCGCCGAGAGAAGATACGGAGATGGTTCATCGGCTTCCGGCGATCTGTAAACAGAAAGGTCGGGAGAAGAAGATCCCGAAGTTAGGCGGTGAGGGGCGGTCGGGGTGTGAGATCGGTGGAGAAGAAGATTGTGGAAGATTTTCATTTAAGGGGATTATATGGAAGATTGAGGATAACATCTCTCAATAATGCAACGCGTGTCAAGACATGTTTCGGGTTATAATCACGTGCTATATCCGAAACGTACAAAATATAATAAATAGCATAAACGCGAGATGTAATAGGCGTTGCAAACCGGACGACACCGATTCTTGTTATTTTCCGAGCCCCCCATGCCGTGACTTCGACTTTGAGTATGATGAATTGAGTGGAAAGATCTTTATAGAAGTCCCTGTCCGATCCAGTTAGCATCTAATATATTATTAGACTAGGAGGAGAAGCATGCGTGCTCCGCACTATTAGTGCCCCGGTTTTCTTTTATAATTAGTGTAATGCGAAAATCAAAAGTGCATCAACAAATGTAATAATTATAGAAGACTAAAATGATAACAAAAGCTGACTCTGAAATATATTATATTACAAATACATTTTTTTATCTTACAAATACAACATTACTTGTACCTAATATATAATTAAAACAGGGATTCCATATCCTGTAGAATTTGCCTTACATCATTACATATAACAAGTAAAGCAACGGCATATTAGAAAACCTAGCCGTGTACTAAACCATCAATACATATATTTATAGCTAAGAAGATAGCAAACTATATTAAGCCAACACTTCGGCTTATGTTTCACCAAAAGCTATCTTCTATATGCATAATCAAAAGTAGCCTATAAGCAACTTGTTTTTTTGGGGCAAGAGGACTTAATATACCATGTATATTGTTATGCATTAAACAGACAAAGATTTGTCGATTAATGATTAACAATACACGGTAACAGTTTCTCCATATACAAAACAAAAGATATCTAGAATTTCTTGGGTGAAAGCAAAACATAATCATTGAACAACCATCGTATCATTGATGGCTAGTCAATTTTCTCTCTATTCTTGTTCTTTTTAATAGGACTCTTACTCTCGATGGCAACAACATTAGAATCGTTGTCTTCATGTGTGTTCCAAACAACATTTGCTGAGGTTGGTTCTGCTGCATTTACTTGTGCGCTGGCTGCATTTTCTAAGAACAAACTTCTCTTAGAACCTGTTGGTTGATTTTGTTTGGATATCATTACCATTTCAGCAGAAACTTCATCTAGAACTCTTTTGGTAGTTGGTGTGAAGAAATTAACTTGCATAGTCGTTTCTTTTTCCAGTGCCTCATCAAGTTGTACAGTATCAGCAATAACTGCTGAAGGGCCATCATTGGTTTCAATTGGAACAACCTTCTTTGCAGGGTACAAATCCTTATATGCATAAAGCTTCACAATTGGAAATGTTCTTACATTAACACCCCGGACAAGTCTGTCATAAAGTTTGATGAAGCACACCACATGTTTATCTTCAACAGCAGCTTTTATTTTTGCCTCAAGGAATGGCAACTGTAACATTAATATAAGCATGAAGTAATTCTCAGAACATCATACTACCAGAACACATAACGGAGAAGAAAGCAAATGACTACAACAGAACAAAAGTTAACACTATTTCAAGACATTTAAACAGCTGCCAGCAACATCATTTGAAGAAACATATTAATGAGCTCTGAATGAACATACGATCCGTTCACAGTCACATGCATGAACACATATCATTCGAAACACGAGGTCACAAAAATTACAAGGACAAAAAGAAGATTAAAGCAATCGTAAAACCCTCCTCACAACTACAACAAATAGATTGCATGATTCTAAAAAGCTAAAACTTTTTATACTAAATGATACAATCTTGTGCCATTAGCGTCATTTTCACAATTCCTCCTTTTCCCATTTACAAACATTTCATCTTCTTTTTTTAGATGTTTTTCCATGGCTATGCTATTGTGCCTAATTTCCGTGTACCTTACTTAGTATATCACAACCTAAAGGAGACCTGGTTGGGGCTCTGATTACAACAGAACATAAGTTAACACCTTTTTAGGACATTTAAACAGCTGCCAGCAACATCATTTGAAGAAACATGTTAATGAGCAATAGTAAACCAACATACGCAAACCAACTGAAATGATTCACGGTTGTGAAGAAACCGAATCGAATGCAATTTTAAAGCATTAATGATGAAACCAGCCCTTAATAGTTAATGCATATTGAATCAAATAACGATCATGCATTATGGACAGCTGACAGTAAAAGTGTTGTGATGCATAAAATGATTGTATATATAAAACAGCACCTGTATTTCTAAGTAAAACACATAGTACCATGATTGAATGTCTTATGATATTACATATTATATTATACAGCTGGTATATATTAGTGAACGTGGAAGGAATAAATTAAACAAAGTGAAATTAATCGACCGGCAAGTTCTTTTCATCGAGCTCCGCAAAGACTACAACCAAGCAAGACTTCAAAGATCGGGTGTGTATAGATCACCGGAAGCGCACCGATTCATCATGTAGCCGCACATCAAAGTGGCACCCGTTTAACAATAACACAGAGCAGTTTTACATATAAGCGAATTCCAAGAATGTGTAAAATTAATGCTGTAATATTTTTTGTGTTGACCTACCTATACTTAACAATCATATTTTCTTGACAGGAAATGCACCATTCTTCCGAACCGTCTTCTGCATTTAAAAACCTGTTACAGCTGGAACAAGAAGGAAACCAGAAACTTTTTTGGCCTGGAATAAGGGAGATCTTCCCCTCCACCCAGCAAGTCTTGATCTGCAATGAAGTCCAATGAATTATTTGAATAGCTGCAATAATAAAAACAATAAAAGATGCAGAGAATTTCCAAGGAAAACAAATTTACCGTATCAATGGACTGGAACGCCAAATTAATAGGTATGAGGTCTGCACGCTGCGGTGTTTCCAAGAACATTGTAGGATCCTTGTATTTTCTCTCATTGATAAGTGTAAGAATTTCATCAACATTGTTTTTGTACCTAAAAATATTATCGATCAGTAATTATCTCTCATTGTTGGATTAGCAACAGATTGAAACGTACCAAAAAGCATACCATTAGAATTTAACAAAAGTAGGATCTAACAATTCTAATGGAAATATATCCAAAAAGCAGGATATATCCAAAAAGCAGGATTTAACAAAAGTAGGATTTAACTTCATATCATATATATGGAACAAAATATATCCAAAAGGAAGTTACTTTAACAAAATATATCCAAAAAGCAGGATTTAACAATTCTAATGGAAATATTTACAAGAACCATACCATTGTTTCAATGCAAAGCTGGCCTCTCGATACCGGAGGATCAAGAAGGAAACTTGTAGACTGTTTGGTGGATAAAGAAATCCCTAAAAAAAACAGTATGCATGTTATAAGAAACCTAACAACATTTTCATAGGCATTTTCTTAAAAGAGGATGTAAGCAATACTGTATCGTGTGTAATGTTCCAATGGTGTTGTATCTACCATGTTAAATACCATAATGCAACCGATTTTAATGCAAAGAAGGGTACCCTATCTACTTATATGATTGATGTTATAAAAAGACACAAAGAAAGGTGACAATCATTTTGAATAACCCGTGTGTCTTTTTTTTCATATGTCATGCAAACTTTTCCTTTCTCTTCTCACGTAGTCGTTATGTATCCTTCATCTTTTCTAGCAATATAGATTCAACACATAATTGAATCATAAAGTGTTACCATTAAAAGTTGTTATCTTCAGCGTTTCGCAATTAGAAGTGGAGGATTGTGCATGTTGTGATCAAGCTCAATGCTCACAGGCTCCGGTCCGTATTTCCATGTTGTCAAGATGATTGGCTGCTTGCTATTATAAATTCACTAAAGTATTATGAGCAGCACCATAACAATTAACAAGCATTGAATAAAAGATGCAATGTGTCATCAAAGTTATTACAGTATCTAGCATAAAGATTAATGTGATGGTCTTAAAGCTGGAATGGAAGGATTGTTATGTGTCTATCACATTCATGCTATACATATTGCTCTGTGGTATGTGATGTGGATATATATAAGAATGCAGAATGTAACAAGACAACAACTTTAAAATAAAAAAAATCCTTACACATCATTGATAAGCACATAATCTCTTGCCCAAAGACCCTGCCTGATATATTTGATGTGAAAGCTCTTGACCAACAAACCTTTAACAGCTGTATATCAGTCAAAGAAACACTTGGTTATGGTAGCTATGTAACATAAACAGTAGGAATGCATGAATAAATAAACAATCAATTACTTACTAATGTCATCTTCTCGATCAGCATGCCTACTAAATTCAGCAAATGGTGTGTAGTCAAAATGACATGGTAAAGTCATCGGCACATCTTCTAGTAGGGGCTTAACAGGAGTCGAACTCGTTTAAGTACCATGTATACAGATAATCTCCAATCAGATACTCTTTTTTGGTAGGATGAATGCTAGCATTCGATATATAGTAACGTTTGTACGGAAGTAAACTCCGCTCAAAGAAAGCCACATCATCACCAAACACAATTGCTGGGACTTTGGTTCCCTGCTTGTAAGTGAGGGAAAAAGTAACTACCATTTTATACACCCCGCAAACAAATTAAGATATGGAATGAACATGAAATATATATATCATACCATCATGTCAGTGAGCCAATAGTTTCGATATGTTCTTGGATGAGCAACATATTTGCTTTTTTCAACCGGACGTCTTTCAATGACTTGAAGCAACACGGTCCACCTGTTCTTATTTGTATTCTTCATTGTGCTAACCTCCAAAGCAGAGTACATGTTTCGTTGTGCCTTTATGTATATAAGCACAACAACAATTGAATCAAAAAAATGTGTTGGTTATGAAATATCAATATTGTATATACAAAACTTTCGACTTCGGTATGAATGTGAACAACAAATAATAAATTTATAGACAGTACAAAAATTATTGCAGTTATACTTTAAATATAATTATTTGTTGTCTAATATTTCTCTGAACACAACATTTTTCGTATTGTCTGTATTGTGCTTATCAAAAAAAGATGGGTTAATTAAAACTCTAACAGAGGCTGCTGTTTTGGCTCGTGATAAAGCAACATATAATTGACCATGAGAGAATACCGGTTCTTTTAAATATATACCAACTAAATCAAGTGTTTGTCCTTGTGCTTTGTTAATTGTCATAGCAAAACAAAGCCTAACAGGAAACTGGATTCGTCTATAAGGCACAGGATAATACTCTTCATTAGTAGGCTGTAAAGGTATCCTATGAATAAAAACTTGTTTGCCAAAGAAAGTCACCATTTTGAATCTCAAAGATGTATGACTTTTTTTTTCAAGCCTTTACATATCAATCTGGTACCATTACACAGGCCTTCACTTGGATCAAGATTTCTAAGCAATATAATGGGTGCATCAATTTTCAAATGAAGTCTATGCGGCGGCAAACCACTTGGTGACAGAGCATTCAGTAGATCCTCATATTGGCCCTGATCCGATTCATTAACTGCTTTATCAAAACTTAGATATTCATGTGATGATCCAGGAAATTTACTAATCATAATTTCATTTATTTCATCAACAAACTGATTTTTGGTTGTTTGGATCGCTGCGCTAACGTTTTGAACATTTGTTGGGACATTAGACTGAACCTCAGGGTAAACAAAAGCAATTAACTTTTCCAAACCATCTTCAATATTGTTATGAGGTATTATTATCGAACTCGGTAAGCGCACATCCTTAGAATCAGATGTATGGGAAAAACCATTTCCTATATTTAACAAGAAAGCTGTAAAAGATGGATCCAGTCGAGCTCTAATGTTTTTAGTCAACTGTATTTTCTGTAGTTTAGGCCACAATGGAGAACTTATTAATGTTGCCTGAATAGTCTCGTTTTTCGTTCCTCGTGAAACTATGGGTAGTGTTTGTCTGAAATCACCACCGAGAACAACAATTTTACCTCCAAATAAATCTCTTGAATCCATAATATCCTGTAGCATAGTATCCAATGATTCAATAGCCTTACGTTTACACATCGGTGCCTCATCCCAGATAATTAATTTGCAATTTTTTATTAAAAAAGCCAGCGAAGATTGTTTAGTTACTTTACATGTACTAATTTCAGACAGCTCTATGGGAATCTTAAACCTAGAATGTGCTGTTCGGCCTCCAGGTAACAATGCCAGCCTATTCCGTAAGTAGCATTAGCCAACGCAATGTTCCCCTTAGACCTAATGTTAGCCAATAAAGCTTTGTATAAAAATGTTTTACCAAGCACCTCCCGGGCCATCTATAAAGAAAGAACATTTTTTCCCCATTGTAATAGCATCCATTATTGTTGTGTATGCTTCTTTCTCGTTTTCGATTTAACATGCTAACAGATTGAATATCATATTCACTAACTAATATACCTTTCTCGCTTTTAATTCTCTAGTCAATTCTCGCGTTGCTATCGAAAGAACATAATTTAGGTACAATACCATACATATCTATATCTTTACCCATGAGCGTAAAAAACAATTTATTTGTTGCAAGACCTCATTTCTTATCGCTAAAACAGACAAGTTGACCTCGCTTTAAAATAATCTTCGTACATGGCATGTTCAAACATAGTCCAAATTTTTTTGGGGTCGTTTGGGCATGAATAGACTAAAAGGGTAGCAAAAAGACGCCTCACTCATATGGCATTGAAAAGCTACATGCCTCTTCCATGCATTTTTCTTGACTGTCATCTAATTCTAAGAAGCCACGACTTAAAGCTGATTCTCGAAATGTGTCAAACACCTTGTTGTTGTGTGTTTTCAAATCTTCAAAAGATTTCGGACACCTAACTTTGGACAGTAAAAGTCTTAAAAAATAACGCTCACCTTCGCTAGGTTGTGCAATAACAATTCTGCCGATAGAATGACCCCGTTGTCTTAACTTCCAACATTTTTTATCATTCAACCAAATGAAATGGTCGGAAAGTCTACATAAGTGCATCCTAAACTCGTGCATGAGTATCATATCTATTCATGTAGAAAAATTCAGCTTAGCATAGTTTTTTTTGCAAAATTGTTTTTTAAGACATCAGAAAGGTTTTGTTTTTTGTTGAATGTAATTGGTTGATGATTGGGTAAATGAACCTGTAGATGAATAATAGGAGGCTTTAACTCACCCATCGTAAATCTAAATATTCGCCATAAAGCCTCTGGAGGAGCTATCCATCGAGCCGACACATAGTCTTTAATCTCATCTACAATCTCCTTATTATTACTATCACTAACATGATACATAACTTTGTCGTTTCCTTTACAAACATATTTGTAGATATATTTAATTGCATTAATTGTCGAGCAAATCTCAACATTTATATGACAATCATATTTTGCCAACAAATAGGGACTATAAGGTACTACCCATCTATTATCTAACCAAACATTCCTTACTTTAACCTTCGGCCATCGTCTCTACGCCTATATGTAGGGTACGAATCGATGTGTTAGTAGTTTCACCGAGAAAGGTTTGGGATATGAACTCCAACATTTTCCGGTTCGTTTCATACATACATTGTCCGGATTAGCCTTACCGCATGGTCCATGTAACATGTGTTTTATGACTAAGTAATACAAATGAGGGTTTGATGACTTATCGGGTAACTCAAATATAGAAACAATTTTATCAAACTCCTCGTGTCCGAAAAGCTTAAATTGGGGTTTTAATATTAACAGAAGTGTGCATGCGGCAAACCTCTTTTTTGAAACTCTATAACATATGTGTATGCAAAGAACCGCACCAAAGATATTTTTTTTGAATAGGTCCATTTTAAGTTCCTCAAGCTTCCCATGGAAGGCCCTGACTGATAAATCCGGTCTATCTTGGGCCTTTTCACCCTTGCGTAGATATTGTTTAATCTCGTGCCAATTTGGATTACATGTAATGGTTATAAACAAATCTGGTTTTCCGTATTTTTTAACCAATGTCATTGCATCTAAATATTTTCGTTTCATATGTCTAGGGCCACCTATAAAAGATGCAGGTAATATGATCTTATGACCTACTTGTGCACAATCGCTTTCACCTGAGGCCACTGCATCAGCAAGTCCTTGTAAATAATCACTTCTTATATTATTTTGATGAGAACTAAACCAATCTAATCTTTGTGTTTCCATTTTTACAAACATGTCAACAAAGCATACTGTTGAAACAGTCTACCAAAATGCAATATATTTGATTCATCTTTATCTCTAATTTGGAACTTATATGAATAGTATTCCCGAACTGAGATGTTGGATGACTCTGTATCACAATGGCCAACGACTGTATGGAGGGGGTAAAAAAGGGGGGCAAAACAAATTATGTTTTATAGATATGTAAAAAATTCACAGACAATACAGAAAGAAGTCTAGCCTACACATACCTTCTTCCTCATGTTCTAAAAGTTCATCAGCATTTAACACCTTTGATGGATTAAGACCCTCAAACATATGAATTACTCTTTTGCGTTTTCGTTTATTTGCATTACCATCCCTTTTGCGAATACCTTGATGCCACCCAATATCTCCAAAGGGAAACATCAAAGGATATTGCAAGGGGTCATAACAACCGTAGTAATATCGAATTGTACGTGGTTGGTCATCGTGACAATACACCTGAATATTTCTTTCTTTGTGCGCCAACATAGTCGAAACCATCAACTATGGCAAACCTACTTGAGAGATCGTGGGTTTATTGTATACCCTTTGATCTATCATTGGGTTACAAAATAAGAGAATTTCTCTTTCAAACCAGTTATCATGCTCTTTCAAGCCTCGGAAAAACTTCGAGTACGGGTTTTTTTCCAGGACAAGCATTAGTTGTCCAACAATGCTTGCTGCTAAGCGTGGACAACTCTCTAGCCTACGGGGAATCTCGTACGCGGTGTCGTGAAAGTAAAACTGTAGATTTTTTAAGTTGTTATCACTTGCAGTCAAACCATGTATAAAGTGATACATTTGTCCTTGCACCCTAAACGTATAGACACCTTTGTTTTTTTTTGACAGATCCTTATCGTAGCGCACACCTAAAAGAGGTGAACGCAAAATGATTATTATAAGTTCGATACAATCTCGAAACTTCGCTTTCTTTGTTTTTAGAGGTCAACAAATCTTCTAAAACAAGTAGGTAGCTTATTTGTAGCTAAAACGACCTCTCCTTTGTTACAAAGCAGTAAATTATCGATTCATAAGCCATTTTCTTAGCACAACAATAAGCACAATCAGCCTGGCTGGATAAAACCAGCGATTGGTCAGGAATGCAGCCTAAAAGAGACCTACCTTGTAACGGTTTTGGTGGTTTTTTAGCAACAACCGAACTAACATCTTTAGTAGTAGTTACAGCAGAACCCTTATTCTTCGGCATATTAAATACCAATTGTAATTTTTTTTGTCTGAAGCGGACAATTGCCGCCTGCCTATACTTTTTTGCCTCTGATTTTCGTTCACAAATATACGGATCATAACCGACAAAGTTAACGCGAGCCTCCCTAGCAACCCCTAAACCTACACAACTATTAGAGGACACAACTGGACTTTCTAAAACAGGGCTATCAGACTCAGTAGGTAAAGGAACACCAGATTGATTGGTTGTATATATTGTGGAACAGTCCAAGACAATGCCAGGCCTTGGCCTGGCCCTATTCTTAGTCCGCATTTTGGAGAAAGAGTTCGAAACACAATGTGGTTATAATATAACGTACACAAACAA
The DNA here is from genome assembly GCA_036785695.1 of Gentiana straminea. Classification (NCBI taxonomy): domain Eukaryota; kingdom Viridiplantae; phylum Streptophyta; class Magnoliopsida; order Gentianales; family Gentianaceae; genus Gentiana; species Gentiana straminea. The sequence goes on from JAVUPR010000114.1 coordinate 4,824,346, forward strand.
GCATGTGCTTTAAACAAAGGCAATTCAAAGCATGAAACCGCGTAAACACCAATGGAAGGCTAACAACGCGAAACTTAAATACAACAGAAAATTAGATTGCAAGAAGACAAAGACAACCGGTAAGCTAAAGAAAGCACACCCGAGAGCCCGAAGCCAAACTTTTTCCCGAAGGCGTACATGGCACCAACCCCAAGAACAAAGAACTTGTCCGGAGCAAGGACGGTAAGAAAAACAAACAATTTTCATTAGAATATAGGAAGGACATACAGTACATGGCACCATTGAGCAAGGGAAAAGAAAGAAACTTTAAAAAAAAAAGAGGATTAAACAGGACCAAAGGTGTGCAGATCCTAACAGAGCAACTGGGAAAATAAAAAGAACACAAAAAACAGCAAGAACAACAACACCTCAAGAAACCATGAAAGAGGAAAAGCATAGACAACATTACACAAACAACCTTAGTAAATTGAAACACAAAATGAAGCTGTAAACATTTGTGGATACTTTAATTCCCTAATTTCCCCTATTTATTCATGTATTAATTAATTGTTAATTAGGTTACCTTTTCTGGGCATGCTTTAATTAGATGATATGGAGTAATTAGTTTGTTTTTCTGGAGGTGCTTTGAGTATATGGTATGAAGGACAGGATCTACATGAATTAACAAAGATAAACAAAGCAAAACAAAGCTAAACACGCGTAAAGGTACATAAAAACCAAGATAGAAACACTTGCAAACAAAAACACGTGGACAAAATCACACATGTACACCTCTAGTATTTATTAAATAAATGAATGAGTATATAACACAACAAAAACAACACTTTTTACCAAAACATAAGCGGTTGGGAGTTGAAGTAATCCTCGAACATCATACTACCGTAACACGTAAAGAGAAGAAACAAATCGTAGGTCAAGCTAGACAAAGGGAAACATTAATTGAAGTTAAAGGAAACTAAAGGCATCTAATGTTTAATTCTCCAAGTGTCGATCATTTCAATGTCTATACTAAACAGTAACATTAAAGGAACATAAGCAAACAGATTGAACTGAATCATGGTTATGAAGAAGCTGAATTGAAATCAATTTTTCAGCATTAATGATGAAACCATCCTTAAATAGTTAATGCATATTGAATCCAAAAACTATCATACATTATGGACAACTGACTGAACCATTTTAGACTGCTATCTTCTCCACCCATAAAGGCTAACATACAAACACTTGCGTACAACATCCGCCCAAAGTCACACATGTACATCTTTATTCTTAAGTAAGCAAATGACTACAAATGTAATAGAAGTCAACAATTTTTCAAGACATTTAGCTTATCTCGTTAAAAGTTGCGAAGTTATTTCTTGATCTTTTTAAAAATAAGAATCCTTTTTTTTTCAATGCAAAAATATGGCAATATTCTAAGCATACTCGATTTTCATAGCCTCGCTTTGCCTCAACAGAACAAAGCTCATCCCTTTGAATACATGGTGACATTTGGGGACCATCTCAAGTTAAATCCTTCAATGGAAAATGTTTGTTTGTGACCTTTATAGACAATCAATCTTTTGAGTAACAAATCTCAAACAGGTAATGTGTTCCAGTTATTTTAAAAAATGGTTCTGACATGATTCAAAGCTAAGATTAAAAAGCCCAAGACTGACAATCAAAAGAGTATTTAGATTAGACTCTTGGTTTTTTTCTAAAGGAAAAATGGCATTGTTCACTGAAGAAACAGGAAGGTCTATGATGTTTACTATGAAAGTTCTATTCTAACAGCTACTTATTTAGTCAATAGAAGTACCTCACAGATTCTAAACTATCAATCCCCCAGATAAGTCTTTCTTGAACATTACACTGATCTACATTATCACATCATAATACCTCTTTACCCCTAAGAAAATTTGGGTGTGCTGTTTATGTTCATATCTATTCTTATACAATAGAAGTAATCTTAACCCAAAAGTTCTGAAATGTGCTTTTTGTGGCTATTACAATTCTGAATCTAATCCAAGTTCAGGTGCTAATATGTTTCTAATTGACTCAAACTGAGTATCAACTTTTTGATCTAGCAACTATTGCAAGTATCATGCAAGCACCATATAAAGATTATTCATTGTATACTGTGAACCATAGTCTATTTCTAACCAACACAACCCAAAGATGAAAGGAAGTAACCAATCATAGCTATGTCGTTAAAGAAGTGCAGGTCTCTGTACCGGAACCAAATTAATATCAGTAACAAAATAAGGAATAACATGCCACCAGATGTTATGGCTCAAAAAAGATTAGGAGTTGCCTGTGACATCTATTCATTCCATTCACAGAACACCCAAAGACCTATGTACCAAACCACTTTTGCCACAAATAACACCTAACATACAATCACAAAGATTGAAACCAGACTGTAACACACCATGGATGTCAATTAAGGGAGCAAAAAACAACTATTATGCAACCACAACACTGAAATCAGAGTGTAAAACAACATGCATACCAATTTAGGAAATAAACCACAAAGATTATGCATAACTTAGATTTAAAGCCGCCCAAACATACCAGTAAGACCTTTGTTGATCTGAATCACCCAGAAAGCTGATGCTTTTTCACTCTCGAAGTCGATTCAAAAGCGGTGTAGGATAAGATTTTGTAAGCACCACTGGTCATATTTATAGCCAAATCAGCTACGGCCCAAAATTACAGCCAAAAATTTAAAGACCACTGTTTAATTTTATATATATTAAATCTGTACTTACATGGCCAATTTTCTCCATATCAAACAAAGATGCATGACCCAAGCAACAGGATCCGTCATCTCTCGCCCACTTCTCCGAGGGATTCGGCAAAATAGTTGATACCACTCCATCTAAGCACCCTCCGAAAGCAATCTGAACCACACACATGAGCAACTCATCAATCCAGCCATTCAATTGCTCATCTTGCTGGCGGCAGCATATTGACTGATACATTGAAAGGATGAAGCGGTTACAGTGAAGAAGAAAAAGGGGTTCACCGGTTGCACCACCAACTCCCGTACCCTTTTTTCTATCTATTCTCTATTTTCTATATCCTATAGAAAACAATCTAATTAGGAAATATCTCCTTCTATATTAATCACAAAGTGAAGACACGTCCGCATTTTTGTGGTTTGTATTTAATTAAACTTTGTGTAATAAAAAAGTGTAATAATGTATGGTGCAATATACATTTTATTTTTAATTTGTGTTTTTGTGTAATAATAAACCCGAGTAAACTATCAAAAGGTATATGATACGTGTCCGACAACCAACACGACATGATATACGCTCTGATACATTACAATGGCATGTCCGGCATGTGTCGGTTGATGAAATGAATATCTAACACATCTTCGACACCTCTCGATATCGTATGGATAATTTTCAACACTAACGAACAATTTTTTTTCAAATTCCACTTAAATCTATTTTCACCGTAAAAATGAATCTATCATTGACATTATTTGCAAGAACACGTATCCTACAAAAAATACGACACGACACGCTCCGATACACTCCGACGCCATATCCAACAGATGTCGTTTAATGAAATGAATATTAATTAAAATTTTAATTAAAATCTAACACACTGTCAACACGCCACGACACGAGATCGACATCTTTCGACGCTACTGAACACATCAATTTTTTACTTGTCTTTTGACGAAGAGCATAAGTAAGAGATAAGATTATTATTGTATCTATTGTATCTATATATTAATAATTATATTGTTTTTTCTTAATTGCATAACAACAGCCTACCCCAAAGCCCACACACTTAAAAGCCCACCCCCTAGAAGCCTTTTGGTCGAATAAACAGTAAAAGGCCCAGACACAACACAATATATTTCGGCAGCCAAAGATGAATTAATAGCGCAAAATGTTCCCCAAACCGAACACGTCATCAAATGATTGTTTTCTTATTAATAGAGTAGGATAAGGGGGAGAACTGCGAGTTTTTTCACATCTACAACAATAAAAAAAATCTAAAAAATGAACCTTCTTGATTTTAGCTTTAGTTCTGCAAAGGGATTGAAGCCGGAGGACCTTGTTTATGGTACACCAGATTCAATCTTCATTTTGTCCCCATGCTGAGCTTTGCCTTCTAGGATTACTGAAAGAGCATGAAGACATCAATCATTGAACGAGACATGTAAACAATTTTATTGATTCTTAAAGTGGAAGAAGAGCTGCAAACCGTTCACCTTTGGAGCTAGAACGTGTGTCCCTTTGTTGGGTGCGGAAGGACATGTGGCCTCTTTGTAGAGAAGAACCTAGATACATTGTAGAGCGAAGAAGAAAGCATAAAAGATGTCAATCCATATAAAACGTTGAAGCAAAGCAGCAAGAACAAGAATAACTAATAATAAAATAAAACTGTGGAGAAATAATGGACTTACCGTCGCACATCTTCCTCGCTATTTATCTCGGATCCAAAATCATGAATATGAGAGAGCTGATGAAGAGAGACAATACCATAACATTAAAATATAAAAGAGAATAATGCTTCTTGATCTCAAGCTCAAGTGAAACCTTTTTTTCGCATCCTTGTATATCGCATCTCATAAAGGATAGGGGCTGTGTGCATTCTAATACATCTCATAAGGGATTGGTCTAATCCATCTGCATAAGACAAAGATTTAGCAAAAGAAGTTTGGAATTAGTTATCCTGAAACACAATGTGGAAAAACAAATTGTACATTCTAAATTATGTAATTGTCTTTGTCACACCTTTTATCATTTAAGTGCGTGCTGTTGGAGAAAATAGTGGAATTGAATTAAAGTGAATAAAAATGATTTTATAATCATTTTTTTCAGACGACTTTGCAAGCTTAATTTGATTATATTCTTGTATAGAATATATACTATGTTTTGATAATTCTGAAAACTACGTAAGTCGTAGATGAATTCAGGATTTAGAATCATTCAATTCGGAGTACGAGTGAATGAGAAATTAACGCTTGAAGTCGGGTGTTTGAAAGAACTTTTGTTGGAAGTGGAAGTTGAAGAGTATTCAACTAAAGCGTGTACCACATTGGAAAAAGGGAGAAATGTTTTCCAGTATATATGTGGGAAGAATGTTATATGTGGTATAAGCTCCTAGAAGAAGGAGAGATAGCGGGTTGGTTTTAGCAGTCAGACGTTCGCTAAAATGGCCACACGCGCGCGCGCGCCGCCGCCGCCCGCCCGAGCCCGTGCCCGTGCCCGAGCCCGAGACCGTTGACCTTGACCTTGGGGAATGGGCCTTCTGGGCCTGAGGGCCCAGGCCTGTGTTAAACTTTTTATACAAAAGTTAATTGGGCTTGGTCCAGTTCATATACATTCGATTGAGTCGAAGATTGAGTTCGGCTCGGTTCGGTTATCCAACATAGTTCGGTTCGGCAATAATTAATGGTTAATTCATTGTCAGAATCGATGAAACGGCCGTAATTAAGATGAGTTATGGTAATTCATTGTCAGAATCGATGAAACGGTTGTAATTAAGATGAGTTATGGTAATTCATTGTCAGAATCGATGAAACGGCCGTAATTAATTCATTCCAAATTTGACCCCCTCTCCTATATATAGCCTCCATATGGATTGAAGCTACACACACACATTCGAAATACAACACCGTAAAGCTTCATACATTCATATAGTTCTGACGTAGTTGCATACGAGTTTGAAGAAGAGATTCTGAGCACTAGAAGAGTTCGTTGAAGGTTCGTGTAAGAAGTACCTCTATACGAATCAGTAATCCGAGTTATCCTGGGAGACAATTGGTTTTAACCGGGGTACACACCGGACCAAATTTGTCTTAAGGACAGAGTGTCCTACTCGTCTCGGAGTTATTGTATCCACTTTTATTTTAGAATATTTCATTTTCATTTGTAATTCGTTTTATTTTCAATAAAATTGTTGTTTAATTCGTGTTAATTATTTTAATTGCGTACGGGTTCCTACACGTGCATCATCAACAATGTAAATCATGATGTCTGGCCACAAGTTCTGTTTGTATGCACATCAGCACATATTTATCAATAGATATGAAAACCTTTGAAATGGTTAATTGCAAGTAGAACAAGTTCGGCTTTGCTCAACATAAGACATAAAAATGAGAACAAATTTTTTTTTGTGTTGTATAAAGTTCTGGGAAAAAAATCGGTAAATTATGTCATGTAATAATGTACTGTGAAGATTGTGAATAACATAGGGTTCATTCAGCTAGGTTATATAAGATCATCAACACCTTCAAGGTTCAAGGATTTATGGATTATCAGATAGAGGTTCTTCATAGGAACCAAAAATACCTAAAGAACAAAGAGTGACAAATTGACGATTGATGCATATTTCTAAATGGCCCACAACCTTCTAAGAATAAAAAACACGAGTAGATACCTATCCGAAAGCAAAACATAAGCTTTCTCTTTTGCATTGGACAAATTGGCCTTTATTCCAAATGTCCATTTCTTAACCGACACGATACATAAAATTTATGAAATGTAAAGCCTAAGATAATCCTACCATCAAGACCCCTTTTCAATGATTATTTTCAAGAATTCGGGGGTTCTTTAATCTGTATAGAACTATAGGAAGCCCAAACGAATTTCCGAAATAGAGGAGATTCCTCGCTAAATTGTAAAGGTATAAAAAACAACCAATTTCATGTCTGGCATTTTAGGGTTCGAAAAACAGAAGCAAGATCTGCTTGAAATTTCTGTTATTGTCAACATTTACCTCTGTTCAAAACATCTTGAATTTAAAGGCCAAAAATATGTTAGTACAGGCTAATAAAAACCAAATATTAAACGAACCTAATATAACATTTGAGCTCGGCTCGGGCAAGCTTCTTTGTCTTTCTTCATTTGATTGTTCTCGGTTGTTGATTCAATCAAGGTAGCCTCCCTGAATATAAAACGATCATAGCTAAATTAGAAAGCAAAAATCTTTTAAGCAATGCAGGGCAGTAAATGGATTCTACCAATAATAGTGTAAGATACAATATTCAGCTTTTGAATTTCAGCATAAACTATCTCTTAGGAATTTTCTCGAACACCTACAGGTTGCTCTTCATCAACACCAGACTCTTAAGGAGACATCATCGGCCCAATGATTTCCCGGCGATGTGAAGTAGCTTCTTTTAGCTTCTTCTTCCGAAATCTCTTCCATTGAGCTCTACTCGGGTTCTCCTTAGCACTCGTTGGATTCTACTTCTTCACCGCCAGAAGATGATCGAGACCCTGCTTCTTCGTCTAATCCATCTGTTGAATCAAGAAAACAATCAAATAACTTAAACTCTTCATAACATTGAGATTTCGGACTATGATTTACCTGGTAAGTTGGACAAATTGAAGTTTAGGGTTGATAAGCTAGCGGCTCCGGGGAGGCCTGTTTGTGTGGTGGCAGGCGGAGGATAAAGCATTTGAAGCAGTGCATCATGGAATTTTTGTATTTTTTCTCCTTCATCTTCAATTCAATGTGTTAGCTCTCACGTGTAATAATTCAATTTGAAGCATACACATCAAACACAAATCAGGAATTCAGAAACACAAAACAAACAAATTTAGAACGAGAAAAAGGGGGAAAAAAAAAACACATACACAAAAATTAAATCATCACGGTAGCTCACTCGTTAAAAGCTTAACAAAAAGGTGAAGAATGGCTTGACATGTTCTCTTTCAACACAAACTTCCTGACTCTTTGACAAAAACAAGGCGTCCCAATTTCTGATTTCTCGGGCATGGAAAGATTTACAGAGCTTTCCTTCATCTATGGCTAAAAGGTTAAGGAGATCTGGAGATGTGATTACCAAATACGGAGGTCGCCGGAGAAGAAGACGGTGAGCTTTCCTTTTTGATGAATGAAATGGTAATCTGAAGAAAGAGAAAAGACGTGTAAGCTAAAGCTGGGGAATGAGGCGGTGAATGCAGTAAAAAATAACGCGTGTACCTAGAGGAATAGTGATAACCACGTGGCATTGCTATAAATATAACTAATGGCCTGAATACTACGTTGCTTGTGTATTACCAATTCTCTAAAGCTTCTAATATAATTGATGACGAAAATTCTATAAAAAAAAACAATATATTAATACTATACGATAAATAAGAGCTACACGCATGTAAGTAAACCTCATTATGGAAGAAAAACCGGAGGAAATTAAAATTAACAAAAAAAAACCCGATTACATGAAATCGTGGAAGACATAAACGAAATGATTCTAAAGTTAATATAAAGTACGAACAATATAATTTTTTTTATACACGATACGTATTTTCAAGTTAAAAAGATGAATAAGAAAAGAAGACGATTAAAACTTAATATCAACTAAAAAACCTCATACTACAAAAGTCGTATCTAAATATTCACAAACGAATTCAGTAGATTACAAACTCCCAAAAATCTATCAATATCTTGTGAAAAAAGACGGCACACAAAATATATAGAAGTAAAATATGCACCCAAAAAAATCGATGACTCTCCAAAAAACCGACGTAGACATAGAATATAAAATATACGCAAATCAAAACTAAAACCCAAAAAAAAAATAAAAAATACACACACACAATTTGTTAAATAAATTGAGAATATATAAGAAACCGATGACAAAGGAAACGATGAAACGAAAAACTCGGTGAAACGATTAACACGGTCTTTTATTTATTTAAGTTTTCTTTTATGGTAACATTAAAAGATAACACGGTCCGACACATTTTCGACACGACACGCTCCGAGACGTGCCCGACACGTGCCTATTGATTGAAAGGATCTTTTTACAAATTTTAATGTTCGACACGCCTCCAACATGCTGTCGAGCCTCGCCGATACATGTTCGACACGCCTCCAACACTCGGTCGACCCTCGCCGATACGGTAGCGAGAAAAGCCAAACAAAAAAAAAAACCAAAAAAACAAAATAAAATAAAATAAATAAAAAAATTTAACCTTCCAGCCAATAGGGGGGACACGTGGCAGCTCCACAAAATCCCCCCTTCTCTTTGTATTAGATAGAAGGGATATGTGTGTTTTTTATAATATTAATCGTGTATTTGTAATGACTCAAAAGGGGAATGTACAAGAGTCAAGCTCGGTATAATTATTTGATATGTAGCACTTTTTTTTACTTATAAGAGAAAACGGAACATCCAAAATAAAAAAAATTAAATAAAATACAATAGTATAATTCAAAAAAAGAACAAAGAATAGCCGTACTAAGTATAATCATTTTATATATAGCTATTTTTCAATTATAAATGAGAACGGAATATACAAAGTTAAAAAACATAAAATTCAATAACCAAACCCAATAGGACCGAGAATCGGAAAAAAACTTCCATATCACATGGTAGGTACAATTTTGAAACAACCCCACATTCATAAAACATCCTCACAAAGTTGTTGAGTTATTATTAAACACAAAGATAAGTAAAGTTTTGATTAAATAAGGGGTATTTGATTAAATAAGCTTAGAAATAGACTTTTCCATATTCCAGCTGGACCAATCAGATTATTCCACGTGGAGGGGTGGAACCCCGTATCGTCATAAGCCCCCCAGATCGGAGGGAAGCTCATCTCGAAGGCTGAGGTCGGATCTGAAAATTTGAATAATCTTTTCGACATCCGTGGTCTTTAGGCGGGAATACAAACTGTCCATCTACCCGACCTAGGTGTCGTAGGATGACGTCACACTTGTACTAGCATTAATGAGCGCGAGAAACGAAGCGTTTTACCAGCCCACTACCCTTGATTTTCGCGTTACTCACCTTATAACCGCTACAAAACCGCCCTTTCAAATCATTTGGAAGATTTCACAAGCATAAAAGGATACCCAGACTCTGCATTCTCTCATTCGCCATTAACCGTCTCTGCCTTATCAGAAAAAATACAAGTAAGCCCTAATCCGCTTGAACTTCTCTCAGATTTTTTCTTTTTGCATTTATTTCTTGCGTCTTTTCTTAGTTCCATGTCTAGTAGTGAGAACGATTCTCAAAATAGGGAGGAGATTGTTGTTATAGAAGAAGAATCGGCGGAGGAAACGGTTTCCGGAGTTCCTACTGCTCCTGGTGAAAAGGTCGCAGGCGAAGAAGAAGAAGAGGAAGAGAGGGGAGAAGAAGAGTCGTCCTCTCGTCCTGCTACGAAGCGCCAAACCAGGATGAAGGGCAAGGGCCGTACGGTTGTAAATCCAGTCTTTCTCAAGAAAAGGCTAAATCCATTTGTTCTCGATATGGCATTCCGTATTCATCCGAGCACGTCAAGATCTCACACGGGCAGTATCAATTCGCCTGTGACCCTCCTCTCGGGTTCTGCACCATCTACGAGGCGCAATTGAAGGAGGGTCTTCGATTTCCTTTCGATCCATGCCTCATTGCAGTCCTCCAACATTATCGAATTTGTGTCACCCAGCTTTCTCCCAACGGGGTTGGGAGTGTAATGGGTTTTGTAATGGCGTGTCGTATCGCCAAACTCGAATTTTCGGTTCGGCTGTTCTGGCAATACTACGCCATTCAAGGCCTTCAAGACGTTGGATGGTATACTTTCCAGAGGCGCCCCTTGGCTTCGGAGTTCATGAGGAAGGTGACCTCGTCTCAGGGGGAGTGGAAACCGCATTTCTTCTTTATACGACATGGGTTGGTGGATATTGACATCCATACTTGGTATAAAAGGCCGCGGAAATGGCATGATCGGCTCGAATCGGACGCTCCCAGTGGATGTGGGTTCATCGAGAGTATTCATCCCGATGTAGCGACTCGGAATCTGCATTCCCTGTATCCGTTTGCCGACATCGAAACGGCAGGACCAGGCGCCTATCTAGAACTCGATGAGGACGTTCAAGTTTTGCGTAGGCTACTTATTCGTTCTGTCGAACTGTTACTTGTATTTTCCAGATTTTTAATGTTGCTTTAATGTCGACTTATCTCTATTTGCAGTGGAACACTTGTCAAAGCTGGAGGCAGTAGGAAAGATGCCCGATCCTAAAAAGACGGACCCCAGGAGAATTCAGGAACTAGCCGGAATCAGATCGAAGAAGCCGGCTTCTGGTGCTGCATCCGGGGGGCAGAGGGTGTCGATCCGTTCTTCTACTCCTGCATCGACATCTGAGATTTTAAGAGGTCAGCCTGACGAGGCTAGGGTGGTAGAGCAGGCCGAAGGTGACCTCGTCTCAAGGAAGCGCTAGAAAACAACCGAGGTGCGGCATGGGGTTGGGAAGGAGAGCCGTAACCTTGCTCCACCAAATTCCACCGACCCGATCCCTGAGACGAGTGTGGCAGAGATGGAGGCAATGACTCCGGAGGACCTACACGACCTTATTATGAAGAGTCATCGAGTTGTGAGTCTTCTTTTATTTCCTTGTACCTTCAGGATTTTTTCTGACTTCAAAGTTAATGGTGTCTCCTTCCTTTTACTTTCTTTGCAGACTCGTCTGACCACTAAAGTGGCTCTGAATAGAATCGAGTCTCTCTCGGCAGCTTTGGAGGAGCAAAAAGAGACAATTGCTAAGCTGAACTCTGATCTCGAGAAGCTGAAAGCCAAGGCTAACAAGCTGGATGATCGACGCTTGAAACTGGAGTCGGATCTGTCTAAAGCACAGAAAGACATATTTGACAGGGATACTGAGCTGGCGGCGGTAAAGTCGGAGTTGGATCAAACTAGAGCCGAGTTGGCTGCATCTACTAAGGCTCGGGACGATCTTCAACTTGAGGTCGATAGCTTCACGACTCGCTTGGAAGCGGCTAAAAGGACTTCGACGTCGGAGGAGTTCGATAACGACCGGCGCTTCGATGAGTCGGGCCATGAAGGGGGTTTTTCGAATGCGTTGGATCAAGTCAAGACGATCGTCCACGACTTTGACGTTAATAGCATCGAGAAGGCGCACTTGTACGATCCAGAGTCGATCCCCAGATATGGTCGATACATCACCGACTTCAAAGCTGGCGTGTCTCTTTACAACAAGTATGTGGTCCCTGATCTGGAGGGAGGCGGAGCGGAAAACGACGAGTTGGAAGAGCAGATCGACCCCAACGCCTCTACCTCGAACTAGCCAACCGCTTGATGATTCTCTAATGCCATATTTTTACTGCTCTGTTAAACTTTTTAATCGATGTGGTTGTAATAACTGTCATGCTTTTATTTGCTTGAACTGGTCCTTTATCGATTCGACCCCGTTAACTTTGACGTTTCAACGTTTCAATTTACATTTTGATTAAGTCAAGCTTGCATTTTGATTGAATCTTTGCTTTTACTTGAATATTTTGTCTTTTGCCGATCATTCGTCTAGGGTGTAGTCCTTTGGACTTAATTCCCTTTCGAATATTGCCTTGTGAGGTGTAGTCCTTTGGACTTAATTCCCCTGAAAATGTTGCCTTATGGGGTGTAGTCCTTTGGACTTAATTCCTCTCTGGCCCTTCGAAGTGTATTAGGAGTACAGGACTCGTAGTACACTTGAGTATGAGTCGACCTAGCACTGTGCTGCCTGATTGGCTTGACTTGGCCTTGTGGTTGTTAAGGGTGAATTTATACGATTTATAACGCTATATTCTATGATATTTTCCCCCGTATTTGTATAAATTTGCATAAGAAACGAGTGTTTAATGGAAATATCGAGTAAATGAGGTTTTAAATAAGTTATTTGCAAAATTGGTTGATTTTGGTGTTTTTATATGATTTTATGATTATTTGGACATTATTACATTTTTGCGATGTTTTTATGTGTTATAGATACATGTTTGAGGCTCAAGAGATGATCAAAAGTTGATTAAGTTCGAGTTAATTGATGATAAAAGAGATAATGAAGGAATGACTTAGAGGAAAAAGAGATAAAGATCAAGAAATCAAGATTCGACCATCCTGAACGAGCGTCCAGGTCCCGTCCAGAGTGGACGGGCGTTTGATAAAGCAGACGGGCGTCCGGAGAAGCGATTTTGATACAGAGAGTTTGGACGCTGTCTGAACGGGCGTCTGCAGCCTGTCCAGATCTACCTGGACGGGCGTTCACAAGAGCGGACGAGCGTCCGTCGGCCGACTTTGCTGAACCGACTTCGAAATCTATATATAGCAGCTGTTTTCTCCACCTAGGAGGCACCATACACTCATTATTCAAAACCCTAAACCTAGGGGCGGCTTTAGGCTGCATTTTTCTCCTTTTTATTCCAGTTTTTATGCACTTTAGATCTAGATTAAACTAGTTACTTTTTATGAACTATTCCTGCACATTCGAGTTGCTGAGGATGTTTAGAGGCTAAAAGCTTCATCAAACGAGAATTGTGAAGCCGTCCAACGATTGTTGATTTCGTTTTCCTCGGTTGTACTGTGAGTTTTTATTTAAAGGTTGTTTCTTATTCGTGTTTATTACGTTTAATTGCTTTTATATCGGAAGATCTGCATGTGTGATTGTTTATTGTTGATGGAAATCTTAATAAACCCTAGATCATCATGAATAAGCATAGTAATTCGAATCTATCATAACGGAAGTTAATAGGTTTAATTGCTAGATTATAAACGTAAAGTTTGCACCTTTGGTTAGAAAACGCATTAATCTTGCATTGGAAGATAATAGATTAATAGATGAACTTTCTAAGGAATTAGGGTTCATGTTTAGATAAGGTGAATCACAACCTAGATAAAAACCACAATATAATCGAGACTGGGAATCAATGCTTGTTGGATAGGTGGATCAATCCTCGTTTGTCCGTTATAAACTTGATTTAAATCCTTAAAACTTGAATTTGTTTAGTAGTTTACTTTTACTTGCATCTTAGTTTAGTTAGTTTAAATTGGTTCGCAGCCCGTATCCTTCCTAGCTTTGGATTATATCCTCTGTCTAGTTTTATCTTCTGTTTTGTTTGATGTTTATTCCATGTTTAGATCAATTTCGTGACATAATTTAGGTTAGACAAAAAGCTAGAATCACAATCGTTTAGTTCCCCGTAAGATCGACCCGGCATCAACCTCTTTACTACGATCCTTATACTTGAGGTTAACCGGATTATTACTTGTTTGTTTTGTGTTAATAAAATCCGTGACAGTGGTCGGAGCTCGACTCAACTATCCTGCCTTGTCAGGCTTATACGGACATCGAATTAAGTAGTCCATACTCGACTGCCGCACATCGGGGTGCTTATGGTCCGGTCGAGTTAGGGATCCGTCGTGGGATCATCCGACTGCTTGGCATCGTGGCTTACTGGCATGTCGGGAGTGATATTAGCATTGTCAGTGACTTGGCTTTTTTCACTATTTTTGTTTTAACTCCATCGTATCGATGGATCGTAGCTCGGAAGTGATACAAGCATTGTCAGTGACTTGGCTTTATTCACCGTACCGTGCCGAGTTGATCGGGTCGGAGAGTTGATGTCGTGGTCGGTTTTTGCGCTTTTTCTTCTGCCCCCTTTTTCTTTTTCATACGATCTTGCAAATGTAGCGTAATTAAAAAGGAAAAGAAAGCCTACTGATTAAAAGGCATCGAAATATAATATCATATCGAGCTATTACAACTGATGAAAGTAGAACCGCAAAAGTCATGAGATGAAAAAAAAAATAACTTTAAACGTAATATTTTCTGAGGTTGGTGGCATGCCAAGTTCGAGGCACTGTGCTTCCATCTGACCTGCCCAACTGATATGACCCTTTAGGATACACCTGTAAGATTTTATACGGACCTTCCCAATTCGGCTCGAGCTTGCCTATTGGGTCCTGTTTGCTGGCTTCGTTCTTTCTCAACACGAGGTCCCCCACTTGGAAGTATTTGTATTTTACCCTCGTGTTATAATACTGTGATATCTTTCTTTTATAACTGGCCATTCGATATGCCGCAACCTCTCTCTTTTCTTCGATGTTATCCTTCTCTTGAAGCAGATCGGTGGCGTTCGTTTCAACGTTATATGCCAGGACCCGAGGTGAAGCCAGTCCGATCTCCGCAGGTATCACTGCTTCGCATCCATAAGCCATAGCGAAAGGAGTCTCTTGAGTAGCTGAATTGGGTGCTGTCCGATACGACCACAGTATGCTGGGTAACTGAGCTGCCCAATCTCGACCTTCGTCTTCCAACCGCTTCTTCAACCCAAACTTGATTTGCCTATTTGTCTGCTCGACCTGTCTATTGGACTGAGGTCGGGCCACCGATGTCGTTCTATGTTCGATCTTGAATTCTTTGAGCCAATCCTGCACGCGGTCATCTAGAAATTGAGTCCCGTTATCCGATATCAGATACTTGGGAATTCCAAACCTGCACAAAATGTTTTCCCACAGAAACTTCTTGATGGTCTGAGCTCTGATGTCAGTTAGAGCTTTAGCCTCGACCCATTTCGTGAAATAATCAACCGCGACCACAACATATCTGAAATTACCCGGAGCTCTAGGCAAAGGTCCGACTATATCGACCCCCACTCATCGAATGGCCATACCGACTCGATGGCATTCATCTCTTGCGCTTGTTGGTGGGTTACTACATCATGTACCTGACAAGCCCTGCATCTCATCACCAACTGATTGGCGTCTTTTTGCATGGACGGCCAAAAATAGCCTGCTAGCTTGCATTTTCTTGCCAACATCCGAGCTCCGCAATGATTACCACAAACTCCACGATGTATTTCTTCGAGCAGATAAGCCCCCTCGTCCTCCGATGCGCACCGCATCCAAGGGGTTACAAACGATTTTCGATAAAGCACATAGTCGAACAGAGCGTACCTAGAGGCTTGAAGCCGGATTTTCCTGGCCTGAGATTTATCAGATGGGAGAATTCCGTCTTTCAAGAATAACGCTATCGGATCCATCCACGTCGATCCCTGAACCACTGGTTGCACATCGACCTCGTTATAGCTTCGCTCCGCCAACATCTCTACCAGAACTTTCCTTTTCGACTTGAAATTCGATGCGAGTTTAGACAACGCATCGGCTCGTTT
The DNA here is from genome assembly GCA_036785695.1 of Gentiana straminea. Taxonomy (NCBI): domain Eukaryota; kingdom Viridiplantae; phylum Streptophyta; class Magnoliopsida; order Gentianales; family Gentianaceae; genus Gentiana; species Gentiana straminea. Next base: position 4,840,232 of record JAVUPR010000114.1, read on the forward strand.
ATTCTCACTTCGGGGTACCTGTTCAACACGAACCGTCTTGAGCTTTGACATCAGTCCCTGAACCACTCTCAAATAATTCTTCATAGATTCTTCCTTGGCCTCATACTCGCCTCGTATGTGATTCACTACGAGCTGAGAGTCGCTGTATACTAGGAGGTTCTCGACCCCCAATTTCAATGCAAGCTTTAAACCCGTGATCATTGCCTCATACTCAGCTTCGTTATTTGTGGCCTTAAATTCGAATCGCGAGCATAAAGGAACTCTTCTCCCTTAGGATCGACCAATAACAAGCCGCCCCGGCCTCCTTCTCTACTCGAGGCACCATCGACATGGATGGTCCCTTGCTCATCGGATGATCGCTTGTCTGTTCTAACCGAATTGACAATCCTTTCGCTATGAAGTCCGCTAGAGCTTGACCTTTAATGGCTGTACGGGGTAGAAACTCAATATCATACTCGGCCAGCTCGACAACCCATTTGGCCAGTCGACCTGATGTCTCGGGCTTTGTCAAAATCTGTTTCAGGGGCTGATCGGTGACCACAGAGATGGGGTGTGCTTGAAAATAGGGCTTTATTTTCCTCGATGCGTGAACTAGACTTAATGCCAATTTTTCAGCCGGTATGTATCTGATTTCTGGTCCATGCAATGCTTTGCTCACAAAATACACTGGGATCTGTCCCTGATCTCCTTCTCGAACCAACACGGCACTCACTGCCTCTTCACAGATTGCTAGATATACCAGGAGTTTCTCTCCTTCTCGAGGTGAAGACAGTGTTGGTAAATCAGACTGATACTCCTTCAAATCATCGAATGCTTTTTGACACTTCTCGTCCCACTGGAACGGACTCGCTTTCTTTAATATCTTGAAGAATGGTAGGGCCCTTTGTGCTGATATCGACAAGAAACGGTTGAGGGCTGCCATCCGACCTGTCAACCGTTGCACCTCCTTTACGTTACGAGGCGTAGGCATGCTCTTCAGGGCCTCGATCTTATCCGGATTAGCTCTAATCCCATCTCTTGATATCATATACCCTAGAAACTTTCCCGACCGGACTCCAAACGTGCATTTCTTCGGATTGAGCTTCATGTTTGCGGGCCGCAGCACCTCGAAGACCTCTCTGACATCGACAAGAAACTGTTCCATGGACTTGCTCTTGATCAATAAGTCATCCACGTAAACCTCCATGTTTCGACCTATCTGCTTCTTAAAAATTTTGTTGACCGCCCGCTGATAGGTAGCCCCTACATTCTTAAGCCCAAATGGCATCGTTACGAAGCAAAATGTGCCAAACTCTGTGATAAAGGCGGTTTTTTCTGAGTCCTGGGGGTCCATGAATATTTGATAATACACCCTATACGCATCGAGAAAACCAAATACTTCGAAGCCCAGTGTCGAGTCGACTAATGTATGATTTTTATATGATTAATTATATGTGATTTTATTATGTTTTATTGACGAATTCTATGTAAAATATATGAAATTATGATATAATTGGTATGAAATATTAATCTTTATAGTTTAGTATAGTTAGTAGTAAAAGTTAGTAATTTATAGTAAAAAGTTGTAGTTTTTGTACCGGTTTTAGTGACCGGAGTGTAGTGTCTATTTTACACGGGTATTTTGTGTTTATTTCATTGCAGAATCCTAAGATGAATTGAAATCCCGAGTAGAGACACTTTTTGAAGTCAATTCAAGTCGTTGGAAGGAAGTTATAAAGCGTCACTCAATTTAAATGGTCAAGTGGTTAATCGGTTATTAATAATGAAATCCCGAAAACGACACGTATTGGGAATGGCTCGTTAAAAAGACATTTTCTGGGAAAATGTTCTTCATGAAAGTTGAAGATCTTCATATAAGCTTTCTAATGCACTTTGAATCATGAAGATAAGAGGTCTACAACTCAAATGGTGGTCAAGTGGCTAATTGATTCGTACTATTGAAAAATCCCGAAAAGGACACGTAATACAAATGGCTCATCGAGAATACGTTTTCTGAAGAAGTGGCCTTGATGAAAGTTGTAGAGAATTCAACGAGCTTTTCAACGGATATTTGATCATGTCATTCTGATATCGAGAACTCAAGTTACGATTTTTAGAAGTTAATTATGTAATTATATATAATTATATATAATTACAACGCATCCGTGATGATTAGAGTAACATGGGGCTCACATGCTTGTAACTAACTGTAATCATTGCAATGATTACACCGGACCGATCCGGCCGGTTTTCGGGACCGGTCCGGGAAGGGAGTTTCTCTATATATATGGGAGCCTCAAAGATTTGCGGTGGGGGTACCAATATATATATACAATATTCTATATATATTCTCTATCCCCTCTTTTCTTTAGTTTGTAAATAGGCCTTAAGTCGGGAATAAATTAGTAGTAGTAGTATCGTGATAATGCTCGGGAAATTATCAGAAGTCCGGTGTTGCTAAAGTTGTTGTTATGTCCGGAAGAATACGACTTCGAATCAAGATTCGTAATCGGGTAACTTTTCTGAAGTATTTATGTTTATGTTTGTTATTTTCTTCTTTTTAGTTTTTATAATGTTATTAGGCTAGATCTAATAACTAGCCAAAGTTATGTAATCGTATTATTTCGATCTTTTCGTTAAAAGAATGATGTCTAAGTAAAAGTGATTAAAATTGAGTTAAAATGAATCTTTTTCTATTTCACTACGTATCGATAATAAATTCGGAATGACGTAATCAATCATGATGAATACCACATATAACCTGGCGATGTACCGACCGAGAAGTCGGGATATGAGTAAAAATAGAAAAACCGGAGGGTAAAAATGGTCGTCCGATTAACGGAATCCTATTTCCTACCCGGGGCGCATTTGTCCTAGAAAAACAAATCTTATTAACTTTGTACTCGAGATCTTAATAATGTTAAAATCGCAGCTTAATTGAAACTACACCGTTTGTGTTAAATCGATCCGCTTGACAACCGGAGCCTCTTGAATAACATCGGCCGTCCGACGAACGGAATCACCTCTTTTATCCGGGGTAGATTTGTACTCGGTACTGTTTTGACTAACTAAGTTTAGCATGGGGCGCTTGTGGACATTGGATCGATGACATTTGACATATGACAATTTCATACGCTCGTGTGAGGAGGAATTGTTGACTATAGGAGTATACCGTTTCATTTACTCAATTGGACCTAATAAAAAGGAAGATCGAGCACATTCTATTAATTGAAAAGATCGAATAAATTGATTACATATACTTTGGCTAGTCTAGTCTATAAGCTATATATTGGTATCTATATATATTATATATATATATATATATATATATATATATATATATATATTTTACTATTTATGTACATCTATATATATTTATATATCTATATATATTTTATTAGAATAACTTTTAAATTACGCATTTACTTTATGTTGGTTAGAATAGTAGTAATCGTGTTATAAAATTGCGGTTTAGATCGAGTTAATAGCAGCTCTTTGGTGTTTAACCACACTTAAAAGAATTACCACTTTTCCCTGAGGATTCGACACCTGACTCACCACTTTATCACTACAATTTGACCCGGTACACTGCCGGTTAGGATCCGTCTAACCTAGAAAAGGTCTGTCCCTTTCTTGACGCCGTTTCTAAGGCTTGGTTTTGGTGACGTCAGATTTCTGGCGCCGTTGCCGGGGATAACGTCGCTAATTTCTTTTTTTGTGTCTATGGTTACTACTTGTATTAGCTTAAAAATTCTCGAGGATAAACCAACACTCTTCTTGTCACATTTCTTTTTTATTTTTCGTTGGTATCTACTTTCTTTTAGTACCAATTTTCTTCTTCTTTAAAACTCGAGCATTTTTCTATTGTCGTTAGTTGATGACCAGTATCGGTAAAGCCTCACTTACTCCTTATAAGCCCGATATAAACGCTTACGAAAGGCAAGCTTGCGGATAGAGAGTAAACGTGGTCAAACCAAACTTAGGACTCCTTGGAAAATCTCCAACGGAATCATCTTCTAATCAAAATAAAGAAATGGCTGAAACTAGTGATGAAACAAACGAACAGAGGCTAGATCATGCTTTAGGGCATGGCCAAAACCCTGTTAATCTTAATAATAATCAGAATAATAATAATAGAATCAATCAAGATCGGAATCAGAATAATCGTAACAATCCGCCAAACCCAAGACCTATCTGTGATCAAACTGTAAGGAGAAACCAGACTAATAATCCCATACTTTTACCCAATGAAGGAGCGAATAATTTCGAAATTAAGTCTCATCTTTTTGGTTTAATTGACGCGAGAGCCCAATTTCTAGGAGAAGATGATGAAGATCCACATCATCATCTCTATCTCGTTTGAAGAATCGTGCAATACAAACCAAAAGTCAAGGTGCTCATAAGGAATTAACAAGGATGACTATGTTTCCTTTTTCTCTAAAAGGATGAGCCCGAGATTGGTTTATGTCTCTTCCACATCATTCACTAACTAGTTGGGAGGATATTCAAACTGAATTTCTGAAACAATATTTCACTCCAGGACGGAATTTGGAATTAAAGGTCGAGGTTGCTAATTTTAGACAAGGATCTGAAGAAACGCTTGGGAATGCCTGGGAAAGGTTTAAAAAATTGTTAAGAGCTTGTCCCGATCACGGTTATTCTTTAGATATGCAAATTCAACTTTTCTGTCGTAACTAAGAAAGGATTCACGTGCAGATGTAGATCATGCATGTGGTGGCTCGTTAATGATGAGTGAAGCTCAAATAGTTTACGATGCTATAGAAAAGATTTCCAAAAATAATAGAATGTGGGAAACCGGTTCTAGCACTAGAAAAGTAGCTTTTGCGGGGAGAATGTACGTCAAACACGGAAGTTCTAGCACATTTAGAGAATTTGAGTAGGAAGTTTGATGGACTACAATCAAACAAGAATCAAAATTCGAGAAAATAGTACGCCAACCGAATACTCAAATCATGATAATGTGTCATTAGGGATAGAAGAACCAACGGGATATTCAAGAGAGGAGGTGAGTTTTCTTCAAGAAAGATAGAAATTTGAACAATGCATATTCAAACTCGTTTAATGCTATTAGAAGAGACCACCCGACTTTTAGATGGTCTGAAAACCCTAGTAAGCAAGGACAACCGCCGTATCCAGTTCAGTATAAGAATATGAATAATAATCAAGTTTATCAAGGAAATACATCTAATCAGAATTTACAACCATTACCTAGATCCTATCCTCAACATACCACTCAAAGTATACCAAGAACTCAAAGTTCAACTCAACCCGTGAAGGGGTTGAAAAATGGGAAAACCGATGGAAAATATGATGGGTGTAGTATCTACTCAAGCTAAGAATATGGAAACAATGATGACTTCTATAGGTTCAACAAGAAGGATATGAGTTCAATGAAAACATCTATGAATGGACATGATACCGTAATGAGAACGATAGAAGCTTCATTAAGGAATATGGAAGATCATTTGAGTAGGGAAGGTGAACGTAACAACAGTAGGCCTCCTGGAGGATTACCAAGTAATACTGAAAGAAACCCAAGAGAGGTAAATGTTGTAGTTACGAGAAGTAGGAAACTCTACGGTAGTAATGGAGTAGAAAACTTCGGGAATAATGAAGTAGAAAATGATTTAGATAGAAAAAATGAAGAGACTAACGATGAACTTGAATTTACTGATGAGGAAGAAGAAATTATAGAGAATTTCTTGAAAAGGAATAGAAGTTTGGAACCTGAGAATGAAGGTGAGAAATGGGTAAAAATCCCTAGGATTTTGAAAGATCCCATGGATAAAGATTTAAGGAATCTATTCAAGGAACATGTTAGAGTAGAAGATAAAGAGAACAAGGATGAGAAACAGAAGAACCGAAAGAGTCTCGAAGTAGAGATTGATTCAGGGGAACAAATTAAAAGAAAAAACTCAAGATCATGATACTTGGCGATTAAGTAATACTCAAGGGTTTAAGGAGAAAGGAAAAGAGAAAATGACTTCGGAACCAAAGGGTATAGATTTAGAATCTTTACCTTTTCCACCTAAAGATCAAATTAAAAAGATTAAGACCGATCAAAAGTATGCTCGTTTCCTTGATACTTTTCGTCATATTCATGTTAATATCCCCGTTATCGAAGCTCGATTAATATGCCTCGCCTATGGAAAGTTTTTGAAAGATATACTATCAAATAAGAAAAAATTAGAGGAATATGAGAATATATGCCTAAATGAAGAATGTTCTCAGCTTTTAAAAGATAAGTTACCACCTAAACCGAAAGATCCCGGAAGTTTTACGATTCCATGTGAAATTGGAGGATGTCTGTTTAAGAAGGTCTTATGTGATCTAGGAGCTAGTATAAATCTCATGTCTTATGAGGATTATAGAAAGCTAGGCATAGGAAAGCTTACTAAGACTGAAATGACTCTGCAAATGGCGAGATAGATCGATTAAATACCCTAAAGGAATTATTGAGGACGTATTGGTTAAAGTAGACAAGTTTTATTTTCCAGTAGACTTTGTAGTTATGGAAATGGAAGAAGGATTTTCAGCGCCACTTATCTTAGGACGTCCATTTCTAGCTACAGGGAGAACTTTAATCGATGTTCAGAAAGGAGAATTAATTTTGAGAGTCAATGAAGATGAAGTTGCTTTCAATATTTTCAAAGCTATGAACCATCCATACACATCACCAGAATCATGTTCTTTTATAGAAGATATTCATTCTGTCTATGATAATCAGTTACCAACTTTTGAAGACAGATTAGAAGAATGCTTAAATTTGTCTGTCTATAAAGAAGATGAGGAAGACATTGAAATGAAAGAGATAATTCTTTCTCTAGATAAAGGAAGTTTTACTTTTAAACCACCATGGCATAAGTATTTGGAGTTAGAACTAGATGGACCAGTTCTTAAATCGTCAATAGAAGATCCACCAAAGAATCTGGAATTGAAACCGTTACCTTTAAATCTGAAATATGCTTTTCTTGAAACTAATAACCTTTTACCAGTTATTATTTCATCAACTTTAACTGAGCAACAAGAAGATCAATTAATTAGAATGTTGAGAAAGCATAAGAAAGCTTTTGGATGGACAGTTGCCGATATTCGAGGTATTAGCCCTGAGATTTGTGTTCATAAGATAATTCTGAAAGAAGATGCTAAACCTTGTATTCAACCGCAACGCCGCCTCAACCCGAATTTACGCTTAATCGTTAAGAAAGAGGTTATTAAGCTATTAGAAATGGGAATAATCTTTCCTATATCGGATAGTGAATGGGTAAGTCCAACTCAAGTTGTACCAAAGAAAGGAGGTTTCACAGTGAAAGAGAATGATAAGAATGAATGGATCCCAACAAGGGAAATTACAGGATATCGAATGTGCATTGATTTTAGAAAACTAAATGATCATACTAAGAAAGATCATCATCCACTTCCATTCATAGTGCAAATGTTGGAACGTTTAAGTGGACATAAGTATTATCGTTTCTTAGATGGTTATTCAGATATTTACGATATTCATTGCAAACAGAGATTGGAAAAAAACTACTTTCACTTGTCCTTATGGAACTTTTGCGTATAAAAGAATGCCGTTCGGTTTATGTAATGCTCCCGCTACGTTTCAAAGATGTATGATGTCTATATTTTTCGATATGGTTGAGAAATTCTTAGAAATTTTTATGGACGACTTTAGTGTTTACGGAGACTCTTTTGGGTCGTTTGTTACACTTAGAACGAGTGTTACAACGCCGTGAGGATACCAATTTAGTGCTTAACTCGGGAAAAATGTCATTTAATGGTATCGAAGGAATTGTACTAGGTCATAGAATCTCTCGAAGTAGAATTGAAGTCGATAAAGCTAAAGTCGAGGTAATCGAAAAATTGCCTCCACCAGCTAATCTAAGAACGCTAAGAGGATTTCTTGGACATGCAGGATTTTATAGGAGATTTATTGCGATTTTTCAAAGATAGCAAAACCTCTAAGTCATTTGCTTGAAAAAGAAGTACCTTTTAATTTTGATAGTAAATGTATGGAAGCATTTAAGACCCCGAAAGCGAAGTTGATTACCGCACCGCATTGTAGCACCAGATCGAATTTACCTTTTGAGATTATGTGTGATGCAAGCGATTTAGCGGTAGGAGTCGTTTTGGGTCAAAGATATAATAGAATTCTCAAAGCTATTTACTATGCATCTCATACGTTAAATGCTCAACTAAACTATGCAACTACGTAAAAAGAACTCGTTGGTCGTGATTTTTGCCTTAGATAAGTTTAGATCGTATATTGTTGGCTCTAAGGTAATAGTTTATACAGACCATTCAGCATTGAAATATTTACTGAGTAAGAAAGATGCGAAACCACGTCTTCTTAGATGGATTCTCCTACTTCAAGAATTTGATATTGAGATTAAAGATAAAAAAGGAAGTGAGAATGTAGTAGCAGATCATCTAAGTAGAATGGAAACTGATGAAGAAATAGGAAATGAAATTAAAGATTCATTTCCTGATGAACAACTGTTTAGAATCGATATGCCTTCAACCATGCAGTTATTAAAGAAAAGAATTCATTCTAAGGAAAATTCACCTTGGTTTGGAGATATCGTTAACTACTTAACCTGTGATTACATTCCGTCTCATTGGACTTGGCAGCAGAAAAAGAAGTTCTTTTATGACTTAAAATTTTATTACTGGGAGGAACTAGACCTTTTCCGTAAATGTTCGGATGGGATAATCAGAAAATGTGTGCCTGATAATGAAGTTTTAAGTGTTTTATCGTTTTGTCATGATCGTGAGGCAGGAGGTCATCATGGAGGTTGGAAAACTGCTTTTAAAGTTTTGCAATGTGGTTTTTATTGGCCTACGCTTTATAAAGATGCTTATACATATGTTAAATCTTGTGAATCATGTCAAAAATGGGGAAATATTTCTAAAAAACATGAAATGCCTATGCAACCTATTTTAGAATGTGAGTTATTTGATGTTTGGGGTATAGATTTCATGGGACCTTTCCCTATATCGTTTGGAAAAAGATTTATTCTTGTAATGGTAGATTATGTCTCGAAATGGGTAGAAGTCGAAGCTCTTCCCACTAATGATACCAAGGTTGTCATACGATTCCTTAAAAAGAACATATTCACTAGATATGGCATTCCGAGGGCAATCATTAAGTGATGTAGGTCACACTTTTGCAATCGACCATTTACAAAGTTAATTGAAAAATATGGTGTAACGCATAAGTTAGGAACACCTTATCATCCACAAACCAAAGTGGATGTGCAGAGGTGTCGAACAGAGAAATTAAGAGAATTATAGAAAAAACAAAGTGGACTCAAACCGTAAAACTCGGCGTTAGACTAGATGATGCGTTATGGGGGCATACAACGCCTTTTAAAACTCCAATTGGTCGTTCTCCCTACAAATTAGTCTTTGGTAAATCTTGTCATCTCCCAAGAGAGTTAGAACACCGAGCCTTCGGGCTATTAGATTTCTAAATTTCGATCCTAAGGTCGTCGGTGATCATAGACTACTTCGCTAACGTAATTAGAAGAATTTCGCCTTGATTCTTATGAAAATGCTCGAATCTACAAGGAACGCACGAAATCCTTCCATGATAAAAGAATCTATAGTCGTGAGTTCCATGTAGGTGATCGAGTGTTATTGTACAATTCACGTTTAAAGTTGTTTCCAGGAAAGCTTAAATCAAGATGGACAGGACCATTTAAAGTAACACGAGTTTATAAATCTGGAGCTGTTGAACTAACTGATGGGAATACAACTTTTATAGCCAATGGTCACAGGGTGAAGCTATTTCTGGAAGGTGAAGAAGTCTCTCTCATAAATGAAGTGATGTTGCTGATCGACCCTCCGAAAGACTAAAAAGCAGTGCTCTGAAAATCTGAAAGTATCAAATTACCAGGTTTTATCTTTACTTTTATATGTCTAAACTAGTTTCGTCTTTTACCGGATAGACGTAAAAGAACTGGATGTCTTTTTTAGATAGATTAGGAGTTTTTGTTTTGCTTTTGAAGTTTGGCCTTGATAGAGATGTCGCTTTTACTATGAAGCTTTAGTTTTTGAACGTAACAAGCAATTGTTGAGAGAGAAAAAATTGAAAGAAGTTTGTAATGGTACGTCGAAGCTCGATAAAGAGAAGGGCTAAGTTTCTAAGGAAGTGCGTAACTGTGGAAAGATTGAACACAAGTGGGCAATGTGGGAAAAATATAACTCAATCTCGTAATGAGTGTTTGAATGTAATTAAGAAGGGAACGATTAGTGGTTAACCGAAAATCCCGATGGAATTCCAAGACATAATTCAAACGCTACGTTTCTAGGATTTAGTTTGCTTGAACGGTATGTTAGAAATCTGGAGTTTGTAGAAATTGAAGAATTAGAAACCCCGTAAGTTCAAGTCTTTTATTGTTTTTAGTTTTATAAAATTTTTGCATAACTTTGAAAAAAATTTATAAAATTGGATCTTTATAAAATTAAGGAGTTTTATAAAAGTTTTATAAAAAGTTTTTTTAAGTTTTTAGATATTTTATAAGAATTAATGAAAATTTATTGAATTTCTATAAACTTTTAAATAAGTTTTATAAAGATTTTATAAATTTTGAGAAATTGTTATAAAATTTATAAATTTTATTTTCTACTTTTATTAAGTTTTTATTGAGTTTTATAAGTTTTTATATCAAAAATCCAAAAAAATAAAAAAAATTCGAAAAATCATAAAAATTGCACATGGACCGATCCGGCCCTTGTCCAGGACCGGTCCGGGTTCGAATTAACCTAAAAAAGACGGGATGTTTCTTTCTTCTTCATTTTTCCTCTTTTCTTCAAACTGCCGCCGCACCACCACCTCCACCCCCAAAAATTTTCTTTTTCTCTTCAAAATAACAAATTACACTATACCATTACATACATTCTTCCTCTTTTACTCTCTTCTCTTCAACACAAGTGAAAATTTCGAAAAAGATCGAACACAAGCTCCATTTCATCCCGGTGGCTTCTACGACTTTTCCGGCCACTTTTCACCGTTTTGTTCATTATAAGGTATAATTTGTTTACTCTAGTTATCAATTTCATGATTTTTGCAATTTTTAGAATTATTTTCAACTCGTTTTGATTTTTAAGTGTGTTGTGACATTTTATTTGTGTTGTTTTTGTTTGTTTTTGTTTTGTTATTCCAAAATTCGTAGAATGGCCGAATCAAGTTCTAAAATCTCTAAGAAACGAAAGCCTAATATTCCAATAGCAAGACCGGTCGTAGGTCTTAAAGATTTAACACCGGAAGAAGAGTCGTTAGTTTTGTCGCTACGCCTTCGCCTCAAGCTAAGAATGCTTATAAGAATATCTATAGTAAATGTGGAGTTGTGTTGGAGAGAGGCTTAGATTTCGATGACTTAGAGAGGAAGTTAGGCGTATTTTTACGAGACGCCAATGGTTGGATTTTGCGGCTAAGAGGACAAGAGAGATCAATACTACCTTAGTGGCGAGTTTTATGCGCTTCGTCTACTTTGACACCCACCGAGGGTAGTATGATGTAGTCTATCCCCCTTAGGTCTAGAAATGTTTCTTTTAATCCGGATCTTATCAATGTCGTTTTAGGGGTAGAAGTTTTTCCGGATGAGGAGGATTACGTAGCCGTTTATAGATTAGATGATCCCGCTATGTATGAGAGCGCATCGCCTAGAGCTCAGAGGGAGTTTGATGCTACGGCAGAGTGGGTGGACAACAGATTTAATTATGGGAAGTGTTTTAGAGATCTGAGGGCAATCAAAAGATTTTTGAGCCATACTCTCTATCCCACTACCAAACACACCGCCTTTGGTAAAGAAGATTTATGCATTACTTGGGCGATGATTAATGATATTAAGGTGGATGTGGGGAAGATCATGTATGAAGGGTTTTCGAGTTTATTGTTATCGCCAAGGCAGGGAGTCACATGTACTTTCCCGGCTTTATTTCGGATTTATGTCGTAGATCAGAGTTCCTTTCCTATCTAACGACAAATTAGCTATGGCGTATGAGTCCCCGATAGGCCCTAGTCCGAGGAGGTCTCGAGAGGGTTCGATAGACTCGATAGTTAGACGTAGTGCACCTCCACCCGCTCCACCCGGTTTCAAAGCATTTTCATCTTTTTCTGATCAGCAGCAGCAGACTTCTTTCCCAAACACCATTACATACGATATGTTTCAATCTTTAGTGTCAGATGTAGCTAGAGGTCAGGCTAATATGGCCTTATTTGCTGAGCAGAGTAGGCAGTGGAGTGATGATTTACGTAGAGGGATGTTGAGACATGAGCAGATGCATCTTGATCGTTCTTTCGATACTACTGCCTATCCGCCCTGTCAATCTAACCCATATACTTTACCAGATTGGATAGCACCTATCCCACCATCTCAGAGCTTTCATCATATGCCAAATCCTTTTGGAAGCCGCCCAGTGGTCGTGGTGTCTTTTATACAGTTCTCGTGGTGTCGTTACATCTAGCTGGGAGGATTTTCGGATTTTGCACGGATTACATCGAGTATGAGTTCGTTGGGTCTCGACAGTTCGGCTCGGACCACGACTACGTTTCCACGGCCCGATTACGTCATCGGTTCCGAGTTTGAATGATCCAAGCTTTATCCCGTTGAGGATGATGATGTTGACATTATTTGATTTCGAACAACTTTATTATTTTTAAAACATTTTCTCGTCCGTTTATTTTATTTTCCGCATTTTAACTTTATTAGATGCTAAGTTTGCTAGTTTAATAGTTTTTCGTTTTCGTTTTCGTTTTTATAATCGTTTTATGTCGTAGTAGTAGATTTAATCATTTTTAATAGTATTTAAATATTTCATCAAAAATCTAAAAATTATTTGTATCATTCGTATGTCGTTTTTAAAATATAATTCATGTGTCGTTTTATCCGTATCATTTAGATAATATTTATGTATCTATATAGGATTCTAATAGACTTGAGTCTATTATAGATAAACAAGCAAACTTGAATTTTACCACCTTTACACGGTGAAACTATTTTGAAGCCGGACCGGTCCGGCCAATTTTCAGGACCGATCCGGGAGTTAACTTTGCTTAGTCATGCTGAAAGTGTTAGTATGCATGCACGTGTACTCTAATTTTTTGACCATTTAAGGGAGGAGAGTTGAAAGTAAAAAATTGCAAATTCACTTACTACTTTCACATTTCACTCTCTCGTTATTTAATCGTTTAAAATGTCAAACCGGTCATCACCGTCGTCAATTCTTATGATCCGGAGGACCTAGATGTTCCCGTCCCGGAGTATAGCGCTTCAAATGTTAATTTGTCGGTGAATGCGAGGTTTGCAAATTCTCCAATATTGGTAGAGAAGGGTATTAACTATGAAAAAATTGATCAGTCAGGGAAGGAGTTAATTCAGAGTAGAGGTTGGAGAAAATTTGTAAGGAATCCAAGAGGTAGAATAAATGTTTCAGTCGTTAGGGAATTTTATTCCGCTCTCTCTACTGTCAATACTGTCGATCCGTCACAACTTGTATCCGTCCGTGGTACACTTATTCACTTTTCACCTCATATCATCAATCATATTTACGAAATACCAATTTTCAATCAAATCCATAATCTTCATTTTGAATATCAATGGGCGTGTAGGGAACTCCTTTAACGTTGTCAACTATGTCACGGAAGCTTTTCGCATTTGTTTCGCGAGTTCGATCAAAATTACGACTCTACCACTTCAGCCTCTACCTGCTCATCTGAGAGCATGGAAACACTTCATTAACTCACGAGTCTATCCGACTAGTGACTTTGCGTGGGTTAGTGATAATGAAATACTTTTGTTGTTTGCGTTGATAAGCGGAGCTCATGTGGACCTGGGGATTTTGATTTTTAAGACGGCAGTAAACTTTGCAGTGGAACGGTATAATAATGGAAGGCCGATGCCTTTTGCTTGGTTAATTTCAAGGTTATGTATTCATTTGAATGAAGTCCTTGAAATTGCTTCTGACGAGATATATCCGTCTCGTGATTATCGTAGAGGATTGCTACCGGTTGAGAATCCGGGTTGTTCGTCGACTATTTAAGCTAGTTTTTAAGTTAGTTTAAAAATGGTTTGTTTTAATAAATGAGTTAAGTAAGTTAGTTAATAAGTTTGTTTTATTTTAAGTTTTTTAGTTTGTAATAGTTTCTTTTGTTTAATATATATGCTTTTGTATTTGTTGTAGTAAACGTTATTCAATATTAACGAACATCTAAAATTTTAATTTAATTTTTGAACCTACTTTTTCATACTCGTTGAACATCGGGACGATGCCACTTCGTAGTGGGGAGTAAGGGTTAGGTTTGAAAAATTTATTAAAATTTTTTCGAAAAATTAGTAAAAATTATTATAGTTATTATCTTTTTCATATAAATTAGTACTGTAATTACTTATTTCTTAGTTTTTAATTTTTCTTGAATGAATTAAGTTAGATAATATATATAATATGAATAAAGAATGGTATAATTTGGAAGGATAAGTTTTTAATTAAGTAAGGTAAATTAGATATATTATAATTATAATGTTTATATTTAATTTAAAGTTTATTAAGATTTTAAGTATATATAACGAGTAATAATTGATATTAAATATTGTTTTATGAAATTATATAAGTATGCTAGTATTTATAAGTAAAATGTTAGAATAATTTTCTTTTCTTAATGAATTATGAATATGGAATCGGGTTAGGGATGATAATTTTTGAATAAAAAGCCCAAATAAATTTCCAATTTTTGTCCCTACCTCGCCCAAATAGAGTGGTCGACCCCACTTGTTTTGATCATTCGTTATTAACCTATAACTTTTTGGTCTACATTCCTTTAAAAATCTTTCGAGTTTGTACGTACTTATGAAAGGAGATGATGAAAAAGTGAGGGTTAAGAAAAAAATGATATATGACTGAGATTAGAATAGATTTTAATATAGATGTTCTCACCTCATGACACTTGCAAGATAGTTGATTTTGGCAATGAGTTTAGATATGTTAGAATCCCAAAAAATATATACTAATAATATTCAGAACGAAGCATCATTTTTTTACACAGAATTAATCGAATATTGAGTATCTTCGTTATCTTTGTTTGACAAAATTAAAAATAAAGAATAAATTGGTTGTAGCTACCAATGATTAGGAGTGTAGTAGGGGATTATCTCGAAATGTCCTATATCACTACGAGGTAAAAAGCTCCCGATTTGCTCGATGATAGCAAATCCAACTAGGGGATTATCTCGAAATGTCCTATTGCTGGGATGAAGGCATAAAAATATATAAAGAAAAAGTCGAATCAATAGATTTCAAGAATGATTACGGGTTTAAGGAAACCGGACTCGTAATTTTAGATCGAAAGAGTAGTACTCCGATCAATCTTGAAGAAGCAATGCTTGTAAGTTTGATTTTTCTGCACACACTCATGCTTTTGTTCTTAATATTAGTAATATTATAGAGAAAACGTAGAAAAAGAAGAGAGAAAATCTGAAAAATAGTTGGAATAAAAGGATGTTACTAATCGGAATTGTTTTTGATCAAGAATGTGAAGACGTAGGTACGTACGACTTGCCTCTTTCTCTTTTTGATTTCCTTTTCTATCCTTTCGATTAACCGATATCCCGAACTCTAAATAAGCCATTATCTGATCAAGTCTATGATTCTATTATTTCATAATAGTTATGATTGAAAATAGTTCTGATATTTTGTTTATACTTACAAAGTATTGCCTATGTAAGTTCATCTAAATAATGTTTAGTGTCTAAATTATTTAATTTATATACACTTTTTGTCTTTTTAATATTTTAAATTAGAATGTAAATTATATTTATAATATTGACAATTTATGTTGCTATAATTAAAATTATTTACTGAATATAGTATCTTTTGTTTATATTTTTATATATTACCGCTTATTTTTGCTCGAGGACGATCAAAAGCAAAGTGGGAAGTAGTTGATGTATGATTTTTATATGATTAATTATATGTGATTTTATTATGTTTTATTGACAAATTCTATGTAAAATATATGAAATTATGATATAATTGGTATGAAATATTAATCTTTATAGTTTAGTATAGTTAGTAGTAAAAGTTAGTAATTTATAGTAAAAAGTTGTAGTTTTTGTACCGGTTTTAGTGACCGGAGTGTTGTGTCTATTTTACACGGGTATTTTGTGTTTATTTCATTGCAGAATCCTAAGATGAACTGAAATCCCGAGTATAGACACTTTTTGAAGTCAATTCAAGTCGTTGGAAGGAAGTTATAAAGCGTCACTCAATTTAAATGGTCAAGTGGTTAATCGGTTATTAATAATGAAATCCCGAAAACGACACGTATTGGGAATGGCTCGTTAAAAAGACATTTTCTGGGAAAATGTTCTTCATGAAAGTTGAAGATCTTCATATAAGCTTTCTAATGCACTTTGAATCATGAAGATAAGAGGTCTACAACTCAAATGGTGGTCAAGTGGCTAATTGATTCGTACTATTGAAAAATCCCGAAAAGGACACGTAATACAAATGGCTCATCGAGAATACGTTTTCTGAAGAAGTGGCCTTGATGAAAGTTGTAGAGAATTCAACGAGCTTTTCAACGGATATTTGATCATGTCATTCTGATATCGAGAACTCAAGTTACGATTTTTAGAAGTTAGTTATGTAATTATATATAATTATATATAATTACAACGCATCTGTGATGATTAGAGTAACATGGGGCTCACATGCTTGTAACTAACTGTAATCATTGCAATGATTACACCGGACCGATCCGGCCGCGGTTTTCGGGACCGGTCCGGGAAGGGAGTTTCTCTATATATATGGGAGCCTCAAGCATTTGCAAGGGGGGTACCAATATATATATACAATATTCTATATATATTCTCTATCCCCTCTTTTCTTTAGTTTGTAAATAGGCCTTAAGTCGGGAATAAATTAGTAGTAGTAGTATCGTGATAATACTCGGGAAATTATCAGAAGTCCGGTGTTGCTAAAGTTGTTGTTATGTCCGGAAGAATACGACTTCGAATCAAGATTCGTAATCGGGTAACTTTTTCAAGTATTTATGTTTATGTTTGTTATTTTCTTCTTTTTAGTTTTTATAATGTTATTAGGCTAGATCTAATAACTAGCCAAAGTTATGTAATCGTATTATTTCGATCTTTTCGTTAAAAGAATGATGTCTAAGTAAAAGTGATTAAAATTGAGTTAAAATGAATCTTTTTCTATTTCACTACGTATCGATAATAAATTCGGAATGACGTAATCAATCATGATGAATACCACATATAACTCGGCGATGTACCGACCGAGAGAAGTCGGGATATGAGTAAAAATAGAAAAACCGGAGGGTAAAAATGGTCGTCTGATTAACGGAATCCTATTTCCTACCCGGGGGCAGATTTGTCCTAGAAAAACAAATCTTATTAACTTTGTACTCGAGATTTTAATAATGTTAAAATCAGCAGCTTAATTGAAACTACACCGTTTGTGTTAAATCGATCCGCTTGACAACCGGAGCCTCTTGAATAACATCGGCCGTCCGACGAACGGAATCACCTCTTTTATCCGGGGTAGATTTGTACTCGGTACTGTTTTGACTAACTAAGTTTAGCATGGGGCAAGTTGTGGACATTGGATCGATGACATTTGACATATGACAATTTCATACGCTCGTGTGAGGAGGAATTGTTGACTATAGGAGTATACCGTTTCATTTACTCAATTGGACCTAATAAAAAGGAAGATCGAGCACATTCTATTAATTGAAAAGATCGAATAAATTGATTACATATACTTTGGCTAGTCTAGTCTATAAGCTATATATTGGTATCTATATATTTATATATATATATATATATATATATATATATATATATATATATATATATATTTTTTACTATTTATGTACATCTATATATATTTATATATCTATATATATTTTGTTAGAATAACTTTTAAATTACGCATTTACTTTATGTTGGTTAGAATAGTAGTAATCGTGTTATAAAATTGCGGTTTAGATCCGAGTTAATAGCAAAGCTCTTTGGTGTTTAACCACACTTAAAAGAATTACCACTTTTCCCCGAGGATTCGACACCTGACTCACCACTTTATCACTACAATTTGACCCGGTACACTGCCGGTTAGGATCCGTCTAACCTAGAAAAGGTCTGTCCCTTTCTTGACGCCGTTTCTAAGGCTTGGTTTTGGTGACGTCATCGACCAACTGGTCGATCTTTGGTAGCGGGTAAGAATCCTTGGGGCATGCTTTGTTAAGATCCGTAAAGTCGACGCACATTCGCCAGGTCTGATCTGGCTTTTTAACCAGCACTGGATTAGCTAACCAATCCGGGTAAAATACTTCTTTCACGATCCCAGCAATTAACAACTTGTCAACTTCTTTCCTTACGGCTTCCTTCCTCTCAGGAGCCAGGTTTCTCTTCTTTTGCCATATCGGCCTCTTTTTGGGATCGACGTTGAGTCGATGTACTGCTATGTCCGCCGATAGGCCAGGCATATCATCTGCCTTCCACGCAAAAACGTCTCGAAACTCAACTAGGAGATCGACCAAGGCTCTCATATCGGGGTGTGGCATCCACTTCCCGATCTGGACCCCTTGACCTTCTTCCTCTTTCCACACTCAAACTTCCTCTGTCAGGTCGGCGGAGACCCAGCTCCGATCTTCCTCTTCCTCAGGTATCAATTCCTCAACCAGCACCTGCCCAACCCCTTTTCCTTTAATCGTGACCAAGCTACAGTTCCTGGCTACTTCGACGTCTCCTTTGACTTCATGGGTACCGTACCATGTGGGGAACTTCATGCTGTTGTGGAATGTCGAGATAATGGCTCTGAGATCATATAAAGCTGGTCGACCTAATATCGCGTTGTACCCTGAAGGGGCCTTAACTACGACATAGGTCATTTCCATTGTTCGACCCTTTTCCCCATCTCCAACCGTAGTTAACAAACTGATCGACCCGACAGGGTGGATGGCTTGCCCTGTAAACCCAAATAAAGGTGTAGATAACGGAACAATGTCTTCATCTTTCAACCTCATGGCTTTGAAAGATGAGTAGTAGAGGATATTAACGGCGCTCCCACTGTCGACACAAACTCTTTTTATTCGACCTCGGCTTATCACCGCCTCAATCACCAATCCCTCGCTATGACTGTGGGAACTCGGAACGTCATCCTTGGGTCCGTAACCTACTTCTGTCGTAAACCTGATCTTCTTTGATTCCCTCGATCTGTCCGATGAGTGCCGACTGGATCAAGGCCGATCCGACTCGTGTTCTGCAACAATTGTATTAACGTCGTACCCGGCGCGATTATCTCGATGCGGATCTCGGTTCTGATTTTCCTGATGGCCATCCCGCTGGTTGTCCCTGTATGTCGGGTCGGATGACTTTTCTCGACGATTTCGATTGTCCCGACACGGAGATCGGTCCTTCTTTCCATTATAGCTTTTTCTCTTATACTCCCGACGGCCCTTTGGCTCGTCCTTTTCTGACCTATCTATCACTTCATCCAATCGACCCTCTTGAATGCAGGCGTCGATATCTCTCTTCAAATCGAAGCATTCCTCTGTGTCGTGCCCCACATCTCTGTGATAGTTGCAATACTTGTGAGTATTTTTTCTTTTCTCTAGGTCCTTGGACATCGGCTTAGGTGTCCGAGCAATGTTCTTTTTGATCATAATCGCCAATACCTCCCTCCGAGACCGGTTGAGGGGTATAAAATCTCGATCTTTCAGATTCCCTTTCTTTCCAAGCCGATCGGATATCGGAGCTGTCAGTCAATCAAAAACGTTGGACTTGCTTTCCTCATTCCGACCCCTAGGCTGACCCTTGGTCTGGCTTCGGGAGTCGTTCCTCGAGTTGAGGCCAAGTGAAATGGTGTGCAGACGCACTGCCTCTTCACCTTGGCAGAACCTATGGACTATGTTTACACATTCATCCATATCGTTTGGCATCTTCTTGGATAATTTATCATACAACTTCATATTTCGCATGCCTCCCACAAAAGCATTAACTTGCAGTGAATCACTGGCATTATGCACTTTCATGGCCTCAAGATTGAAGCGTCTCATGAAGTCGATGGTCGACTCCCCTTTTTCTTGCTTGATATTCATGAGGTGTGTGGCACTAAGGTGAAACTTCTTATTCCCAATGAAGGCGTCTCGGAAATTTTGCCCCAACTGTAAAAAACTGGAAATCGACCCGGGACGTAGCTTGTGAAACCATTCTCGAGCTCGACCTGTGAGCAGCGTGTCGAAGGCACGGCACTTCATGGCATCATTTGCGTTCCTCAACCTCATCAACGATATATATCGATACAGATGGTCCTCTGGGTCCGTGGTACCGTCATAAGGTTCCATCTTGGGTGGTTTGAACGACTCAGGCATCGTGTATATCTCTATCTCAGGACTAAATGGTGATTCAAGCCACTCTGTGACCTGTTCCTTTCCAACGATGCGATTGAACTCGTTTCGAATGCTCTCCTCGACTTGCCGCTGATGCTTTTCTTGTTCAGGACGTTTGTGGGCGTTCGTCACGCTGATTTCAATTGCGCCTTCCTCACATTCTTCTTGAGGTTCAACTGGCCTCTTCCCCCTAGCATTATCAACTTCTTTACGACCACGTGGGTCAAAAAGGTGTTCTTCGGGGGGATTACAGATTCCCTTGCCTACGAACGCCGAAGCCACTACCCTCTTCAGGGCGTCTTCATCTAAAGACGCTAAGTGATCTGCCATATCTTGCAGCTGGGGAGGAAGTTGAGGCCTGGGTGGATCTGCAACTGCGGGTCTAGATCCAGTGGGGACTTCTTGAATCTGGGATGGAACCCCTGCTGGATCTATATCCATGTGCTCTTCGATCTGCGCGTTCTTACTACTCATCGGTTTCTTCCTTGCTGGTGGCGCCATTGCGATTTCTTCACTAACTCACCGGTAGAAGGCCCTCATTCTAGCGCCAAATGATGCCGCTGAATAATGCACCACCAATAAATCAGGGCCACATGTGATCTAAGGGTGAGCCGAGAAGAAGAATACGCAATATTAATGGTAGAAAGATGGTGTTTTTGGGTGTTTAATGGCTGAGTCCAAGAGTGTATCTTGGATTGCCTACGTATCCTGTTATAATGTCCAGGAATCAAGCCTTACGTAGTTCCTGGAATGAGCTATTTATAGGTACATATTCTTCTTCTGCCCTAAGCTTAGGACGGTGAGGTCTATTGACATAATTACCCTTAAATGGGCCTTGCCCTCCTGCCCAAGTAACCTGCTGGGCGGCGGGCCCGAGTATCTGAACTGGAATTCTTGGTTTCGACTCGAGTGATACCGACTTGGGTGATCGAGGTGGGACACTTGCACAATCTACATCACTGCGGCCTTCACTGGTATGCCTGGTATTCGACCCGATTTGGGACATCAGCGTAGACTTTTCCATATTCCAGCTGGACCAATCAGATTATTCCACGTGGAGGGGTGGAACCCCGTATCGTCACTTACTTTAACTCTTCATCGCGAACGATAAGTCTTCCCGGGACTTATCTCGATAACAGCACGCATTAAACGCGTTCTCTATTCTCGCTACACATGCAAATGCCGACAACAACGTAGCAATCATCGTGGGTTTTACAGGTTCCGTACGGACATTCACGTTTTAGCTTCCTGGAATAATAAACGGTCCCGGCTGCCCGCTGCCATGGCAACACTTGCAGTTCCATTACTCAAAGTGGGATCGTCAATCACTTCGTTCATGCGGGGAAAAATGATTAAGAAAATAATGAATTTGCAAAACTATCTTAAATGACAAAATTATCCTTCTTTAAAAGTATTCTCTCATCGATCGATTGAATAATGTTACTATACTATTTAAATACTAAAAGACACTTTAAAAACAACGGGCCGGGATATATATATATATATATATATATATATATATATATATATATATATATATATGTATTTTTGAAAATACGTTGGAATAGTAAATTTGGTACAATTGTATAGCGACTAAAAGTAGAAGTAAAAGTGAGAAAAATAACAAAAGTTATATTGATATTCTAAGATTACAGATAAATATAAACACCGTTAAAGTCAATGGATCTATATATATCCATGGACAGAAAAAAAAAAAATCAACGGAAAAATGTTCCTCCATACCAAAAATGACGCAATAATCGGTTTCATAAAGAAAAATTGTTAAAATATTTTGTTTCATTTTATATGAGGCAGTACAAAATATAAATTAGATAAATGTAAAAGAATGCCGCATTAATTTTAGGGTGCCTTTAAAGTGCACCACACTTATTCTACTTGGGCACCCAAATTAGAGGGCATCGCAAATTCATATTTTGTTTTATGTAAGGCACCACACTGATATTTATATATACTCAAGACACTACAAAGTAATTATAATATTGTCATTTCTACATATTGCACCACATTTATCAAATTTTCCACTCCAACAAAATAATATATACAAATAACCCTTATTTCCTTCTAGCCATCACCCCTACCAGCCTTGCCACCTCCACCAGCCCCGCCACCTCCCAGACCCACTAGCCCCGACACCTCCCAAACCCACCAGCCCCGCCACCTTGCACACTCCACATAGCCTGGCCGCCCTAGACCCATCTTCCCCCACCATCACCTAGCCCTACCGCCGCCATTACACCCATCCCCACCGCCCCATATACCATGAAAAAAGACCAATAAACACAATCGTTGGATATCAGCTGAAAAACGAATCAAAATTGAATTGAATCAAAAGAATAGTAGAATGGAAAAAAAAATGGAGAAAAACAAGTTGAATATTAATTTTTTTTTTGTTGATTATTGCACTTAATATTTACAACTGCTAGTAAGTCTCAATTTTGACTCACCTCAAATCTCATGTTTTCCTGCAAAGTTGTAGTTGAATTTTTTTTAATTTTTAATTTTATTTGTTTTTTTGGATTCAAAGCATGAATGAAGATTATCATTGTTTGCTTGGAGATTTGGGGTGGGATGGTAGATTTAATCGATGGAATGAAAGAGAATAGTGGGTTTTTGTTGTGGTAAGAAGTGGTAGAAATGGTGATATTGGTGGTTGAAAGGTGGAGAAGACGGTGGTTAGAGGTTGAAGAAAAAATGTACATTGTTTAAGGTAAAAGGATTTGATTATAATAAAAAAAAAATATTGGAAATAGTAAAAGTAATTTGGATATAAGATACTTGAATTTTAATATGTGTGATTGTTATGTAATCACCTAGTAGATTTATCATTAAGTAGAAAAAAGTTGTCTTTAAATGCACCCTAATTTTATCTAAAAACATTCGTAATCACCTATTTTTTATAATATGTTGTGGTATATAAATTGAAACGGAGTGAGTACAAAAAATGTGGTGTTTTTAAATGCACCCTAATTTTATCCAAAAACATTCTAGTCATTTCATAATAAAAGTTAACACATTAATTCATATATTTAATATACGTGATTTTGACAACTGACTCATATAAATTGAAACGGAGGGGAGTACACGGAAAAAAGTCGATACACAGATTGAAAAGTGCGTCACTTTTCCACCCTGATTTCCGTAAATACTTTAGAGGTCTCTTTTCTCTACTCTCCCGTTTCAAATTGCCAAAAAAGTTTTTGTTTTAAAATAACTTAGTCCGAACGTTTTGTAATACGAAATTTAATACATTTTTTTCCCATCTTTTTATTTTTTTTAAATACTGTCTTAAATACACTAGCATTATTTACTCCATCGATCATAAGGGTATTTTAGTATTTATCTAATCAAAATCAAAACAATTAATTACGGATGTAGTATGTAACAATGTCTCTACGAAGGGGCGGATCTACATGGACGCCCTAAAATATATTTTTTAGCTGTATATTACATCACATATAAATAAAAAAAACTGCACTCGCTAATATAGTTTACTTTGAGAAAAATTTATGAATTCCCCGGAGAGGAAAAAAAAAAAAAAAACTGGATCCGTCGGTATCTCTATACGAAAAGAATACATTCAAAGAAAACAATCACAGAAATATAAAAAAACAAATCACAGCCACATGATGGGTTGGTTACAAAACAGAAAAATGGAAAATAAAAATAAATGAACGATGATGATTTGTTTCTGTGATATTTCTGTGATTATTTTCTGTGAACGTAGTCTTTTTGCTATACATACATATTAGTAAACAAAAAACTTCATTTTTTTTTTCATCGCGTTTGACATTTTCTAACTGCTATGAAAAACTCCGAAAGTCCTTCTAAATAATTAAAACTTTGAAATCGAAGTTTTTAACCAATTTCCGGAAAAATAATCAGTAGGAAGAAACACTCAATCCAAACACAAGATAACAACATATGCATACGTATACGGTTCTTCTTATTGGTTGGTCCTTACACGAGATAACGCCGGCATATTCATGTCGATGCCCGGGCTCGAGGCCAAAGCCTTCACATCAAAGCCGAGGCTACGACTATCGATTATCGAGTATCGAGCGGTGTAGGACGTTCGATCCGCACCGGCTAGCAATGTAGGACGGTGGTCCCCGAGTCGATAACCGCGGGTCGGTATATCGACATCAAGGATAGAGTCCGCATCGGCCTACTAAGCCCATTAATAGCAATAGCTTGGGCGAGGGGTCAAGGCCCGTTTAAGGGTAAAGGTGACAATAACATAAGCCGACTTAACCTTAGGGTTTAGGCAAGGGTTGTCATTATAAATACCCCATTCCGGGAACTACGTAAGGCTGATTCCCGGAATTTAACGAGATACGTAGGCAATTCAAGAGAGCATCTTGAACTCGGCCGCATACATAAAATCCACCCCCTCATTCCTCTTTCGGCATTAGGGTTCTTGTGTGTTCATCACTAGATTAAATTAGGGCTCGAATCATTAAGGTGACATAATTTGTCATCGTCATTGGCGCTAGAAGGAGGGCCTTCTATTGGTTGAATACGCAAAAACACGATGCCTCCCAAGAAAACCGCATCCAAAAGCGCATCCAAAGCGGTCGATCAAGGCTCCCGGTTGAACGAGGCGATCGATCACGATATGCAAGGAGACGAAGATCCCGCCCTGGATCTTATTCGGCACGATCCTCGGCAAAAACAAGGGGAAAAAGATCCGGTTTTGAATCTTGTCCGGGAGATCCACCAACCGGAAAAGCAAGCCCTTGCTCCCGGAGTATCGGGTGCTTGCGGATCGGTTGGCGAGGGCAAATTTGGAGGTAATGTCCAGGATAATAGCCGAGGCGGTTACAGCGCGAAGGCAGGCAGACGCGGCCCAGAAAGAAGCTATGGCGGAAGGCGGCCAGAAAGATGTGGTGGACAAACCTAAACAGACTCCTGGGGACGAAGTAAGCGCATCATCCAGCTCAGTGGAAAGGAAGAGACGCGAGATCCACCAAAAACACCAGAGAGGGGACGATGACAGCGCCAGGGAGGAGTTGAATGCAATTTTGGGGAAGAATCAGGTATCGTTGTGGCTCGAGTCTCCCTTCACGAAGGAGATCGAAAGCTTTCCTAAACCCGAGGGGTTTAAGATACCGAAAATAGAACCTTATGATGGCACCACCGACCCGGAGGACCATCTCCGTAGGTATCTATCGCAAATGAGATTGGATGGGGCACCCGATGCAATGCGTTGTCGGGCATTCGAGACGTTGCTCGTAGGTCGAGCAAGAGAATGGTTCACAAAGCTACGACCAGGGTCGATCTCCAGTTTTGCCATGCTCGCTCGAAAGTTCCGAGATGCGTTTATAGTCAACAAGAAGTTTCATCGAGCGCCACGCACCTCGTGAACGTGAGGCGGCAAAAAGATGAAACGGTGATGGAATACTTGAAGAGGTTTAATCTCGAAGCCATGCGAGTCAAGGACGCGGATGACCGACTTCGATCACATCGTTTGTAGGGGGGCTGCGTAATACTAAGTTATATATGAAGTTGAGCGAGAGACGTTCCCCATACCATGGACGAATGCGTTAACGTGGTGCATCGATTGTCAAGGGGAAGAGGCGGTGCGAAGGCACACCCAATCCGGCGGATGGAATCCAAGAAGGACACCCGAGGTCCGAACGAGGGAAATCGGTCCAAAAGGCGGGATGTCGAGAGTAAGCCGTCGGTTTGGGACCGTATCGACACATCCACCTCGGACCGTGGGGGCAAGAAGGGACCCTCGCGTGATAAGGACTTTATCCCGCTCAATCGACCTCGATCGGAGGTGTTGTCGATTATGCTTTCAAAAAACTTGGCGAGGAAACCGCCACCGTTGAAAAAACCTCGAGAGAGGAGGAACGCAAGCAAATATTGTGATTTTCACGAAGACATAGGCCACACAACGGAGGAATGTATCGACACGAAGAGAGATATCGACGTACGCATTCGGGAAGGAAAGTTAGATGAAGTTGTTGACGGATCTCGATTTGATGGTCCAAGGGGGCGTGGAGAGTTTAAGAGGAAAAACTCCGACCAAGATAGGAACCGAGGTCGAGATACCCAAAGACGAAGGGATCGGTCACCTCGGAGGAATCGATCCCCGGGTCGAGAAGGAAACAACGAGAGATAACTTTGGTCGGGACGGGTACGAAGAAAATCGACACCGTAAACTATGTCAATACAATCTTTGGTCCGGATGAAGGTGATAAGGATCGGACCGGGGAAGAGCCATTTGGTAGCTCGAGGGAGCGCAAGCGGCTCGGATTCACGACGAAGTCGGATATGGCCCTCGAGATGATATCCCCAAGTCGAGAGTCATAGCGAAGGGTTAGTTATTGAGGCGGTTATTAGCCGAGCCCGTGTATCGAGAGTACGTGTCGATAACGGGAGTGCGATGAACATCATATATCACTCGGCGTTTCAAGCGATGAAGTTGAAAGAGAAGGATCTAGCCCCCATAGCATCTCCCCTTTGTTCGGATTCACGGGGCAAGCGAGTCCATCCCATGGGCTCGATAAAGTTACTCACGACAATTGGAGACGGGGAGAAAGGACGGACACTTGAATTAAACTATGTGGTGGTCAAGGCTCCCTCTGCGTACAATGTTATCCTAGGACGACCAGCGCTCTTCGACCTTCGGGCTATAATTTCAACGTTCCATAATAGCATGAAGTTTCCCACTAGGAACGGTTCCCACGAGGTAAAGGGAGACGTTGAAGTCGCTCGGAGTTGTAACTCTGTAGTCATGAATGGGAAGATGGCGGTTCAACAAGTTTTAGTCGAGGAACTGATTCCAGAGGAAGAAGAGGAGAAGAGTTGGGTCTCGGTGATGCGTTGAAAACGTCCGACTGCGGGAAGGAGAAGACGATCAATGCGTACAAGTTGGGATTTGGATCCCGAGAGAAGGAAAAACGACTATTGGTTAAGCTTAATCGAGTTCGAGAGACATCTTTGCTGGAAAGCCACCGACATGCCGGGGTTACCTACCGACATCGCGGTTCATAAGCTTGAGATTGACCGAGGCTAAAAAGCCAGTCAAACAGAAGAAGAGGAATTTTGCGTCCGATCGACTTGAAGCTATAGAGTTGGAAGTCGGCAAGCTATTGGCGGCCCAGATCGTAAAAGAGGTATTCTACCCAGAGTGGCTAGCTAACCCGGTATTAGTCAAGAAGCCCGATGGCAGTTGGCGCATGTGTGTGGACTTCACAGATCTAAACAAAGCATGTCCAAAAGATTCATATCCATTGCCTAAAATCGACGGGTTAGTAGACTCGACCATCGATTTTGAAGTTTTTGGTTTCTTAGATGCGTATAAAGGATACCACCGGATTTAATGGACCCTCGAGACGCGGAGAAAGCGCATTTATCACGAATTCGGCACCTTACGTTATATAACCATGCCATTCGGATTAAAGAATGCGGGGCAACATACCAGAGGGCAGTCAATAAGATATTTGCAAGGCAAATTGGTAGATGTATGGAAGTTTATGTAGACGACTTGCTTATCAAGAGTCGATCTATGAGCCAGTACCTAGTCGATGCTCGAGAGGTTTTCGAAGTGTTGAGAGAAACGCGAGATGAGATTAAACCCGAAGAAGTGTACTTTTGGAGTTAGGTCGGGTAAGTTCTTGGGTTATATGATTTCGAAGGACGGGATTCGAGCGAACCCGGATAAAATTGATACATTGAAGAATATGCCCGCACCACGAAATATCAAGGAAGTACAGAGGCTCACGGGTCGAATGGCAGCTCTCAACAGGTTTCTATCGAGATCGGCACAGCGTGCACTACCATTCTTCAAGATACTCCGAAAGGCCAGTCCTTTTCATTGGGATGATGAATGTCAGACAGCCTTTGAAGAGTTGAAGACTTATTTGTCGGAGTTACCTACCCTCACTTCTCCTCGAGAAGGGGAAAAGTTGTTAGTTTATTTGGCAGTATGCGAGGAGGCAGTGAGTGCGGTCTGGTCCGAGAAGGGGTACATGGCCAAGTGCCAATCTACTTTGTCGGCAAGGCTTTGCATGGTCCCGAGGTCCGATACTCGCCGGCCGAGAAGTTAGCATTATGTCTCGTTCACGCCTCGAGAAAGTTGAGGCCCTATTTTCAAGCTCATCCCGTCGTGGTAGTCAGCGACCAACCACTAAGGCAAATATTGGCAAAACCCGACACCTCGGGTCGATTGGCAAAGTGGGTGATTGAAATGGCCCGGTACGATATCGAGTTCGTCCCTCGAGCTGCGATAAAAGCACGAGCCTTGGCGATTTTTTGGGCGAAGGGATCTCCGTCCAACTCGATCGGGAAAAGCAAGTCCCGGAGGAAAAATGGACTCTTCAAGTCGATGGATCATCGAGCAAGGAGGGCGGGAGCGGGGCTCCTTACGGTAAGCCCGAAAGGTGAGGAATTCCCTTACGCCCTTCGTTTCGACTTCAAAGCAACGAACAACGAAGCCGAATATGAGGCTATGATTCTTGGTTTAAAGCTCGCTTTGAAGGTTTGGGTGTCGAAGATTTGTCGGTTTACGGCGACTCACGGCTAGTGGTCAATCATGTTAAAGGGGAGTATGAGGCCAAGGAAGAAACCATGAGGAATTACTTAGCGGTTGTCCAAAACCTCATACCAAAATTCAAAACGGTTCAATTCGAGCGAGGTTCCCGAAGTCGAACAAGAGAGCCGATGCGCTCTCGAAATTGGCCTCAAGCTTCATGTCAAGTAAGAAGGTTCTAGTCGAGTTGCGACCGATAGGAGTTACATCGAGACGAGAGGCCCGGCCGATTACTCGGCGGGCCACGTGGATGGACTCGATCGCTCTTTATCTCAAAGACGGAATACTACCGAGTCGATAAAGTACAATCTAGAAAAGTTCGACTCCGGTCCACTCGATATGCGTTCTTCGACGACATCCTATATCGGAAATCTTTTGTAAATCCATGGTTAAGATGCGTATCGAAGGTGAAGGCGAATATCTCTTGGAGGAAATTCATAGAGGAGTATGTGGAAACCCTTTGCGGAGCTAGAATGTTAGCTCGAAAATGCAAGTTAGCTGGGTATTTTTGGCCGTCGATGCAACGAGACGCGAACAATCTTGTCCAAAAATGCAACACTTGTCAGATTCATGATAACATCTCCCACCAACAAGCGCAAGACATGAATGTCATCTCGTCAGCGTGGCCATTTGATCAGTGGGGAGTCGATATCGTTGGACCCCTACCTCGAGCTCCGGGAAATCTTAAATATGTGGTCGTGGCTGTAGATTATTTCACGAAATGGGTCGAAGCTAAGGCTATCGCCGACATCAAAGCTGCAACCATCAAAAAGTTCTTGTGGGTCGACATTTTGTGCAGATATGGGATCCCTAAGGCTCTGATCTCGGATAACGGCACCCAGTTCGAAGATCGTAAAGTTAGAGAATGGTGTAGTGAATACCATATCGACCAGCGATTCACCTCGGTGGCTCACCCACAAGCAAACGGTCAAGTCGAGCAAACTAATCGACAGATCAAGCTGGGTCTAAAAAAGAGACTAGAGGCAGAAGGTCGAGATTGGGCAATTCAACTTCCGAGCATCCTATGGTCATACAGGACAGCTCCCAATTCATCAACTGGGGAAACTCCTTTTTCTTTAGTATATGGGTGTGAAGCGGTGATACCCGCCGAGATCGGAGTTCCCTCCCCTCGAGTTATGGCATACAATGTTGAGACTAACGATCCCGAACTCCGACAGGAAAGGGACAGTGTCGAGGAACGAAGAGAGATAGCCTCGCCCGAGAATGGCAAGGTATAAGCGAGAAGATCTCTCGGTATTACAACTCGAAGGTCGGACATCGATACTTCAAGGTTGGAGATGCGGTTCTAAGGAAGAATGAAGCAAGTCGACAAGAGGCGGCGGGAAAGTTAACCCCGAATTGGGAAGGACCTTATCAAATTACGAAAGTCCACCCCAAAGGGTCTTATCAACTTGGTCGGGCGGATGGAACTACTTGTTCCTCGACATTGGCATGCAAACAATCGAGGAAATATTATGTACGAGATAAGCTTTTATGAACTTTTATTTACTTTTAATGTTGAACCTTGTAATAAGTCCATGTGACAATCTATGATATTCTAATAAAAGTATGCTTTCTCGAGATGTTCTTTGTGTTTGCTAGGATACATAGCCAAAACGATACAAGTCCAATGCGACGAGAAAAGTTAAAGGCAAAACAATCGAATACGAGTATAGAAATCCGCGAGGTCGGACATCTCGA
The DNA here is from genome assembly GCA_036785695.1 of Gentiana straminea. Classification (NCBI taxonomy): domain Eukaryota; kingdom Viridiplantae; phylum Streptophyta; class Magnoliopsida; order Gentianales; family Gentianaceae; genus Gentiana; species Gentiana straminea. The sequence continues at coordinate 4,870,909 of JAVUPR010000114.1, forward strand.
CAAAGCCAAAGCAAAGTTAGCCTAATGGGCGACGAATGCAAAGGCATAGAGACGGTTCGCATGGTCGGGCCAAAAGTCCAAGCTAAAAGCCGAACGAGCCCAAGAGGCAAACAAGGCTTAAGCAAAGGACGGTTCGCATAGTCGGGCCACTGTCCAAGTCGAAAGCCGAACGAGCCCCAGAGGGCAAAAAAGGCCTAGACAAAGGATGGTTCGCATAGTCGGGCCACTGTCCCGGTCGATGGTCAAAAGAGCTCGAGTAGCAAAAAAGACCAAAGATCGGGGACGAGTTTACACTAAAATGCTCAGCCAAAGGTCAACAAAGCCTAAGGGGCAAAAGACTAAGGCAAGCACATCAATCTCAAGTGTAATAAGAACCAAGGGTTCATAATACACTTGGGGGGCAACACGATATCAATAATATGAACGACGAATAAACCGAGTAGCGAGTAGCAAACGAGCCGAGCCGAAGCTCGACAAGCGAAAGACTACAACGCATCGAGAAGATAAGCTAGATAATGAGAAAGCAAACACAATTTAAATTACAAAACCAAAGCAAGTTAAGTTCAAAGCATAGTTGTTACAAGATGCGGCCGAGGTCGAAATACCGGCCAAAGTTGATTTCCAAAAGAATGTCATTACAAAGTTTCAAATTTAAAGTGCGAGAAGATAAAGATCGGGGGTTAGCTTCGGGGGTCGGATCGGGATTCGCGAGAGGTCGGTTACGTAGAGGTCGGATCGGCGACGGTCGAAGCGGGAGCGAGAGGTAGGAGGAGCATACTTTATAGCCGGGGACTCTCCCTTGAAACTCCTCGAAGTGCGATCATACGGCTTCTCCGAGTCGGGATTATAGAACATAGGTGTTTGGAGAGTCGACATGTCGAAGCTCGGAGTGACCTCCTTCATTTGATCCACGGCCGGCGTATATCCACCCATCATCGAAGCTCGCATAATCACTTAGATCATCTTCAAGGTTGGATGACTTGCGATACTCCATGATGGCCTCGGTCTTAGCCTCCTCGACCTGCGCCTGCGCTCGATACAGTTCAGCCTGTAACGCATCTCGATCTTGACGAGCCTTCCTAGCTTCTTCATCTGCAGCTTTCTGACACTGCTGCAGCTTCTCATAGTCTTGAGCCAGCTTGAGCAGCTCTCGACCCTGATCTTGCCTTTCATCTCGCACTCGGTCTAGCTCCTTCTCGGTAGTGGCCAGCTTTGCTTCAGCAGCCACTAACCTATTTTGCAGCTCCTCGAGCTTGGCGACCGACTCTTGCTTCAACTCGTTATACTGTTTTTCTACAGCAGAGAGTGCGGCGCCTTTTGCGATGTTGTCTTGGAGTAATATGCCATTCTCCTTCTTGATCTCGTTCGCCGACTCTCCGGTTTTGGCCAGCCGACGAGCAGCCTCTCGACCAACAAGAGTATGCTACAAAGTGAAAAAACGAGTCAATAAATAAACAGGGTATGGGCCTCGAGGAAAGCAAGTATAAAAAGAGGGATCGACTTACGAGGCGATTCAGCTTTCGCAGAACATAAGACAGGTCTCCGTCATCCACACCGGCGTAGTCATCAAAAACCCAGTCCACACCGATTCCTGACTCGGCAGTGGCCTCAGCAACCTTTTTCCTCTTTGCTTCTCGAAGCTGCTCCTTTACCACCTCAGCAACAGAAGGTCTTTTCTTTGTTTGCACCACAGGAGGCTCTTCAACATTAGCCTCAACGTTCGAGGTCAGATCGATATGTTCCTCCTCGTCTTCATCTCGAAGAGAGCCATATCGGACGGTTAGCTCGCCGGTGGTCGAGGGCACTTCGGTCGTTCCAGCTCCGGCAGACGACTCGATCGCCGCAAGGTTGATTCTAGGGGGAGGGACCCCGCCTCTCGAGAAGAGGAAGGCACGGCGATCTCGGCCACGGCAAGTCGGTAGAGGCACGACCCCCGAGAGGTGGTGCGGCTACGACCGTCGCCTCAGGAATGCGCTGAGGGTTGGTGACCCTGGAGAATTTGCCCACTGCAATACAAGAAAAAGACAAGTTAGTTTGAACCAACAAACAACAAGTTATCGACTTAAAGAACTACTAGTGTGCAAAAACAAGCAAATAAGTAAACATCCTACGATTCTCGTGATCAGGAACGTTCAGGCCTACATATGGCATGGGCCCAGCTTCCTCTAAGCGAGCCAGGTGATACAAGAGACTCAAGTCTCGAGTACACACCTCGAAATCATGTCCACTCAGGAGTCGAGCCTCGTGAGGAGCCGGTTCCCTCCCAAGCTTGTCTTGTTTCCCTCTCTCGACCTCCGTTGACCGATGTAGGGGTTATCAAGGCCATGACGGACAAAGAAAAATCGAGGCTTCCACTCCCCATGAGAAGAAGGCCCCCTCGTAATGAACTCGTGGCGATTTGCTCTCTCTGCGGAAGGAATACCACAACTTGTCGGGTGTGGCGGCAATCTTGTAGTAGTATCGGAACACGGGCACCGAGAAACGGACTTGCGCCACTCGACACGCTATGATGAACCCCATCGAGTTCGACGCCATTCGGGGCGAGTTGAGACACGCTTATCTCATAATGATGAAGAACGGCGAACCATTTGGACGAGTGGAAACCTTAGTCCGCTTGCCGGTTGATTTTCGTAAACGGTGCAAAACCCCTGCGGGGGCTCATCCGCGAATCGATGCGGGCACGATGGGAGTCGAGATTCAAACGGAGGATGAATTATGCTATATTTCCCACGATTTCAACAATATCCTCGGAGTAAGTGTACTAAGACACACTTTTGCACCCTTTCCATCCATCCTAGTTACTAGCTTTTAGGTTTGGTTAGGGACGGGAGGAGGGGAAGCTACGAGCTCGCCGGAGTCTCCCCGGAGAAGAAGATCGGAGATGACGGGTGCGGGAGATTGGCTATGAATGGGTGTGTCACTACCCCTATCGATTCTGTGGCGCTACTACTATTGGACATGGATAAATCAAAGAACAAGACGAAGAACGCTAAGAAAAAGAAAAGAACTTACTTGGTGTTTAGGATTTGGAGTTTGTAAGAAGGAAATGGCAAATAGGCTCTCTTTGCTTTTATCCTCTCTTTTATATGCTTGTAAAAGATATGGCGAATGATTTGAAAAGACGGGGGATAATGGGGGTTATAACTGCGAAAATCGCGGTTATCAAGGCAATGACGCGTCTTTTGCGGGATTCGAAGCGTTTCGTGGGCTAGAAACCGCTCCACGTGGATGCTAGGCGGTTAGGGTTATGAAAAGGCGGGCTTTCTCCCGCCCAAAGAAAAGCCCAACTCGAAGACGACTCGTGTGACGGACTCGACCTCGGACAACGGGAGTCCCTCTTTCAAGTACGGGGGCTTATGACGATACGGGGTTTCACTCCTCCACGTGTCGTCTATTGGTTGGTCCTTACACCGAGATAACGCCGGCATATTCATGTCGATGCCCGGAGCTCGAGGCCAAAGCCTTCACATCAAAGCCAGGCTACGACCTATCGATTATCGAGTATCGAGCAGTGTAGGACGTTCAGTCCGCACCAGCTAGCAATGTAGGACAGTGGTCCCCAGAGTCGATAACCGCAGGTCGGTATATCGACATCAAGGATAGAGTCCGCATCAGCCTACTAAGCCCATTAATAGCAATAGCTTGGGCGAGGGGTCAAGGCCCATTTAAGGGTAAAGGTGACAATAACATAAGCCGACTTAACCTTAGGGTTTAGGCAAGGGTTGTCATTATAAATACCCCATTCCAGGAACTACGTAAGGCTTGATTCCTGGAATTTAACAGGATACGTAGGCAATTCAAGAGAGCATCTTGAACTCAGCCGCATACATAAAATCCATCCCCTCATTCCTCTTTTCGGCATTAGGGTTCTTGTGTGTTCATCACTAGATTAAATTAGGGCTCAAATCATCAAGGTGACATAATTTGTCATCGTCAAGTGTGTTGAACAACAAAGAGAAAGATTCTCCAAATAATTGAAAGACGTTCAGACACGGGGTCCTCTAATGCAATCTATTACCTGACAATACACTTAAAATGAAACTAAAACAACTTAAACATTCTAAGAAAAATATTAACTTTCTTCCATAATATCATCGCCGGAAAAAGTGTCACACCACCTACGCGCCGCCGCAAGCCACCACCAAATCAGAAAAAGCCCGCAAGCCTGGCTTTCCTTCCCAACCGGAAAAGCAACTGATGGAAGAATACGTGGGTCGAACGGACGTGGAGACTTAACCGCCGGTGATGCCGAGCTAAAAGACCCATTTACACCCTATAGGAACTCTTCCTTCGGGTGGATCAACTAGGTTCCAAACTGGTTGAATTTCATGGATTCCATTTCAGAATTCATGGCCAAGACATGGAATAGAATTGTATTTGAAAACATCTTTGACAGAAAGAAGGAATGTCTATCAAAGTTGGAAGGTATTAAGAGGCGTCAAAATTTTTATCCCTCATATATCCTCAAAAATCTTCATGCTAGAATTTCACTTGAACTCAATAGCGTTCTTGATTAAGAAAACATTGGCATCAACGATCCCAATTTCAATGGATGTAATACCCATATCTTTCATCTTATGGCCATAAAAAAACACAAAAACATAAGGCATTGAGCCTCAAAGATCATAGTGCCAATTGAACCTATGATCAAGACATAATTCAATGCATATGATTAAAGATCTGACACATATGATCTGAGACAATATGGACAAAACATTTCTTTAAATACAAAAATACTCCCACTTCATTGGGAAAAAAATTGTCAACCTCATGGCATTCTCTCTTCTACACCGCTAACATGATTCTAATAGTTATATTTGTTGATCTAGACTTCCAAAATTCACAATTTTGTGTAACATAATTTTTTTTTCATCGTCTTTCTTTTGAGACTCATGTGTACCACCTTTTGTTGTCATTAAAAAATCATGGTCTAAAGAAACTATTGAAATCCACAACAATTATGGAATTAAACAGTGGATTTTACATTGACCATTCATCTACAAAAAATAAAATAAATAAATAATCCACGACAATAGCGGATTTTCGCGGTGCATATTCATATTAGCTCAACCCCGACCGTTGTCCTGGATTTCATTACCGCATTTGTAGATAGTTTATAGATGCAACGGAATGTGTATATATAAATCTTAAAAAAGGACAAAAAGATGAAAGATATAGTAAAAGAATCGTGATTTTCATAGATATAGTTATAGAGATATAGATATTTAAATGTTATTAACGGCATAGGGGAGAGAAATGAGAGGAGAATGTAGTTTAAAACATTTGGAGAATAAGAAGCTAATTAAGTTCATGGGTGATTAGCTTTCAAAAATAAAAAAATAAAAATTTAAGCGTGATTAATGAAAACATAATACACTATGTGTTAATGTCTTAAGCTTACTGGACTTTTTGTATGCATTTATCTTTATTTGATTAGATCATTTTTGTAAAGAACTTTGAAATGTCCATAGATTTACCAAAGCATTGAGACAATCTCTTTGTATATGCAAGTAAAAAAACATGACTGTGGAAATTAAGACTGCTAATCGTCGGTAGAATAATAGAATAATTGGACGTGTATCAAGTTGAGTGTGATATAAATTGTATTAAAAGAGAACTAATTATACCCATACTATTTTAAAAAAACATACAAAAACATGGGATCAATTTGTGATAATCATCAATATAGATGATATATTCATATTCTCTTCACATACTTATTAATACATATAATATGAGACAATATTGTTAATTTATCATTTTTAAAACTTGTATTTAAACTAAAACACGTTCATTCGTACGTGCATTTTCTAGTTTACTAGTAAAACAAACGAGCATGTAATCAAGCTTCGGCTCATTTTCATTAACAACGCTACTTTCACGAAAAGACATTGGAAATAGTGTATGTCACTTACTATAACATTCCTAAAACGGTTACACTATATATATATTTTTTCACCTAGAAACTTAATATAACTTGAAATAAGATGACAAAAGTGATCTCTGAAGCTCATTTTGCAGCAATTGATTGGATTGCAAAACACCATGCAAAAAAGAACTTATGCCCACAATCGAAACACTTCACACCAGCACGCAGAAGATGCTTATATAATCGATAATGGCTATATTTTACCACAAGGAATTGGCAGTCACCGCGGAAACAATCCCTTTAAGTGTGGCCTGCATGGAAAAAGCATCATATAAATCAGTCTAGAATCTTTTATTTTAATACGATCGTAATAACGATTATTTAAAGACATTATTCGTTCATTATGTTGGTTGCATGATCCCGCCGATGTTTTCATTCCTAACAATAATGGACTGAGACATACCGGAGAATGATCTTTGAGGCCAAGACTAAGGACTAATGACTTTGAAGATCCAGATTTACTGCAAAAACACACAGAAGCAAGTGTTTATTACAAAGGACCTTTTGACAAGAAAGCCGGCACACACAAATAAAACTTCGAAAAATAAAAATATTAGTACCTTATATGCTCAATTAACTGTCGGCCGCACGAAATCAGTATTGGCTGTAGATCATGAAAAGGTTAAACATATTGTATTGCCTGGATGAAGAAAGATTTACATTTATTCGTTGTTCTTACCTCGTTGCGTTTGCCAAATATTACTGAAACTTCAAATGTAGGATCAGTAAATACCTCTTCTTCTTTTCTGAAAATAAAATGTTCGATTGTGTGAGGATAAAATAAAATTACCCTATCCCCCTTAATTTCCCTTTGTGCCTGTGGTAAAAATGGATTCTGGATTCGCCAATGACTCATCATATAGATAAAAATGCATCTATGAAAACCGGAGAAAGCCATACCTGGCATGGAGTATAGTGCCCATACTTCCTATTTGAGTTGCTATAATCTGTAGCGTAGATTAATCAACGTTACGGATTACAGAGTTCTGATGATGAATGCAAAACAATAACTCGGGAACTTACAAAGAAATGATCATCATAGCTGCATATGACGATGTCTGTTCTGTTACCCTGCCATAGAGAGCATGAGTAACATATATCAGAGGTCAAACGCAATTTTATCAATGCGCTTAAACCAATTTAGAAAAGGAAGCGAGAACTATACTCTGTATCGGCATCACATACGAATTTCTATCAGAATTAAGATTAGAACTGGTTGGATTAGTTGTTTATTTCATCTCAGCAAGGGTTTAGTAACGTGAGGGTTTCTTCGAACATTGATGACTCTTAATGTGCAACATTTTAGCCATCATCCAATGATACACAAAAAAAAAATTACAAAAATAACAGCTTGCACAATGAAACTGACTCAGACAATTAATCAAACACATGACGAGCACAAACAGCGAGGGGGGATAAGCCTTCACGTGAATAAAGGCACGGCTCTCTTCAAAACAATTAAAGAAATACTACAACAACATTATAATCACAAAATACTTCCAGTTCAAACAACTAAATTGTGTAATCTCTATAAAGAAACAGACCAACAAATGAAAAAAGATAAAAACACACACAGACCAAAAAGTACTGGAACAGAGGGAGCAAAAAACGATGGCGACACGAATCACACCGTCCAAGAGCAAGAGATTCGTGACAGAGCTGACAATATAACAGAAAGAAAAAAGATCGCCTTACCTTGATATCGACCGTCAGCTTCTTTTGATGAACTGGGAAAAAATCAGGGGCCAAAACATCCATGGGAGTACAATAGTAATCCTTTGGCTATGAAAGAGTAGGAATGCACGACCTAACTGTACAATGTAAAGAACATATTATGTATACAAATTAAAGAGTAAAATAAATTTATGTGGATCGAAAACACCAACTCGCCATTATTGTATTACAAGTAGGTCATCAAGGCGAACTGACATATTCATTATCAAATCAATTTTAAAAATCTTATGGATAAATCAAACTCAATCAAGCTGAGCATGAATTGACTTTGTGTCGTGGAAATGCTGAAATTGCTTGTTTGCGATTTCAAATGATGTTTTACTAAATGTAATAAGAACCAACCATAATATGAAAATTATAAAAAAAAATATAAACCCTTAAATGAGTAGTTGTATCCAACTCAGAGAGTTGTTTGTTTCATGTCAAACATTAATATGATGGACTTATAAAATCAAGATAACGAGGATGCTTTAAACTTTCAAGAGATGAGGAGCATTTACAGGTAAATTCCAAGTCGCTTCTGCACAATGGAGATTAAAAAAATTTATATAAAAAAAGTACCCATAAATACTATGTCAATATGCATCATGTCCAAATTATAACTGCACTACTCATTTAAAGGCATGTCCATTTAGGAAGCAAAATGAAATGTGAACGCTAGAAAGAACGATGTTTCAAAAATAAAAAACCATTACTAATCATTAGGCATACAATCTTAAAAGACATGTCCATAACCTTATAACATATACCTATTATAAGCAGCCAAAAGAAGGGTTTATTTATCACAATTTCCTCATATCATGAACGGTTTGTATTAAATTCTTGAGTGCTCAAAAATGCCAAAGAAACACTTTTTAAACTCCTCTTCTACTTTGGGGAATATGATTCCTACAAAATTCTTCCCTTGTGTTCTACGATATTTGCCTTGATAGATGGTGCCTACTTATGATACTAAGATTATAGAAGGGCATATTTAGACTATATCCATCCATCCAACCAGTTTTCCTCAATTTACAACTATTAAATGACTTACATTTTAGGCCAGAGGAAGTATGAGTCACAACAAGGAAAAATCAATGTGTCATAACCCCTCAAGTATGACAATTGTCCACCACAACTAAAACAAGTAAATGATGAATGCACCGCCACAAGAAATACAAGTATCAAGTTTTACCATTGTACACCGACATCAAACGTAAAACTTCACAAATTTATTTGAAGGGTGCTAGTATAGGTATGTTTTCCCAAGCATTCTGAAACCAGCAGGCCATAAAGTCATGATGTATTGCAAATACTTAAAAAAATAAGGGTCTCTATAACCTAGGCAAAAGAATAGAACATGACTAATGGTAGCAAGCATAAAAAATTAAGTTCTAAGGTAGAAAAGGCAAAGCTACTTCCTTTTTTTTAGTCTACACTAAAGTAACCAAGTTAAAGAGAACTCTAAGCACGACTTCAAGAATTCCACCACATCACATTCTTATTCTATGGCTTTTCGACTTTCCTAGTTCCAACGTCAACGATTACATTTATTTAAATCAACATCAGGTCTTGTATCATCTTGAGACTCTGCTCCCTATTCTCCTCAAAGTCACCAGCTTTTACGTTTCCATCTGACCTTTTTTCCCCTCCATTTTCACTACTGATTTCTACATTTTCCTTAAAACCCGTCAGCAGCTTCGCATTTTCAATCAACACCCCCTCACGTTGTCCCCCAGATTTACTAAATTTCTGCTCACCATCCCATATGCTACTGGAATCAGTCCAGGCCTCCACCAATTCTCTCTTCGGAGACTGAATTTCTGACATAGGTTCAATCCATCGCGGATTTTCAGGGCTTTCAGAGCTCTCCTCTGAAACAGACTTCGGAAACTGGCCCTCCCCACACTCTATAGAGTAGTAATTACCATGGACATCCGCAACGGTATCACTTTCTTCCGAATCCCCCAGATTTAAAGTCTTAATTGAAGTGGAGAACATCCCAAGCTTGAAATTCTCCAGAATCAGAAACTATAGACAGGTATAATTAACAAAACTAAAGAAGAATCACATGAATTATAACAGTTTTCTAATCCCTCTATGATGCCCTAAAATTGAATAAGACTGGAAACAAACAAGAAAATGAGATCCACCAAAACACTATGTTGCTCAGTTGCATTGCTAGTAAATGTGCACAATGATCATTGCTCAGCTAAAAATAAATACAGAAATGCAATTTCCTCCACTTGCAACTAATTAACAACAAAATCAGAACCAAGAAACATTTCCTATTTCAATTCCTCCAATTCATACTAATAGAATGCCCAAATAACATTATGCGAAAGAAGCAGCTACCAATTTCACCTCCTTCGAAGCTAAAAAGAAAATAAAAAAAATTAACTCCTTTGTGCTGCCTAATCCACTAAGAATCCATTCGTATAATGCAAATAATCACATTTAACATTAACGCTGAACAAATTAAGCTGTAAAAAGTTGTCTAATGAAAACAGAAACAAAAAACAGAATTCACAAACTTACCTAGCAAATATGAATCCCAGAAGAAAGCTCACAGAGTTGTCAAATCCGCAACAAACGCATTCACAGATGCAAGCAACTTCCAACTTCCAAACAAGGACAGATTAAAGAACTAATAAGACGAATTGTGGAACTTAAAACATCTTCACACACACTGCGAGTAAACCAAAGGGGCGAAGGGGGAGTAGGAAGTTATGCCAATACCCCTCCTCTCGAAATAATTAGTCAATTATTTTTATTTTATTTTTGTAGCAGGTTCGTCCTAAAATATAAGTTTTCATATAAATTAAAGAAGTAAATATTATAAATTGAAGAGTTAGACTCTGTAGGAATAATGCGGGTCGAATTTCGGATTAGTTGGACCAGTTAGTTTCGAATATCAGAGGTTTTAAGAAAAAAAAAATAATAAATTTCAAGCTTAAATAAGGGATGTAAGATTGAAAATAACATTGCATTAATTATATTCAAGAGATGTTATTATCAATTTGATATTAAGTCAAAGCATTAACTACTCTCCTTAATATATGTGTTTTTTGCAACTGCGATAGTTAAATAGTAACGGAAAGAATAGTTTTTAAGTAATTAAAGGGGTTGTTCAATGTTTTCAAACCGAACCAAACCGATGCAAACCGAACAGTTTAGATGGTTTTCAAAACTATGAAAGCCGACCCGAGTAAAAACCGAACCAAACCGACTTGAATTGGTTTGGTTTTGGTTTTAAGACCGAAAAAACGAGCCGAATCGAACCGACAACTAAGATAGTTAAAATATATATGTTCAATTATATACACACACACACATATATATATATATATATATATATATATATATATATATATATATATATATATATATATAGAGAGAGAGAGAGAGAGAGATAATAATATACATATAGCAGTTCAACGTGAGGATTCTATCAACATATGAAATTAGGTATCTACGATGGTTGAAGTATGTTGAAATTCACTAGTGTTGACACAATTTCGATGACTTAATTTTTCTATCGTTCGTTTGCTGGTTATTATTTATTTTGATATCAATTTTAGAGTGTTTTGTCGCTCTTAATTACATATGTTATTCGACGGGGTGTTTTTCTTTTGAAATTAGTGCGGCTTAATACGTGTAATTTGTCTATCTTACTTATGTGTTATTAGATCAAGTTAGTTATTATGTTTAATTTGCGGTAGTCTTTGTAGTGTAAACCGACTAACCGAACCAAATCAAACCGATTAATTGAAAAACCGAACCAAACTAAACTCTGCTTAAAGACCACAAAATCTAGTGTTCAAGTTTTGGGTTAAAATGGATCGGTTCATAGTGACAGTAGGATTTTTCCTATGCGATCTTGAGGTGTTGTCTATCGGCTATGGTGTAAATGATCGATAGATTCATCGTAACGATGGTCCAGCATATGAAGAAGGATCTCAAAGTGGGGAAGTTTTTACATGCATCATCTATAGACTATATGTGGAGTTAAGTGATGTGGCATGATCTATCCCGTCTGTTTATAAACTATATTTAAATTGTATAGTTCAAATCGATTTGTTTAAATGTCAAGTCTTCACAAATGGAAACACAGTGTAATAATCTCTTCTCAATGCGAGGGGTGTGTTGTGGTCGGCATCCATTTAATTTATTTGAGAATCTAGATTCAATTGAGATTCAATTTGTGTGGTTATTTACATATCTGGGTTGCAATTAATTGGTTGCTCAAAACAAACAAAATTGAACAATATACACCGAGTTGTCCTATCAATTTTCTAATTTGAAACCCGACTTGCATCCTTACTTTCATTTTCAAACACTATATAAGAAACAACCAAATGTTAACTCAATACACACAATATTTTATTACTTCTGATTGGTTGGTGGTTGGTGGTTGGTGGTTGGTGGTTGGTGGTTGGTGGTTGGTGGGTAATACTTTTTTTCCTGCAGACATAGTCATTCTATCTAATTATTTATTTTACTTTTTTACGTAAGAGTGGATGTAGTAATAATTCGTTTTATTCTTCAAATTCTTCATGACCATCCTGCTATATTATTATTTCTTAATGTTGATTGGTTATATATACAATTATTAAGGTAGTTCTAACTATCATTTGTGTGTATGTTACCGATGGCCGGCCGCAACGATAAAGATATTATCAGCATTCATTCATCAGCGTCGTTCGGTGTACGCCAAGAACGACAAAACATTAATCGAGCTACACAAACTTCTAAATTTATTGATCGATTTGGTCTTTGATTCGACCAACCTTCCAAAATAATTTTGACTACCATAGCTCGCTTAATGAAAAAATTATTACATAGATTTTTGAATTAAAACATTAATCGAGCTACACAAACTTCTAAATTTATTGATCGATTTGGTCTTTGATTCGACCAACCTTCCAAAATAATTTTGACTACCATAGCTCGCTTAATGAAAAAATTATTACATAGATTTTTGAATTAAAAGGACTCAATTCCTATGTCATTTTTTCATCCACCGATCCACATATTCCAATCTTCAAAGTAATAAATAACATTAATCAACATATATTCGAAGTACATTTAAGAAAAAAGTCACTACAAGAACCGAACACAATTTGTCTGGCATTGTTAATGTCACCACACACGATTTACTCAGTCACCACACCTCGTGTAAAATTTGATTTTGTAGAGGTTGAAATATGTTTCCAACCCCTCCAGAGTCGAAATTATGCACGAAATTCGATTATGGAGGGGTTGAAAACAGATTCGACCTCTACAAAGTCGAAATTTACCCGATGTGTGGTGCCCGAATAAATTTACCATAGTGTCATTAAAAATGTCCAATTTGTTTTTGTCATATCCGATGTCTTAGTATATTGTTTTTGTCATATCCGATGTCTTAGTATATTGTTTCAATAAAAATAGGTGGCTTCTATTAGCATCATAAAACTGCTGCCGGCATTACGCTTTCTTCCGGCACCCACAAAATTACTTAGAACACCACGATTATTTGTTAGCAAATAACGTCAGTGATACTAACGTTCCTTCTCATTAATAATGTCTGTAGCTTTTCAATAACAATGTCAGTGACATTGACATTATAGTTATAAATGTGTAATTGGTGAAAAACGTTATTCCGTAAGCAATTTGGCGGGAAAATTAATTGGTTAGACCCAATTGGGCAAACCTAGTACGAAACAAAACATTTTTTATCCACAGTATGATTAATTTTTGTTGGGTTTTATTGCCACCGTACTTTTTACTATAGGCATCATTTTACTTCAAGCACTGAAAAAATTAGTTCTGGTACCACGATTATTTTAATGAAAATAACGCAGTGGCACTGACGTTGTATTGAAAGTAAAAGTCTGTGACACTGACGTTCCTTTTCAATAGTAACGTCAGTGGCACCGACGTTATAGTTGTAAAAATGTCATTTCTTAGCAACGTCAGTCCATTGACGTTACTATCGAAAACGTAGTGTAGAGCCGGAAGTAGAAAAACAAGAATATATGTGTGATGCCGGAATTAGAAAAAAAAATGCCACTAGTAAAACTGTGGTGTCTTTAGAACTCGCATAATTTTTATGTGGAATAAGTGGTACAAACTCCTATACATCTTATCTTGCAATCCGATCGTGTGAGGTGGAAGTCGTTGTGTGGAAATATTACTCAGCAGACTCAGTCTGCTGAGGCTTCAGCAGGGTGCTCAGCAGATTGCTGAGCCTCAGGATTTCGTGCATAATATTTTGTACACCTTATTTAATTGTAAAATTAATTGTAAAAGACATATTAATTGCGAGTCATATAAACAATTAATATGTCAAACTCTAGTTTACTTTATGTCATAGACATAACTTTTACTTTTTACTTTTGCATGCTTGCCGCCCACATCTACATACTCAAGTGGCCGCCCAAGCTAGCTAGCTAGTCTCTCTATCTCAATTGTATCTATTTATACATCTTTTTACTCAATGAATAAACTAAGTTGAAGTTTACTCTTGTGTTTATCACATTCTCAAACTCTCTTCATGGTATCGAGACTTACCGAGTTCTAAAATCCGCCGCAAAACTCGTTCTTTTTCGTAAAAATGTCAACATTATCCGAAGTTTCATCTTCTTCGTAGACTCACACCGCCAAACAGACCGGGATAACCGAACACTCTTCTTTTACAAATCATAAACTTGATGGTAACAACTACTTGCTATGGTCAAGGTCTATGAAAATGTATATCTCCGGCCGGGGCAAGATGGGATATCCGTCCGGTTCCAAACCCGCCCTCGCTCGAAACCGACCCCAAGTTTGAAGCATGGGACACGAAAATAACCAAGTCATGACCATCCTCACGAGGTCTATGACAAAAGAGATCGATGAGAACTTCATGATGTATGACACGCTAAGGAATGATGACCAAAATAGTAGCGACCAACCTTAACCGGCAGAGTACCGGGTCGGAAGCACTATAGAGGTGAGCAAGGTCGTATCCCACGAGGAATCAACCGAGTATCAAAGTCGTTTTCGGATTTAGTTTAAGTCAATCACGATATTCCAAGTTCAATTACACTAAAACGAAATGTAAACTAAGGATACTAAAGATAGAAAGATACATAGCCAAACCATGATCCAATTGACTACTTTCGCCCCTCTAATCAATTATTCGGGAATGGGATTAACCAACCTACCAACCTAACACTTATATCGACTCATTCTTGGGTGCAAACTCCTAAGCTAGTGTAAGACGCCATTCAACAATCAAACACCCTTTGCTCGGTTCAACGGTTCGCCTTTAAGAATTTAATTGACCGAAACAAGATTAACGCGCTAGAGTTGCCCGATTTCACAACCGATTAAACCTCACTCCCTAATCAATCTAAACAACTCAGTTGATTATAAAGAATGATCTTAAAACCCCTTTTCCCACACCCCTTCGCAACATACATTTATAAAAGTGGTGTGTGTGTTCATGAACTAGGTGATCAAGCTAATTCAAGCATTAAGAACAAGTTTTAAGACATGAATTCGTCAATATAACAACAATTAAGCACTACCCATTCCCAATTTCATCAATTAGAGGGTGATTTCATCAATTTTCACATAATTTGGCTATGAAAAGTTTAGCTAATCATAATAAAACAAGAAATAACAATCAAAAGGAGAAAAACAGCCATAAAACAAAAAGGAAACTAAATTAATTACCAAAATCGTGGAGAATCGGAGTTTACATCAAGCTTTTTCAACACCCATGTCAATTGGTGAAGAAGAAGACCCAAAAATCAGAAAATCCAAGATTAGAGAAGAAACTTGAGCTAAAATCTAAGCTAGATTGTGTTTAATTTAAGTAAAAGATGATGAAAGAGTGAATCTAGGGGAGAAGAATGAGAGAAATCGACTTAGAAGGGAAAATCGTAGGGTTTGGAAGTGAAAAAGTGCGTAGAGAATCCCTAAAAAAATCTGTGCAAGTGGTATTTATATTCTCCAAAAAGTGCAGGAAACGTCATTTTGGCGCGCCCCAAAGGCTTTGGCGCGCCCCAAAACTGCTTCGGTGGCTCGGCAACTCTCTCGTTTCACTTTGGCGCGCCCCAACAGCCTTTTGCGTGCCCTGATCGGTTCGGTGACTTATTGTGCATTCTCGCTTCAACTTTGGCGTGCCCCAACATCTTTGGCGTGCCCCAAACAGCTTCAAACTCCAATTTCTTCACTTTTCTCTCTTTTCTTCTATCTTCAACCATTGGCTTCACCTTCATATGCTCCATGCTTTGTCTCCCGGGCTCACGAGCACCTAGATCCTGCGTAACAACATCTAACACAAACCGAGCATAATTCCGCAAGATAGATAGGGCTCGAATAGGGCCAAAAACATCGTAGAATGCCGAGGTTTTCCATCTATATGACGGCTTACCCCATGGTGGACGTGTAATGCGATTTTGCCCTAAATAATGTCTAAAACTACCCGGAATGGACCAAAAGTGCCGTAAAAGGGGGTTGAAACATGCACCGGAGCATAGTAAAGTTGACTCTCATCAACCACCCCCCACTTAGCGTTTGCTCGCCCTCGAGCAAAATGAGCGTTCTAAAAGAATCCAATGAGTCAATGTCACACGCGTAGGTCAAGTCAACCACACGTCAAAGATAACCGGGAAATAAATGAGTAAATGCATACAACTTAACCCTACCTTATCAAGCAAACGGGATGTGTGTGTGTGAATAGCTTCTCCTAAATTTACCACGGTATACCGGTTTGGATTATGGACGCTAGGTCAACACGACTACATCATAGGCTCATACTTCATAAGCATCTCCACTAATCGGGGCCAACCGAGGTTAAGTAAGGTCAAGTAGGACTTGCACGGTTGTAACGTTAGGCTAGGGACGGGGCTAACCGAAGGGAATTTCTGGGGAATAAACAACAAAGAGAAAACACGAGCAAGCTTAATCACGGGGTGTACAAAAACAAAACGTAGCTAGCTCTACCCTTCTCTAGCTCAAGACAACTATATAGAAACATGATTTATAGTGTAAAGTGCCATATGATACCATGTTTCATGTACCATTAGGCAAAAATGAAGAACTATCATGTTTCTATATCACAAGGACTCATCCCAAACACCAAAATTACATAATATATCAAAATATGAGTCCTAACCTTTTGGCTTTCTTTGACTCAACCTCTATTACACTTTTATTGACTTTTATTGCAAGCTTCCTTTGATTGATTTCATTTCCTTTTGACTTTTCTTTTTTTTTTTTTTTTTTTTTTTTTTTTTTTTTGAATTTAAGGCTGCACTATACAATTTCATTAGGTTTGAGTCAAAGGCCATCACGTACATATAATATAAAAATGAGCTCATACCCTCCAAATCGTGAAATAGCTCGTAAAAACCAACTCCGAACAACATACACACACTCTACCACCCCACACTTGTCTAAGCAAGTGTGATAAAATGAAATGATTAAGCTCAACTCGTAGGGTGTTCAAGGGAATGTAGACCACAAATAAAGCTCAAGGTTGGGAAATTACGGGCTAAAAACGAACGGCTAAGTGTCGGATGGGGGTCTAACCACCCTACCAAGGCTTAGAGGGGTTACCTTGTGGAATATGTCACGGGTTGGCTATTTGGCTCTAGTTAGGTCAAAGAAATGCCATAACTATCGTCCCAGACTCTACCAAGGTCGGCCTTTCTATTTCGTCTCGAAGTTAATGGTATGAGTTCTAGGTAACCGCATTGTGCCTAAGTCTACCATAATCGGTCACTAGTCACCATGGTTTATGAATTCAAAGCTATACGTGCATAAAAATCCCATCTCCAAGATAAGGTAGTAAGCCAAGTAACATGCATTTAAACATTTACTAACCCGTTTACCCTATCAACGTGTCGACTCAACACACGAATGTAACATCAAAACCTTGGAAAATTTTAGAACTTGCTCAACTTTACTAAAGAAGTGACCAAACACTAAGCATACAACACAATGGCTCAAAAAGAACAATGAAGCGCGTAGCAATAGCTAAGCCTACCACCCCCCACTTTAAATGCAACACTGTCCTCAGTGTGTGAATGAAAAAGGAAAGAAGGCTTAGCTTAACCCGGCAGACAGGCGCGAAATAGTGTATAAGACATATCCACAAAACTCCATCATCGAATATCTGGAGCAACAGAGAAAAACCAAGAAACGCAGGCACGGGGAACAGCCACCGTGCCACAAGAGAGCAACAAACATCGAGAGAGAATCAAAAAGCTCAAAGTCAAATACACTAGTATATGAAACCAAAAGTACCATACTCGGATCACATGAGATGAAAAGATAATAAAAAGGAGAAAATAACCATCCATGCATAAGATAAAGGCCAAACCGGGCCAAAGTGATACCAATCCAAGTACAGTACGAAGAAAGAAGAAAGAAAGAAGTCAAGTGCCCTGGAGGGCTTACAAGTCCAACAGTCAAAAGAAACAAACTCAGAACTAGTCTAAACATAAAATAGTTGTGCAAAACAATAAAGCCCTAGACCTAGTCCTGAATCGGCTCATCGACCAAGTACTCGGCAGCTGGATCTGTGGAGGACTCCGGAGCAGCAGAAACCTGTGTCGGGGCAACTCCCTGAAACTGACTGGCTCCCCTCAGCGGTCACTGAACCTGCCTGTGTATCAGTCATCACATCCGTGCTCTCTGTACCCTGTACTGATGTGTCTACAACCACCTCATCCCCCTCCGAAGAACTACCATCAGAAGACCCTGAATCATCACCACTCTCATCACCACCCGAATCATCATCACCGCATCACCACCCCCCGAACCATCATCACCAACATCACCACCCCACGAGTACCGGCCCTCCCTAGCTCCCCTCTCGGTAAAACTAGCCCGGGTGAGGAAGGTATCCAACTCCTCGGGATAGACAAAAGAAGAAGCGGGGTCACGGAGAAAAGCATGGGCGGGGAGGGCCACCGTAAACTCGTAGGGCCCGTACAATACCAAGAAGGACGAGCCTCGATCCTCCGCCCACTCCCCTCCGTGCGTGCGGCGGCAAGCAGTATACATGTGCCTCTCAAATGTGGAAAGAGTGAGGGGGTGGAGCGAGAGGATCGGCTACGGGGGGGGCCTAGGAGCCCCGGAGGAAGAAGGGGTGTCCGAGGGGCACGGAGAGGACGTGCTAAGGGACTCGTCCGACAATCCACCCCGACTTCTTCCCACCCGGTCTCATCATCATCATAAACTCGGACGTTGACACCACGAGCAAGCTCACAAACGAGGTGAGGGAAGATAAGGCTCCGAGAACGGTCGTGACGGACATCCTTGAAAGACTCGTAGATAACCTTACCGACATTGATTGGAAGATTGCTATGCGGGGCATTGACTAAGTCAAAGTCGGGAAGCTTCGAGGTTGGTGATGTTCTCACGAGGACGGAGACGGCTAAGGACAAAACGTGAAATGACTCTCGAATCAACTGGCCACTCCGGGGTACTAATGTCAAGGCGGACACCCGAGCTATTGAGGTTCCAAGGGACCTGTGGACAAAGTGCTAACCTACCCTCCTCTTGGTGATCTACCCCCCCAACTCTCTTGGCTTCAAGGACAGTTTTGTAATCGGCCTCCTCGGGTACTTCAGGGATAGAGAAGTGAGAGTTAATGGCCTCAGGGGAGAAGGGAATGTCAACACCTCGGACTATGACTACACCCTTCTCAAGATCGACCACCGAGAAATTACCCCAAAACTCACGTACAATGGACATATTGGGTGGATTCACGGGTGCAGTCATGAGTTTTTCCCACTTACGGTCGGTAAGGTTCTGGACAAAGGCACTATCGACCTTAGAGACATCAATGGCTCGCTCAAGGGTGGCATTCTTTTTACGGTAAACTTGCATAAAATTCCGGTAAGCTTGAGTGGAGGTGAAACGCTGTTCTAAAGGAAGAGGGTCGTCTGGAAGTTGAGGGCCCCTAGGAGGGTTAGAACGAGTGGCAGTTGGACTTTGGATAGTGAGAGGGGCTTGTCCGGTTCGGGGCTTTTTCTGGGGATTGGCCTTGGCCTTAGCCGGAGCTTTGGCCTTAGCCTTACCCTTGCCTTTACCGGACGAAGAGGCTTCGGTTTGGGGACGTTTAGGAGCCATGAGCCTAAGGGGAGGACAAGAATGGATTAGTACCACCAACACAACACCAAAACAGCCCCAAAAACAGAGAGTTCGAACCCCAAAACAACAACACCACCACAGTTGAGTACCAAACCATACACCACACCAATTCAACAAAACACCCCAGCCATACACCACAAATCAACAAGACAAGCCCATCAAAGCCACACCAAAACCCAGAAATCGAAACAACACAATCACCACAACACCGGTACCAGCACAGCCAACATCAACAGAGCAACGAAACAAAGCAAAACAGAAAGCCCAAATTAGTTAAAGTCGAAAAGAAGTCGAAATTGGGACTCCCCAACCCTAAAATTCGAAAATTGACAAGGTAGTTAAGCCAAACTTACCAAATTAGAGCCAAAACGAACTGTAGAATGGATGCCATGTTCAAACCGCAACAAAATAAGCACAGACCGGCCGGAAAAGCTTCACTAACGCCGGTGATGGAGTTATCGCAGCGGCAGGGCTTCAAAAGAGGGAGGAATATGCTCTTATCAGACTTGGGTCGAAGGGGGAACGAGGGGGGGAAACGGTGGAAAAAGGGTGATGGAAAGAGGAGATGGAGGGTGGATTTATGGAGCAAAAAGACGCAAATGGAGGATTTGGCCAAAGGGTGGTTGGAGATGACTTGAAAAAAAAAAATCGAGAGGGGAAAAGACGAAGTTGAAACAAAAAGAAAACAGAGGAAGGGTGAGAAATTCGTTATAAAAAAGCGGGTGGGTGCGCTGAGCATGTTGGCGTGCGCCAAATGGAAGACAGGGCCGGTCTCAACTCTCTGTTGAAGCTCGGCGGACGCCAAAGCTCTTGGCGGACGCTAAACTCAAACAGAGTCTAAACAGGAGGTGGGCTTGGTTTTGGCGCGCGCTAAGCATTTTGGCGGGCGCCAAAACACCGAACACCAAAAAGAAATTTTGAGCCAAACTCTCCCAAAATAAAGCCCTAGACCACTCCTAACATCTAAAAACTATTGAAAAACAAAGAAACGGTGGGTTGCCTCCCCTAAGCGCCTTTGTTTTACGTCGTTGGCTCGACGGAATGACTTATACGGTGTCAACTTTAGAGTTATACCGTTGACACAAAGGTGGAATTTGTGGATAGAAAGAAGTTTGATGGAATTATACGGTTTGAATTTGGTCAAGTTTATAGTCCTTGACAAGACTCACAAGGTTCCACACAAGGGACGGGATCCTTAAGGAGGATAACCTCGAGTGCCTCATCGAAATGTAACCTTTCGTACTTCTTCAACCGAAGGCCATTTGTAACAAACTTCCCTTTGGTTGGGTGAATGATTTCGACGGCACCGGAGGGGTAGACCTTAGAAACTACATAAGGACCCGACCACCGAGATTTGAGTTTTCCTTGAAAAAGGTGAAGGCGAGTGTTATAAAGGAGGACTTCGTCACCTTCTTTAAATTCTCGAGGCTTAATAGCTCTATCGTGAAGTAACTTAGTCTTTTCCTTATAGTCCCTCGCACTCTCGTAAGCTCTAAGGCGAAACTCATCTAACTCATTTAACTGTGCTAACCGCCTCTCTCCTACTAGACCCTCATCCAAGTTTAAGAACCGGGTGGCCCAATATGCTTTATGCTCAAGCTCTACGGGTAGGTGACAAGACTTCCCATACACTAACATGTAAGGAGACATACCTATGGGAGTCTTAAAGGCAGTTCTAAGGGCCCATAACGCATCATCTAACTTATTAGCCCAATCCTTAGGGTGTGAATTCACTGTTTTCTCAAGGATACGCTTAATCCCCCGGTTACTCACTTCCACTTGGCCACTAGTTTGGGGGTGATAGGCTGTCCCTAACTTATGCTTGACCCCATACTTGGCTAAAAGAGTGTTGAAAGGACGGTTATGGAAGTGACTACCGTTATCACTAATGATAGCACGTGGCACCCCAAAACGAGCAAAGATATACTTTTTGATGAACCGGATGACCACATTTCTATCATTAGTGGGAGATGCTATGGCTTCGACCCATTTTGACACATAATCACACGCAACTAAGATATACTTATTGCTATACGATGACGGATAAGGTCCCATAAAATCCAGCCCCCAAACATCGAACACCTCACACTCAAGGATAGGTTTTTGGGGCATCTCATTTCTCCTAGATATCCTACCTACCCGTTGACAAGCGTCGCAAGCTTTCACATAGGCATAAGAGTCTCGAAAGATGGTTGGCCAATAGAAGCCACTTTGGAGCACTTTAAGGGCGGTTTTGTCCCCAGCAAGATGACCACCGGCTTCCCGGTCATGGCAAAACGAGAGGATGTTCCGAACTTCGCTATCATGGACACATCTACGAATTATGCCATCCGAGCACCGTCTATATAGATAAGGGTCATCCCACAAGTAGAAACGAATGTCATTGTGGAACTTCTTGCGTTGGTAATCCTTTAAACTAGGATCTATATAACCGCAAGAAAGATAGTTCACAAAAGGAGCGTACCACGGGTCACCATACCCACCCCGAGGTTCACGAGCATTCCTTTTCATCGGTAGCATCGCATCCACTACCATCAACTGCTCATCCGGGAATGACTCATTAATCTCCTTCTCAAATCTTCGCACCTCCTCATGTAGTGTCATGCGGCTCAAATGATCCGCCACCACATTCTCACACCCCTTCCGATCTTTAATTTGCACATCGAACTCTTGAAGGAGCAAAATCCACCGCAATAAACGGGGTTTTGCCTCTTGCTTAGCAAATAAGTACCTCAACGCAGCATGATCGGTATGCACGATCACCTTAGACCCAACTAGATACGACCGAAACTTATCGAAAGCAAAAACAACGGCAAGTAATTCCTTTTCGGTCGTGGCATACTTGGATTGTGCGGGGTTAAGTGTGTGACTAGAATAGTAAATGGGCTTGAAAATCTTATCAAATTTCTGCCCTAAAACAGCCCCTACAGCAGTGTCACTAGCATCACACATAACCTCAAACTCACGTGACCAATCGGGTGCAACTAGAATCGGTGCGGTTACTAATAATTGTTTAAGCATGTGGAAGGCATCGACACATTCTTGAGTGAATATAAAGGGAGTGTCTTTTGTGAGCAAAAGTGTGAGTGGCCTAGCAATCTTGGAGAAATCCTTGATAAAACGCCGGTAAAAGCCCGCATGACCAAGAAAAGCCCGAAGGGTCTTCAAGTTCGTGGGGGCGGGCAATTTTTCAATTGCCACAACCTTGGCTCTATCAACTTCAATCCCCTTACGTGAAATCTTATGGCCTAACACTATGCCCTCTTCTACCATGAAATGACACTTTTCCCAATTAAGCACAAGATTGGTGTCTTCACACCTTTGCAAAACTTTATCAAGATTACTCAAACAATCATCAAAGGAGTCTCCAAACACACTAAAGTCATCCATAAAGACTTCCAAGAATTTCTCAATCATGTCCGCAAAGATAGCCGTCATGCATCTTTGGAATGTCGCGGGTGCATTACACAACCCGAAAGGCATCCGTCTAAATGCAAAGGTACCATAGGGACATGTAAAGGTAGTTTTCTCTTGGTCCTTTGGATCAATGCAAATTTGGTAGTAGCCACTAAAACCATCGAGAAAACAGTAAAAGTCATGACCACTCAACCTTTCTAACATTTGATCGATAAAAGGCAAGGGGAAGTGATCTTTCCTAGTCGCATCATTCAATTTTCGATAATCAATGCACACACGATAACCAGTGACTAAGCGAGTAGGGATCATTTCATTGTTTTCATTAGGTTGAATAGTCATACCTCCCTTTTTAGGCACCACTTGGGTAGGGCTTACCCACTCACTATCCGATATGGCGTAGATGATTCCATGCTCTAGCATCTTCACCACGTCTTTACGCACCACTTCTTGAAGGTGTGGATTGAGCCTTCTTTGAGGTTGCCTCACCGGCTTCACATCCTCCTCCAATATGATCTTGTGCTTGCAAACCTCGGGGCTAATACCCCGGATATCAACCATTTTCCACCCAAAGGCTTTCTTATGCCTCCTTAGCACTTTCATTAGCTTTTCTTCCTGCAAAGATGTTAGTGCCGCAGAAATAATCAAAGGTAATAAATTATCGGACTCAAGAAAAGCATACTTAAGGTGCTCCGGGAGTGGCTTTAGTTCCAAATCCTTTGGTGGCTCCTCGATAGACGGCTTCACCTTCTCGCTGTTGAGGCCAAGCTCTAGATATTTATGCCATGACGCCTCAAGAAAGGGCGTTGCCTCCAACTCACAAGCCGCTTCTCGCAATTCTTCATTATCATCATGAATTGTGCTAGACTTCATTAAGCACTCCTCCATTGGCTCTTGATAGCCCTGCGTGTTAGCAACCTCGGAAACACAAGAATATATAGATTCAACTTCATCACATTCCGCAATATCATCATGAGGGTACTTAATGGCATCAAAAACATTCATAGTCACACTCTCATCTCCTACTCTCATAGTAATATCGCCTTTGGCGACATCTACATTGGCACTTCCGGTAGCAAGGAAAGGTCTCCCTAACAAAAGTGAGTTTAGGGTCCTCCGCAACATCTAGCACAACAAAATCGGCCGGGAACACAAACTTATCGACTTGGACTAACACATCCTCTAATATTCCCATAGGTCTCCTAAGGGTCCGGTCGGCCATTTGTAAAGTCATATTGGTCTCGGTTAGCCTACCTAGGCCCAACCTCTCATAGATACTCCTAGGCATGAGATTCACACTAGCACCTAGGTCACATAAAGCTTTAGGAAATCTAATAGAGCCAATGGTGCAAGGGATAGAAAAACATCCGGGGTCTTTCTTTTTAGGCGGAAGCTTGTTTTGAAAGACCGCGGAGCATTCTTCGTTTAGGCACACCACCTCATCCATCTTGGCCTTGTTGGACAATATCCCTTTCAAAAACTTAACATACGAAGGCATGTTAGCTATAGCATCAACCAAAGGGATATTTATCTCAACCTTGCGTAGGATGTCAAGGAACTTGTTTTGACTCTTAGATAACACATCCTTCTTAGGACCTCTAGGGGGAAAAGGTAAAGTGCTCAAATCAAAAGGTGTAGAAGAAGTATTCATACCATTGCTACTTGTACCTTTCCCTTGTGGATTGGAAGTGGTTGTGTCCCCTTTGCGAGTCGCCTTCGGTGCCTCCTCAACTTGCTCATGAGCTTCACTAGTGTGCTCTCCAACAACTTGATCCTCACTATCACGTTCTACCATGTCATCCACTTTGCTTTTACCATGATCTTCAACGCTTTTCTTCAACTCAATGTCACTACCAACTACCTTGCCACTTCTTGTAGATATAGCATTGACACCCTTGGGATTTCTCACGGTGTTACTTGGCAAGCCTCCAACCGGTGCGGTATTAGCATTTTCGGTCAATTGACCTACTTGGGTCTCAACGTTCCTCAATGCCGATTGAAATGTGGTGGCATTGGTCCTAATATCCCTCAACTCCCTCCTTGATCTTGGAGAGTTCTTCCTTGATCTTGCAACATTCTCCCATGCTCTTGCAATGTCTTGTTAATTTGCTCCAAGAGAATATCGGTAGAACTCTTTTGTGGAATAGGAGCTATTGGTGGGGGTTGAGAATAGCTTCCTTGAGAGTAGTTTTGATGAGCATTCGGATGTTGGTAAGTTCCGGATTGTTGTTGTCGTGGAGCTTGATTGCCTTGATAAGAAAAACTTTGTTGAGGCCTAGAGGATTGCCCTTGATTCGGACCACGACCCCAAGTCAAATTAGGATTCTCCCTCCAATTCTGTTGAGCTCCTTGAAAATCATAGTTTTGGACACGCCCTTGCCCCACATAGTTAGCATCATAGGGTTGTGTGTCCAACATCAAACTCGTATCCATAGGTTCAATAACCGGATTGCCATAGGTGGTGAGAGGGTTGAAATCCATTTGTCCCGCATTCAATTGCCCTAAGGCGTACGCATTCATCAAAGATTGTTGCATTGAACTCGCATTAGCCACTAAGGTCCCGGCTTGAGGTGCTACTTGAGCTTTCATTGGTACAGTTGTTGGTGGTGTATTTGGAGATGTGCAATTCATAGCCGAATGTTCACCACCACAAAGTTGACATAACCGGGCCTTCTTGTTTTCTAAAGCCAAATCATCAACTTTTTGTTCCATAGCTAACACCTTGTTATGCCACTCGGAGTTTCTTTCGGGCTCATCTACCAAGGCGGTCACAAGTGGCTTTTTATGCTTTAGTTGTTTTCTTCCCGAACTCCATTGCCTATTATTCTCACAAATCCTCTCAATGGTGGCCAATGCCACATCCGGTGCAACATCCATGATGGATCCTCCACATGCCCCGTTCAATTGTTGCATTGAACTACCATCCAAATTTCGATAGAATAGATGCACTTGATCCCATGCTTCGAATCCATGTTGAGGGCATTTCCGTAACATAGTCTTGAACCGATCCCATGCCTCAAACAAATCTTCACCCAATAGTTGCTCAAAATTAGAGATGTCGGACTTCAAGTCAAGAGCCTTCGATGGTGGAAAGTACTTGAGCAAGAATGTGCTAGCAACTTGTTCCCATGTGTGGAGAGAGTCATGAGCTAAAGATGAATACCACTCCCTCGCCTTTCCTTTTAGAGCGAAAGGGAACAAAAGTAGCCGAACCGCTTCCTCACCAACCCCATTTATCTTCACTGTTTTGCACACCTCAAGGAAATTATTGATGAAAGTGTTCGGATCATCCGTCGCCTTTCCTTCAAATTGAGCATTATCTCCAAGTAAATGCCAAACATGTTGCCTTATTTCCAAGTTATTAGCCGCAACGGCCGGTACTCGAATAGGACTATGACCCGTGGTAGCCATCGGTGTCACATAATCTCTACAAAGCCTCACCGGTCGATTTCCCGCTTGGTTCACTTGAGCTTGAGGTGCATATGGTTGAGGGTTCACTATGGGATTTGGTTGAGGATTAGCTTGAGGGATAAATTGTTGAGCATAGGGGTTTGCCATTTGAGGGAATTGGTTCATCATAGGGTTCATCATAGGATTGAATTGGGCCATTTGCATCATCATTTGTTGATATTGTTGAAGGAATTGGGGGTCCATTTGTGGAGGTTGTTGTGTTTGAGGGATTTGTGGAGTTTGAAGAGGGATATTGGTCCTTTGTTGAAAGTGATTGGTCAATGAGGGACTACGCACAATATTCCCTTCTCTAGGTAGAGGTTCCATCCTTGGGGAGAGTGAATTGGACGGTTGACCTTGATATTGAGTAGTATCCCTTTCCTCAAACGGATTCACACTTCTTTCTCGTTCCATACCCCGGTCAAACTCAAGATCTTCATTCCCCGTAGCCATACTAGAAGTCTCGGAACTAAAACTCTCACTTTCCAACTCTTGAGTAACTTCTTCAACTTGAACTACCTTGTTTCGCAAGGCGTTTCGGTGTCTAGCCAAAGCCTCAATCTCGGGAATATATGGAAGTAATGGTTCCTTTGAGCTTCGGGTCATACACTACAAGGAGCAAACAACACAAAAACAGTAAAATAAAAACAACCTAAGCCTAAATCGTCAAAAGACTTAAGAGATATCGATCAATTCCCCGGCAACGGCGCCAGAAAACTTGATGACCAAAATAGTAGCGACCAACCTTAACCGGCAGAGTACCGGGTCGGAAGCACTATAGAGGTGAGCAAGGTCGTATCCCACGAGGAATCAACCGAGTATCAAAGTCGTTTTCGGATTTAGTTTAAGTCAATCACGATATTCCAAGTTCAATTACACTAAAACGAAATGTAAACTAAGGATACTAAAGATAGAAAGATACATAGCCAAACCATGATCCAATTGACTACTTTCGCCCCTCTAATCAATTATTCGGGAATGGGATTAACCAACCTACCAACCTAACACTTATATCGACTCATTCTTGGGTGCAAACTCCTAAGCTAGTGTAAGACGCCATTCAACAATCAAACACCCTTTGCTCGGTTCAACAGTTCGCCTTTAAGAATTTAATTGACCGAAACAAGATTAACGCGCTAGAGTTGCCCGATTTCACAACCGATTAAACCTCACTCCCTAATCAATCTAAACAACTCAGTTGATTATAAAGAATGATCTTAAAACCCCTTTTCCCACACCCCTTCGCAACATACATTTATAAAAGTGGTGTGTGTGTTCATGAACTAGGTGATCAAGCTAATTCAAGCATTAAGAACAAGTTTTAAGACATGAATTCGTCAATATAACAACAATTAAGCACTACCCATTCCCAATTTCATCAATTAGAGGGTGATTTCATCAATTTTCACATAATTTGGCTATGAAAAGTTTAGCTAATCATAATAAAACAAGAAATAACAATCAAAAGGAGAAAAACAGCCATAAAACAAAAAGGAAACTAAATTAATTACCAAAATCGTGGAGAATCGGAGTTTACATCAAGCTTTTTCAACACCCATGTCAATTGGTGAAGAAGAAGACCCAAAAATCGAGAAAATCCAAGATTAGAGAAGAAACTTGAGCTAAAATCTAAGCTAGATTGTGTTTAATTTAAGTAAAAGATGATGAAAGAGTGAATCTAGGGGAGAAGAATGAGAGAAATCGACTTAGAAGGGAAAATCGTAGGGTTTGGAAGTGAAAAAGTGCGTAGAGAATCCCTAAAAAAAATCTGTGCAAGTGGTATTTATATTCTCCAAAAAGTGCAGGAAACGTCATTTTGGCGCGCCCCAAAGGCTTTGGCGCGCCCCAAAACTGCTTCAGTGGCTCTGGCAACTCTCTGTTTCACTTTGGCGCGCCCCAACAGCTTTGGCGTGCCCCAGACTGGTTCAGTGACTTATTGTGCATTCTGCTTCAACTTTGGCGTGCCCCAACATCTTTGGCGTGCCCCAAACAGCTTCAAACTCCAATTTCTTCACTTTTCTCTCTTTTCTTCTATCTTCAACCATTGGCTTCACCTTCATATGCTCCATGCTTTGTCTCCCGGGCTCACGAGCACCTAGATCCGCGTAACAACATCTAACACAAACCGAGCATAATTCCGCAAGATAGATAGGGCTCGAATAGGGCCAAAAACATCGTAGAATGCCGAGGTTTTCCATCTATATGACGGCTTACCCCATGGTGGACGTGTAATGCGATTTTGCCCTAAATAAGGTCTAAAACTACCCGGAATGGACCAAAAGTGCCGTAAAAGGGGTTGAAACATGCACCGGAGCATAGTAAAGTTGACTCTCATCAATCAACCCGCCGAAGACAGAAAGGCGAAGACAGAATCCGCCTCGGCCACTCGCACTCAAAACCTAGACAATATCATGTTATGGCATTATAGACTAGGACATCCAAGTTTTGGTTATTTAAAGTCTTTAATCCCCGAATTGTTTAAAGGATGTAATCTTAATGATCTTCAATGTGATATTTGTCAATTTGCTAAACTCACCAAATCTCGTGTATGCTAAGTTACCTCACTTGCCCTCTTCCCCTTTCACCCTAATTCACGGTGATGTATGGGGACCCTCAAGAGTGAAAAGTATAACGGGGAAAAAGGTGGTTTGTAACCTTCATTGATGATCATACCGAAACACTTGGTCGTTCTTAATGAAAGACAAATCGAAGTTGGACCTATCTTCCAAGAATTTTATCACATGGTCTCCACCCAATTTGATACTAAGATCAAGATCTTAAAGACTCGATAATGCTCGGAATACTATGAGTCTAACCTCGTAACTTCTTGACAAACAGAGGAATTGTTCATATCGTAGTTGTGTGGAAACACCTCAACCGAATGGGGTTGCCGAAAGAAAGAACAGCATCCGTCGGAAATGGCCGATCAATCATGTTCACTACACATGTTCCTAAATACATGTGGGGTGAAGCTATATTGATTGCTACATATTTAATCAACAGACTTCCCAAAGAGAGTGTTAGGTTTCAAAACTCCTCTCCAAACCCCGCCGACCACACACTCGCTCTCATCTTATTACCCAATTGCCTCCAAAGATCTTTGGTTGTACTGTGTTTGTTTATATCCATGCTCAACACAGAAGTAAACTTGATCCTAAAGCTCATAAGTGCATTTTAATTCCTTGGATATGCACAGGACAGGAAAGGTTACAAGTGTTACTCTCCTACTGAAAAGAAATTTTACAATTCTATGGATGTGAAATTCTTTGAAAGGACTCCATATTACAAGCAAACCTATTGAGCCGGTCACTGATGGAAACCGATTGAGATTGAACTAAGTTCGTTCCCTCAAAGCAAACCATTTACCCTCGGCGAGTCCTAACCCTCGGCGGACTCATAATCTTCAAGCATCCCGCGGATACTCACATTATCGACCCTCGGCGGTCGTCGACCCGAGTCCGCCGACCCGAGCTCGCCGAACCGTAACCTCAAAGCAACCATCGAACCGAGTCCGCCGGACCCCGCCATCGACTCTCGGCGCCTACTCGAAGTAGATGACGACCTATTGCTCTAAGGAAAGGGAAAAGATCATGCACCGATCATTCTATTCATACTTATTTATCTTATGATCGGTTGTCTCCGTCTTTGCCATGTTTACACAGACCGGACTCTCACTCTATCCCTAGAAATATTCGGGAGGCCCTTCAAAATGATAAGTGGAAGGTCGTCGTTAAAACAGATGATCGCTCTCCCGGATAATCATACTTGGGACCTCACAACTCTTCCCAAAGGCAAGAAAACAAGTTAGGCTATGCAGATGGTTATTCACTATCAAATACAATGCCGATGGTAAAATTGACAAGTATAAAGCCGATTGGTAGCAAGGGATTCACTCAAACTTATGGCATTGACTATAAGGAAACTTTTGCACCGAGTAGCAAAGCTCAACACCGTCGTGGTACCGATTTCCCTACCGTCCAACTTGACTCGGCCTCTTCACCAATTGGACATCAAAAATGCCTTTCTAAATGGGGACCTCACCGAGGAGGTTTATATGATTTGTACCCCCGGTTTTATCAATCCTCATACTCAAGGCAAGGTGTGCAAACTGAGGAAATCTCTATATGGCCTGAAGCAATCACCAAGGGCATGGTTTGGAAAACTCACTACTGTGGTTAAAGCTGCTGGATATCATCAATGCAACTCTGATCACACCATGTTTGTCAAGACAACCAACCAGAGGAGGTCCATTCTAATTGTATATGTGGATGATATCATCCTTACTGGAGATGACTCTACTGAGATCCAGAACTTGAAGACTCTACTGGCAAAGGTGTTCCAAGTTAAAGATCTGGGCTACCTCAAGTACTTTCTTGGTATGGAAGTAGCTAGAACCACCAATGGCATTTCAGTCTCCCAAAGGAAGTATGTCCCTGGACCTACCGAAGGAAAGCGGCATGTTGGGATGCAAACCTCGTTGTATCTCCAAGTAGACCCCAAAGTCATACCCTGCTTGCGTGGTGACATTCTTTGTCGGGGAAAGAACAATATCAAAGGCTTGTAGGCAAACTCATATACCTTTCTCACACAAGACCCGATATTGCATATGGGGTCGGTCACGGTCGATCAATTCATGCATTGCCCTACCGAGCAACATTGGGATGCAATGAATAGGATACCGAGGTATTTAAAATCCACTCTCGGCCAAGGCCTCGCACTTCACCAAGTCTACTGATAGATCAATCAAGGTCTACACTGATGCTGATTGGGCTGGATGTCACATTGACAAGAGGTCTACCACAGGCTATTGCTCATATATATGGGGGAACCTGGTTACTTGGAGGAGCAAGAAACAACCTACCGTGTCAAGAATCAAGGTCGAAGCCGAACTAAGGGCACTTGTACTTGGCATTTGTGAAGCTCTATGGCTAAAAAGTGCGTACCGACCGAACTTCGGCAACCGTATCGCAACCTATCACACACTCGTTGTGATAATAATTCAGCCTTATGCATGGCAGAAGATCCGGTCCATCATGATAAAACCAAGCATGTGGACATTGACAGACACTTTCGAATGAGAAGATTGATGCCAAGATTATTCAACTCCGGTATGTTCCCTCGGCCAGATCGAATGCCGATATTCTTACCAAGGCTATTCCACCTCTTATGTTCGGCGGACTAAGTAGCAAACTTGGCCGCATCAACATATACGGCCCGGTTGAGGGGGGTGTGGAAATATTACTCGGCCGGACTCGGTCCGCCGAGGCTTCGACAGGTGCTCGGCAGATTGCCGAGCCTCGGAGATTTCGTGCATAATATTTTGTACACCTTATTTAATTGTAAAATTAATTGTAAAAGACATATTAATTGTGAGTCATATAAACAATTAATATGTCAAACTCTAGTTTACTTTATGTCATAGACATAACTTTTACTTTTTACTTTTGCATGCTTGCCGCCCACATCTACATACTCAAGTGGCCGCCCAAGCTAGCTAGCTAGTCTCTCTATCTCAATTGTATCTATTTATACATCTTTTTACTCAATGAATAAACTAAGTTGAAGTTTACTCTTGTGTTTATCACATTCTCAAACTCTCTTCACGTTGTAACGCCCTTAGACCCCCAAGTTTGGTTGCGTTAAATGAGTCACAAATGGTCCGGTCAACTACTTAGACCGCCGTCCTCGCTTGGCCTAAAGTAATTTCATGTTCACCCCCATATAAGTATGAGACATAAATGTCTAGTCAACTCGGGTTAGCCCTTTTAGACCAAACGAGGACGGCGGTCTAATCAGTTACTTGGGACCATTTATGACTCATTTAACACTACCAGGTCCGGGGTCTAGGGGCATTACAGTCGTACTAATCTTTCGTTTCTTATCACAAGGAGCGTGATGTGATCGACTTGGTTGGATGATAATTGTGTTTTGTGATTGTTGAACCATTGTAATATACACTATGACATTTTGAAGCAGGGGAATCGTATGAGCAAGGGTATAAAAAAAAAGGCTATCATTCTAGCAACAAGCTAATAAAGTCGGAATGTCACTACTAAACCACATGTGTGAGCTTTTAAAAATCGTTTTTAAATTATCAAATCCAGAAAATCTATTTCAAGAATTCAATTGTTACGAACTTACGATCAATAGTTTAAAATTTGATTTTCTAGGGTGATATCATTGTTTAATGTCAATCGTGACACTTTTTATATGGACTGAAAATATACGGAATGCAGTGCTACATCTATTGAGACCGCATTATCTTTTGAGTACCCTCAAAGGGCTCAGAAACTACACTACCTAACCGGCTAAGGTCACATGTTAGTCTTAGGCTCAACACAAGTATGACAATTACTTCAAGACATTTTTTAAGGTTGTAGGCAAGCTCTTAGGCTCAGGGCAAGCATGGTAAACTGTTTCGACCCCTCGACCATAGGCTTAAGCTTGACAATGAGCATGTATCATCCACTACATGTGTCGTGGCTAATCTCACATGACAGATTCCTGTCTTTCCACATTAGCTTAATTCATGCAATGATCATATCATGCTCATAATTGCAACAACGGCTGAACGCCTATACAAACTCAATGTTGTTATCATTTTTAGGAAAATTCTGATGCAGTGACTACTTATTAGAACGGATCATCGGATGACTTTCACGTGTAGAAAAAGATAAAACTATTGTATTTATTTATACGCGTATCAATCATCTGACGATCCGTTATAATAGAGATTTCCCACGGCACAATTACCCCATTTCTTATATATACACAACTCTTTACCATAGTTATCAGACACGCCCCGGTCTTGAACCCGGAAAAGCCACATGGTCACCAGGTCACCGGTTCAACCATTGGGTCAGTGGTTAAACTGAAAAAAATTATAGAGTAGTAAATTATTATACATAATATCATGAAATATATTTTTTTATAATTCATTTCAAGTAAATAATGATATGAAACTTTTTATCACCTTATGAACTACCGTTTGGAAACTAAAAATATTGTTTATCTGATTATCATAAAATATATATGTAGAAAAATACAAGGGTAAAATATATCATGAACTCTTAAATACTTTATCGATACACATAAATATTAATTATTTGAATGCTGATACAATTATTGTTAATATTAGATTAAAAAAACTAAATGTATTGTTTGTTGGAAAGTATGATTTGAATTATTTAGTAAAATGTTGCAAGAAATTTATAAGTTTTTTAAGTAAAAAAATATAATTTTGATGTAGATCTATAACAAATAATAAGGGAATATAAAGATTCAATAATGATTTGCATCATATCGAAAAGATTTGAGTAAATTTACTTGACCCACCGGTTCAACTAGTGCCCACAAATAACCGGTTCGATACATATTTCATACTTTTTTTCATTACATTTACTTGACCCATCGATTCAACCAGTGCCCACCGGGTCACCAGTTGAACCGCCGAGTTTAATGGCTTTGAGCGGATCGCTTGCTTAAACGAGTTGATGCTTGAACCGGCCCGGTTCCATAACCGGGTCACCGGTTGAACCGTCGGGTTTACTGGCTTTGAGCGGATCGCTTGCTTAAACGAGTTGATGCTTGAACCGGCCCGGTTCCATAACCGGGTCACCGGGTCGAACAGTTGAACCGCCGGCCGGGCCGGGTTTGATAACTATGCTCTTTACACATACTACCTCCGGTTCGAAATATAAGTCGTCATATACTTTTAGATTTATCCCACAATATAAATCAATCTACATTACCAATGTAGCATTTATTACTCTTTTCTATATGCTACTCCTAATTTTTTTAATGGAGTAACAATTACTGCATTAATGATAGTCAAAGGACATTTTAGAAGTTAACTTTTAATTTATGACATTCAACTACTTTCTTAATCCGTGTGAAAACACCTAGGATGACTTATATTTTATACCGGAGGTAGTATAAGTATATAACCTTATACCTCAAAAAGCCTGACAAGTTTGGGAGTTTGCCCTGGATTCATGTTGACTCATTGTGGACACAAAGTTCTAGCACTCCCATCTAAAGAGAGAATTTTTTTTTTTTAAATGCTGAAAAATAAAATATTTATGGTTTCGGCGCTCATCTGAAACTATTTCCTGCAAATGGGTCCACGTCAGCATTGTTTACTGAAGCCGCTGGTTCAACCAGCGACTTTACCTTTTTTTTTTGAAAAACAACAAAGCCGCTGGTTGAACCAGCGGCTTTAACCTGGGAAAAAACGTGAGCATCCTGTATTGAAATGAAATTGGTACATATGAAGAAGCCGCTGGTTCAACCAGCGGCTTTAGCAGTATATAAAACAAAACAGACGGGATTTTTCACCCATTTTCAGATTTCCAAACCCAAAAAAACAAAAACCCCAAATTCTCTCCGCGGCGCCAACTCAAATTAGGCCATTTAGCATCAAGATTCTTACTTTCTTCAACCAAATCAAAGGTTTCATCCATAGTTTATCAATCCAAAGGTATTTTTTTTCGTTTTTTTTTCGATTTTCTGCGTTTTTTTTCCTTTTTTTCCGTTTTTTTTTTTTTTTTTT
Source organism: Gentiana straminea (assembly GCA_036785695.1). Taxonomy (NCBI): domain Eukaryota; kingdom Viridiplantae; phylum Streptophyta; class Magnoliopsida; order Gentianales; family Gentianaceae; genus Gentiana; species Gentiana straminea. The sequence goes on from JAVUPR010000114.1 coordinate 4,906,104, forward strand.
TTTCGTTTTTTTATGCCAATTGAAAGAATTCTTTGTTTGGATAACGAATAAGTGTTGATATTCATCGATTTGTGATATGTGTAGAAGGTTGTTTGTTTAATTTTATTAGTTTTTGATTTTTATTGTGTATGTGGATTTGGTTTTAGGTTTTGCTTGATTTGAGATTTTTAAAGGGATGGAGATATATAATTATCCGTTGACTTGTTGGTGGAATGGTGAAATAGTAATTGACGGTGAAAATGTTACCTACAAAGGTGGTTGTGAAACCTTTATTATTGTCAATAGTAACATTGGTATGAATGAGCTTAAGAATGAGATATATGATGCTATGGAGGTTGATAGTACTAGATTTGACCTAAACGTGAAGATGAAATTCCCTAGTGTGCGAGGCTATAAAGTGTTAGCTTTAAGTAATGATCGTGGTTTAAAAGCTATGTGGGCAAGCGTGTTTCAATCGAAAGCCCCTCTATGGATTTATATATTGAATTGACACCCATTGAACAACCTAACATGTCATTCACCAACATGCTTGTTAGTCAAGTTGAGGATCCCAATTGGTTTGTGTCTTTGTCGACTAATAATGTTGATGAAGCATCACTAGATGGTAATATCGAAGGGGATGAGATTGAAGACGAGGATGATATGTTGTTGTTAAGTCAGGATGAAGATAGTGGGGTAGACCTAGTATCATTAAAGGATCATGATACCGAGTTTACTAAGCTTCATTCTATAGATGAAGAATATTTAAACAGTTGGTATAAATCTAGTGATTTTCAATATAAGAGCGGTGGTGAGTTTGGGGTGGGGCAAGAATTTGCCAACAAAAAAGCATTGGGGCAAATTGTGACAACATACAATGTCGAAAGGAACCAAGTCTATAAAACCACATAATCGAAACCTCACACCGTCACATTCAAATGTGGAAGGAAACCAATTGCTTGTAGTTGGTATTTAAGAGCCTCTCAAAAGAATGTTGCATCGGATGTCTTCACTATCGTCACCTATAAAGGCCCCCACGAAAACTCTTGTGTGGTTCACAAACCATCCATGGATCACCCGAATTTAAAGCGAGAGTTTATCAGCAACGCTATAAATCCTCTTGTGCAAGCAGATTGGGGGGTGAAAGTAAGTGTACTAAAAGCCTTCATAACAAAAGAATTCAACTTCTCGATCTCTTATGGTAAAGCATGGAGTGCAAAACAAAAGGCGATAGGTGCTCTTTATGGAGATTGGGAGGAGTCTTACCAATATCTTCCTCGTTACATGGAAGCTTTGAAAGAAGCAAATCCGGGCACCGTGGTGCATTTTGTTAATAAGCCAACCCACGATCCTTACACTGAACAATTTCATTGTGTTTTTTGGGCATTTGGCCCCTCAATCGAGGTTTCCAACATTGCGGGCTGTCATCACAATTGATGGAACTCATTTATACGGGAAGTATCGTGGCGTTATGTTGATTGCCATGGGAGTTGATGCGAATGGACAACTTTTTCCATTAGCATTTGCCATAGTTGAAAAAGAAGATCACGACAATTGGAGTTGGTTTTTGGCTTGCATAAGGTGTTTTGTCACAAAACGTCATGGACTTTGTGTCATCTCGACCGGCATGCGGGTATCCTATCAGCAATGTCTACCAGAGGGTAGTGGTTGGGAGGAGCCATATGCTTTTCATAGATTTTGTATCAGACATCATGCATCCAACATCCAAAAGACGTTCAAAAATACGGATTTGAAAAAAATGTTTACCAACACAGCTATGGAACATCAAATTCGCAAATTTGATAAAGGGATGCAAAAGATCGGTGCACTCAATCCTCGTGCTAAGAGTTTGTTAGAAGGCATTCCTTTAAGCAAGTGGTCACTTGCTCACGACGGCGGGTTAAGATACGGTATCAAAACCTCTAATTTATGCGAATGCTTCAATGGTGTGTTAAAGGGGTTCGATTTCTCGCCTATTCAAGCCCTTGTGAAAGCTACTTTTACTCGAGTAAACAAATACTTTATCGATCGACGTGAAGTAGCAAGGAATAGGATGCGTAATGGTATGAAATGGTCGGAGAAGATAACGGTTCAACTCGAGAGAAATAGTGAAACTGCCGCTCACCATGAGGTTACTTGTTTCAATATACAAGAAGGTGTATATGGAGTGGTTACTAGACAAGGTAATCGTCATGGATGCATGGCTAATCGTAGTCACACGTTGAATCTTTCGAAGAGGACGTGTACATGTAACAAGTGGCAAAACCTACATTATCCATGTTCTCATCTTATAGCGGTTTGTCGCTCGCACTCCATAGACACGGATCAATATGTTGACCCTTTGTTCTCATGTGGGGAATACTTTGGTTCTTATCGTGCATGCTTTCTACCCGTGCTCGACGAGGATTATTGGAAGACAATGACGGGACCGGTACTAGTAGTCAACCCCGCATGGAAAAGAGGCAAGGGACGTCCGAAATCTAAAAGAATCCGTAATGAAATGGATGAGTTACCAAAGACAAATGTTACATGTAGTTTATGTAATTTGCCCGGTCATAACAAGCGCTCTTGTCAATTGAAACAATCTAATTTGCCCGGTCCTTCACGGTAATGGTTTGTACCTAATGTCTATTATTTTTTTATTTTTTTTTGAAATTAAACATTTTCATTAATGTGTCTATTCTAGTATACCATGTTTATATTATATTCATTTGTTATATAGTCACTAATGAATTGTGCTTTATTTATGTAGATCACATGGAGCCGGGACCAATTAATGATAGCGTTCTAAGACTTCAACAACAACACCGAAGACGAAGCATCATGCGGGAAGGAGAGGTAATATAATCGTTAATGTTTGCTTTTTCGCAATAACAATTTGTTTCTTTATAAAAAATAGTAACATGTTTTTTTTTTTGCAGGAGTGTAGGTCTCTCGTATGTCGCACGCATCTTATGTCAAAGCAACATTATCAGGTGCATGATTTGGTAGTTGATTTTTTGAGAGAGACACAGTTCTATGGGATCCACAGGTTGTCATTTGTCGCCATTAATGCCGATTTAATTACCGCATTAGTTGAGCGGTGGCGTCAAGAAACACACACATTTCATATGACAATTGGAGAGGTAGGCATAACGTTACAAGATGTTAACGTCTTGTTAGGTCTTAAGGTCGGTGGCTTACCTATTACGGGGACAACTGATCATCGATGGGCCGATCTCTTAGAGCAAACATTAGGTATAAGGCCACCTGAAGGCGCTTTTAAAGGTAATACCTTGAAATTATCGTGGTTAAAAGATAATTTTCAAGGGTTACCTGTGGATGCAACCGAAGAACAGATTCATAGGTATGTTAGAGCATATCTATTATATTTGATAGGAGCCGTCCTCTTCCCGGATAAGAGTGGAAATAGGGTTCAACTAATATATTATCCTCTAGTGGTTGATTTGCACCGACTTGGTGAATATAGTTGGGGGAGTGGGGTACTCGCTTGTTTATACCGGAATTTGTGTGTGGCAAGCAAGAAAGGGGCAAGTGAAATCGGTGGATCTTTAGTCTTGCTACAAATTTGTGGTCATGGGAGCGTATCACCATTGGTCGACCTACACGGATTAAGTCACGTGTTACGGAAGAAGAGGGAGTAGATTATCCACTTGGGTCACAAATGCAAGCGGGAGTTGACCCTTTAGGATGTAAGTGGCTACGAGTTGAGCGGATGTATACCGATCATTTATCGGGTTGGTAACCTATAGACATGCATTTGATACTATGACGGATGCAATGTTCACATGGCAACCATACACGTGGGACATCCTTAGCCATCTTCCTTTATATGTTTTGAGGACACCGATGAGTGGATTGTAATTGCTCCACTCATTTGTTTTGACGTGGTGGAATGGCATTATCCCGACGAGTAGTTCGACAATTCGGTTGGCATCCAACGGTGCCTAATGAATGTGACACGGGTGTCCATTTGCACTCGCTTGATAGGCGGGGAAACACAACGGATTATGCGCTTAAGCACGGGGATTATATTCAGTTGTGGGCCGATCGCAAATCATCGTTGGTTCCACGTGGTGTTCCTTACAACGGTTATCTTCAACACAATGATATGTACTTACAGTGGTACCGTCAGATCACCCGGCGCATTATTAGCCCTCAAAGTGCAAACGTTGTTGAAGACTATGAAACGCAACACAATTTCTATCCTACCGCTGCCGACTATGAACAACTTGTAAGTATATTTTAAATTTTGTTTTCTAATTTCATACATAGAAATTTGTTTTATTTGTTTTGTGTTTACACATTTCGCAGACAGCAGAGAATGTTTACTGCTATCAAAATACGACTAGGTTGCTTGCGAACATGCCGGATGACATCCCGATGGCACAAGTGAGGCTTATTCAACAAATGCGATCGATGTCCCTTCAAGTGTTACAAAACACAAGACGGGGACATCGATCCAACCGAACCGAAGAGGTCGAACATCCTAGCCCGGAACTTCCGCGATACGACTTTAGGAACTTGACAAGGGCTCAACCGACACCGATCGAGGAGGTAGACACACCGATAGAATGTTCGTCTTCACGTAGAAGAACGAAGAAAAGTCGTACACGAACAAGTTAATATGATCAAACATTTCTTTTGTTTTGGTTGTTGTAATACAACAATAACTTTGGATATGGTTTTTTTTCTCTTTTAATGACGTAGTTTGCATGAATGTGTTTTTTGCAATTGATTTGGTTTTTTCCCTTTTAATGAATGTGTTTTTTATAATTGGATTGTTGATTTTGAGAATTTGAGGTGTTGAATATATTGTTTTGGGGTGAAAAAAGAAGATGCGAAATTTGGTTTGAGAATTTGAGGTGTTGAATATATTGTTTTGGGGAAATTTGAAAAAGAAAATGCAAGTTTGGTGTTAACGGGTTGTGGTAAAGCCATTGGTTCGAATAGCGGTTTCCGAATTCCGGAGTTAAAGCATTTGGTTGAACCCGGCTTCTTCATATGTACCAATTTCATTTCAATACGGGATGCTCACGTTTTTTCCCAGGGTTAAAGCCATTTGGTTCAACCGGCGGCTTTGTTGTTTTTCAAAAAAAAAAGGTAAAAAGTTTGGTTGAACCCGGCGGCTTCGATAAACAATGCGACGTGGACCCATTCGCGGGAAATAGTTTCAGATAAGCGCCGAAACCATAAATATTTTATTTTTCAGCATTTAAAAAAAAAAATTTCCTAAAGAGATCAATGAATCATAATGATTAACCTACTCAACATTCTGTCAGGTCGGGATGTAGGGTATGTGAGCGAGGTATATCGCAATTTGGACTTACAAGTCAACAAGTTCGCCAACCCCAAATAGTTTGACCCTGTATCGTGCTGTGTTACCCACTAACATCAGCGCATTTTAAGGAAACATAGTTGGCTTTCGAAACATTTTTAGCTGTTGCCGTATTTTAAAGTTAAGGAATCTCCTGCGCTAGCCTTTTATACAATCTTTATTTAAAAGGAATCTCTTTGCTTTCTTATGTAGATGCAATTCGTGATTTCCCACTGAGTTAATTGAATTGAAGGATATAGATTATTAGAGAGATGGCTTCTGAAACGGAGAGGAAAAGAGTGGTGGTTGTTGGAGGTGGAGTTGCCGGTTCTTTCATTGCCAAGACCCTTGAAAACCACGCTGATGTCTTCCTTATTGATCAGTAAGTTTGTTTTGTTTTGCCCTTTTTTTTGTTTGTTCAATTGAGCTTCATTTAGTTGAATGAACACTGTTATACCTACCTACCGCGTGTTTCTCTATTCAAATTTATCCCAAATTGTATTAATTTATTCCGAGGAGTCAAGAACTGAAGATTTTACTGGGGTTTTTTGTTTTGGGATGCGCTTTTTCGATGACCCTGGACGAATCGTTCGATATTCTTATCAAGGAAATTTTGTGTTCAATGTTGAGCATTCATTCTTGTGCGTTTTCTTGGCTGGGTTTTAGAAAAAACATGGCAAAAAGCTTTCTTGAATCACTCTAATTTGCTGCTGGTTTTTTATGTTTAATTTTAGTCATCTTCTTGGGGAAATTTAGTTTTGCATTTGTGTGTTTGACTGTTTTTTTACCTTTATTTGACATAAATTGTAAAAAATCAACACAGGAAAGAGTATTTTGAGATCACATGGGCAAGCTTGAGGTCAATGGTTGAACCGTCGTTTGCTGAAAGATCATTGATTAACCATACTGACTACTTGTCAAAAGCACAGATAATTACAGATGGAGCAATTGAGCTTACAGAGAACGAGGTAGTGACTTCCGGGGGGCGCAGTATTGGTTATGATTATCTTGTAATTGCCACAGGACATGTAGATGATAGTGCCTCCACCAGGACTCAAAAACTTGGTTACTACCAAACAGGTGAACTATATTGCCTTTTTTCCGGTGTTCTTTATTGGACTACTTTCAGATCCGTTCTTTTATTCATTTTCTGCATTTGCTACTGTACCAACAAGGACATGTATCGTGTGGTCAGAAATTACGAGAACAATGAAACTTGCTCGTGCTAGTATAGAGATAATGCTGATGGAAGTCATTGCTTCACTGTAAAATCAAGAATCTGTTAAACTTAGTACTTTGTCTGTTTAATTTTGATGACGATAAGGTGGGCAGTGATAAGTTGCTAACAGACATCATGGGTTTAATTTGTGGCAGAATATGAGAAGATAAAGGCTTCAAACTCAATATTGATAGTTGGAGGCGGACCAACCGGTGTGGAGCTTGCTGCAGAAATCATTGTAGACTTTCCTGATAAGAAAGTGACACTAGTTCATCGGGGTTCGAGTTTGTTGGAGTTTATCGGACCAAAAGGTGGGAAAAAGGCTCTAAATTGGTTGGTATCAAAGAAAGTTGAAGTCATTCTCGGAAAATCAGTAAAGTTGGATGAAGCTTCAGACAATGTATATAAAACATCTGATGGGGAGTCTATATCAGCAGACTGTCTTTTTAAATGCACTGGCACCCCGATCGGTTCTTCGTGGCTACAGAAGACGGTTTTGAAGGAAAGCTTAGATAGTCATGGGAACTTAACGGTGGATTCGAATTTAAGGGTTAAAGGGTACCAGAAGATTTTCGCCATTGGAGATATCACCGATATCCCTGTAAGTATATTTAGTTGGTTTCTGTTATAACTCCACAAAAAATCAAGAATTTTTTAAGATGCTTTTGTTTTTGGTTTGAACATAGGAACTTAAGCAAGGATACTTAGCGAAACAGCATGCTGCGGTTGCTGCTAAGAACGTGAGGACGCTTATAGGCGGAGGAAAAGAGAGCAAATTAACGGTTTACAAACCGGCTTCACCATTAGCATTTGTTTCACTTGGCAGAAGAGAAGCAGTGGCTCAGATTTCGTGTTTAAGCATTGCAGGACGTCTTCCTGGCATTGTTAAATCTGGGGATTTGTTTGTAGGGAAGACGCGTAAGGATCTTGGTTTGACATCTAATGTTTCCAAACCTGAAGATTCGAAAAACGAATGATTACTCGGTTTTCTTTTCTATGCACTGGTCTGTGTTCTTCTTGTTGTTGTTGCATTCCCCTCCCTTTTTTTTTTCTTGGTTAAACAGCTACTTTTTTTTTTTTATTGATATAAAGGAAGAAAGTAGAGTTTTACATATCCTTGTTTTGAGGGGGATATTATGAGTAAACATAAATGAAACATACTCCTTGAGTTTATGAAACAACATGAATAAATAACTATTTAACATTTCAAGAAAAATTATTGCATTGTGTTTCAGAGTGCCTTATTTTGGACAAAAGACATTGGAGGCCCCTAATCATGATCGTAATATTTTGTCCCTAAAGCTAATTTTAATAACAAATTGCCCTAATCAATGTTCACTAACAAATAAGCCATCATTGTATTTTTTTTGTTGGGGGGTTGTAAATTATGGCCCTAATCAATTATAAAGTATTATATGGCCCCCCCCTTACATTATGTAAAAACATTGTTTTGATCACACCCTTTACATAAGGGTTCAACGTAACAAACGGAATAGAAAAACAATTTCAAAATAATCGACAATTTCACAGTCAAAGTTGATAGCGTTTAGCAGTCAAGGTAGATCAATTTGGAGATAATTTTGAAGTCCGTTTATTATATCGTTTGTTATGTTGAAACTCTAAAAAACAAGAGAAACACATTAGTGTGATCAAATTCGGGTTTTTGATAGCAAAATGCCCGATTCAAACTCAATAAGGGTCAATTTGTTACTTAAAAAAACTATGTAAGGGCCATTTTGTTAATATAGATAGTTAGAAACCAAAATGTTATGATCTCGTAATACATTAAGAGCTTTCGATTTCTTTTGCCCCATTATTTAATGCAAAAATAAAGTATATTACATTGTTACGGTGGGAGGGAGAATTTTATTTCTTTTAAACATGCTCTCATCAAACGTCAACGATACATTAAAATATAAAGGTACAACTAGATTGGCGTACCGTGCATTGCACGGTGGACCATGTCTTTTTTAAGTTTATCTCAGGCGGTCATTTAGGCCTGTTTGTTTCTGATGCGATTTGTGTGAAGACCCTGTTTAAAGATTTAATATACATACCAAAACTAATATTGTCGATCATTACATACTTATGTTCCGTTTCTTCACCCTTACTGAAGTTGTAATGTGCCCAAAAAACTATTTTGACGTAGACATTCACCCTTTTACCGGGGTGTGGGAGGATGCATTTGAGCTTACACTACAAGGATACTTTAGTACGTACATAGATAGCTTATTACACATACAATCCGGATAGAAGAGAAGCCGATACAACATACGGTATGGATAAGAGAGATAGCTTATTACACATGTCATATTTTCAAGTGCGCAAAAGTTTAAGCTCCTCTTGAGTTCGCTAACCTCAAAATCATGACCAGACCACTTCTCATCGATCGCAATAGCCACCAAATTATTAAGCTGCGTTTGAGCAACCCTAGCTTTCGGAATGAAACCATATTTTTCATCAGAAATTGCATCACAAACCTCTATTTCATCTTGCAAACCTCTTTGATTTGGATGAAGTATCTTCTCTAGGATCGAACCCTGTCTCAACTCCGGCATTTACATATTCGTCTTCTTTAGAAGTCAGCCACGTACGATACGAAAACTAGGTGATGATCTGGTATGCGAAGAAAATGCCAAACGGCGTCGTTTAACAAGAATAAGATCAGGGAAGGACTAAACGAGAGGAAGAGAAAATGAGGGGGGTGTTAAAATGGAAAGGGAAATAAAAGGCGATGGGAGGAGGGAAAGAAAAGGGGAAATTGAGGGTGGAAGGGGAAAATAAGAAAATAGAGAGGAGTAAAAAAGCAAAAAAAGAAAAGGCCCTAGCACAACAGGAAAAAAAAAAGGAAAAAAAAGGCACATGACGACAAAATTGTCGTTCAATATGCACATTTAAGAAGTACTCCTATATACGATATATATATTATGTCTGTGGTGGACCCATATTTTTTTCCGGTGAGGCATCAAAACACATTCGAAGATCGTGTGGGGTTATTAATAGTGTTTTTATATTTTTCACCAACAAAACTAAATTGTTTTTCGGATCTCAGTGAGGACACCGGCCCCCGCCCCAAATAACTTGGGTCTGCCCCTGTTTTGTGTAATAATTCATGTTTTCCAAAAATACACCGCTAATGACACCACAATCATTCTATCGTTGGAGCAACACAGTGAAACACGACCTCTTCAGAGTCGAACTTATACACAAAATTCAACAATGGAGAGGTTTAGACATATGCAAAGCGAAATTGTAACGCCCTCAAACCTGTGTTTGGTAGCGCTAGTTGAGTCGTAAAGGATCCAGTTAACTACTAAGACCGTGATCCACACTATGTCTAAAAGGGCTAACCCGAGTTCACATACAAGGTAAGAATTAAACTACTTTAACTATTGGGACATAACATTCTCCCATGTTATAAGCAAAGGATGTTCTCGCCAGGATTTGTCCCAGACTCGTCCATACTAGAGGAATCTAGAGGCGGCCCTGCTCTCAGGGGCGGATCTACATGCCCAAGGGGGGTCACGTGACCCCACTAAATTTTAAAAATAATAAAAAAAATTGCAAAACTACGTCGTTTTAGTAAAAAAATTCAAATTTTGATCTAATTACCCGCACAACCCAGTTCCGGCCCGTAAATTTTTGACCTAATTACTTGCCCAACCCGGAATTTTTTTAGGGTTACTACATTTGTATGACGTGTGACCTCACTGAACCTTTTTCTCTGGATCCTCCACTGCCTGCCCCACATCATCTCTCACGGTGTGACACTTAGTCCCGTCTGATAGTCAGCTCTGATGCCAATTGTAACGCCCCAAAGACGGTGTGACATTTAGTCCTGTCTGATAGTCGGCTCTGATACCCATTGTAACGCCCCCAAAACCCGCTCCGATACTACTTATAACACCCTCAAACCCCGGGTCTGGTAACACTAAGTGAGTCAAAAATGATCCGGTCAACTGCTTAGATCGTCGTTCTCGCTTGGTCTAAAAGGGCTAACCTGAGTTGATAAAACCTATGCTTCGTACTTATATATATATATTCTTTTTACAAACGTCTCGCACTTATATGAAAGTGAGAATTTTGCTATTTTAACTATGGTGTCATTTACGATGTTTTTTTCCATGTTAGTTATATTGTCCTCTTTCTCTTATTTTATTTTTTTAGTTGTTTTTTTATTAGACATTTTATTATTTACTCATTTCGTTCATATTTAACCGTCGTATTTTCCAAAATAAAAAATTACTTTTTATCCATCGTAGTTACATTTTCAATACATATTTTCATACTCTTTATGCTTTTTCAATATTATTTTTCAACTTTCTAGGGTTATTCAACCGATCAATCTTTCATATTTAATACACCACTACATTTTTCAAGATTTTTTTAGTATTTTATAATGAAAGTCAATGCAATTATTTATTTTTTTAATTTGTGTTTTCTCAAATACTGACGGCTAATAAGGAACGGAGGGAAGGAGTATTTCAAAACCGACAACGGTAAAAGATGTAATTAGGTGATTATTTTTTTTGAATGGATGTAGATGTCAATACATAGTAAATTAATTACGTTGAGGAAAGAGCTTACCCTAGTGGTTATCACTAGAGTCTACCCTGGCCTTCAGTGAGAGATCCAAAATTCGATCCCGTAGTTTAATTAAAAAAACTTTCGTATCCCGCGAAAAGGAAAGAAAAAAAAGTGGAAAAGTTTTACCCTGTATTTTATTTAATATATAAGCTTCTATTGGTAAAGGTTTTTTTTTTTTTTTTTTTTTTTTGAGAGAGGAAATTGGTAAAGCTTTCTAATCGGAAAATCCGAGAAAATTTCTTTCTGTGCAATTATTCCTGCAAAGTCTTGATTTGTGCTCGATTCAAGCAGAAAACCCTTGAGATTGAGATTTTCCCCAATTTAAGTTTTCCAAGCGTCTGTAGTGAAGAAGAAGAAATAAGGGATAATGAAGAGGGTTTTCGGTGTGAAGAAGGACAAGGAGCCGCCGCCGTCTGTTCAAGATGCTTCCGATCGCGTAAGCTTCGTTTATTAAGATTACCTACTGCTATTGTAGTGATGTTTTTGTTAAACATGTTGGATTAATGGAATTTTTGGCCTGCCTCGTGTAAATTAGGGTTTCTTTTTCGTAATTGTGGATTTTACCTCACATCGAACTGTCTAGTTTGGTGATTTTGCTTGCTTAAACTTAGAAAGCGGGTAAATTGTGCTAATTATCCAGTTATATTGGCAACTTTCTTTTTCTTTCCGTCTCATCGTTGAACTGTTTTGCAGATTTAGTTCATCTGTATGCTTTTGATTTGCGGGTATATAAGCTTATGTGTTTACCTATTTTCGAACCTAAACATTTGTAATCCAGATCTCCATAAAATTCTAGGTTGCTCACTCATAGTGTTCCTTGGCAATTTCTAGGTATTTTAAGTACAAGTTTGAAATATTTAGAATTTTTCAGTGGTAAAGTAATTTCCCAAGTTTCAGATTTGTCTGGCGGTTTTAGTTCTTTTGGTGCGGGGTTATTACGAGGCATTTGAGTCTGTGCTTAAAGTTCGTACCATTTGCAGATCAATAAAAGAGGGGAAACAGTGGAAGAGAAGATTAAAAGGCTTGACACTGAACTTGCAAAGTATAGAGAGCAGTTGAAGAAGACTCGGCCTGGTCCAACTCAGGAAGCTATCAAGAGTCGAGCCATGAGGGTCCTTAAGCAAAAGAAAATGTGAGTCATGTTGTCTCACTGGAAGTTTAAAAATTCATGACTTTTGTGAATATAGGTGCAGTAAACTGGAGAAATTATGCTCGTGTAATAGTTCATTGGTACCATGTGTAAGTATATTAACTTATTGTGCTGTGGAAATATAACTAATATCCTGTCAAGTCTTTTGGCAATAGGGGGTGACTACCACTTGATGGGGGGTGGTATTAGCATATTTATTCGTTATGTGAAGTGCTAAAAAACTTGTTCTATCAAGCACTGGCTTATTTATCTAGTAAGACGTAGATACTGTAAATGGATTATTTCTGTCATCTTCAAGTATGCTGTCATAGAATGTGGGAGAAAAGACGGTGGTGATTGTCAAGGCACGTAATGAATCAGATTGCAGATGGTGAATATTTGGATATTCTGATAGAGATAGATTGAGAGATCCATATCCTTTGGTTTTGAAGTCGATTGATAAGATTAGATTTAAAAAAAAAAATGTCAGCTCCTATTATTTGCTAGGTCAGCTAAGATGCAGTACATGGTATGATGGTGTGGTTGTTTTTCACATTTCCACTCAGTTAATCTTGAACACATTCACGCATGTATTTATTCGATGTTGTTTGTGTCTTTGTGATTATTGTCATGTAGCTTCATGGTTGCACTGTGAGTGAATGCCATATTTGATCTATGCTTTAATGTGTATGTGGTATTATCTCTTTCCTTTCCAATCTTTGGTTGGAGAATTTTAGTTTGCTATAAACCCTGCCGTTATTCTCTCTTACTCACTGCTACCAAATGATTTCTCCAGATGGAACTTCATTTTATCTGATACAAAGGACAGCAACAGTATATTGCCTATAATTTATGAGGGAAATGTATTTACCTTTAGAATAGATGGACCGGGTATAGTGAAAGAGGTTTTGTTTGAAGATGGATTGGACTAGTATTCCTAGGATGAAAACAAGTGTTTTAGTGGATGTAAAAGGATGATCCTTATCTGCTTGAACTTCAATCTGTGGTTTTTGCTTGAGTCCCATGATTCTTAAGCCAAAACACAGTTATTCTTTCTTCTATTGTTTTATTTTTTATTTTTTACGTGTATGCTAAATTTATATTTGGAACGTGTATGCTAATTTTTTATTTATGTGTAGGTATGAAGGCCAGCGCGATATGCTCTATAATCAGACATTCAACTTAGATCAAGTTGCCTTTGCTGCTGAAGGGATAAAAGATGCTCAACAAACAGTATGTTATAGCTAGTTTACTTGGTACTCAGTATGTGGCTATACTATTTGGGATTGATTTGTATCGGTTTTTCTTAAGGACCATGGTATTCATGTTGTCTATGGCTAAGTAACATTTAGGCTTACAATAATTCCATTTAGTAAGAGACTGAGCTAAATACAACACTACATGATGTGTGTGATATGTGACGACATCACCTATCTTGTTCTGAATTGTACTATTGTAAAAAATGAATGTATGAGTGGGGGGTTGTCAGGAATCTAAAGGCTCCAATTTGAATATTTGATAGAGTGTAAGTCACTAGTATTGGGAGTTCTGTGAACTTGTGGAGGATTGAATAGTTTTTGTGAATCATTAAAAAAAAATCTGATTTACCAAAGAAAAAAAAAAGAGAGGCTCCAACTCTTATTTAGAAAGAAAACAAACGATTTTTTCTATGCTAAAAAATATTGATTGCTTCAATTATTGGATGAATTTGCAGTATGGATTTGTTTACCAGGCTATATTATTCACCATTTTTTTGGTCTTGAAGTATTCTGACACTGAGGTTATTATGTTGATGATGTGCACCATTCACCATAGCGTCATGTTAAATTAATGGATTGTTCTTTTAGGCAATATATTAAATATATAACAAATGTGTTTCCTTGGTAGAAAACTAAGGGAAAGAGTTCAAGACTTGTCCGGAGGAGCTTAGTTTGTAACCTGATTGGGACCTGCTGTCTACCTCCTTAGGTAGGGGAAAGCTGTTTGTCTTGGTCAGAAATTGTTTAAGTATGAGAGTAACCCGCGTTCAAAAGGCTGTCATACTTGTTTTATCTCGTTGATGGATGATGTCGTGTTTTACCACTTTTACGGGCAAGTTTCGTGTATTTGAATAATGTTTGTAAATTTCTATCTTTGTTCTTGCAGATGACAGCTATGAAGTCAGCAAACAAAGAGTTGAAGGGAATGATGAAGACGGTGAAGATTCAAGACGTTGAAGTCCGTGCTCTATTTGTTACCCATTTGTTTTTGTGTCTGATTATTCCTCTAGGTGGTGTTTACTCATAATTTTTTTTATACCGGTTTCCTTCCTCTCTTTTAACAGAGCATGCAAGATGAGATGATGGACCTTATGGATGTTAGTAATGAGATTCAAGAAAGTCTTGGCAGAAGCTACAGTGTTCCTGATGACCTTGACGAAGAAGAACTCATGGGGGGTAAGTTTTTTTTGGTTTTGTTTTCTTGTTTGAAGTTTTTGGTGCATTTTGGTGTGTACTTTACTTTCTATGGAAGTAAATTTACATTCCTATCATTATTGAACTCATCTTTTTATAAATTGCTTTGGGTTCTGCAGTGTTTGAAATGAGTTGTGTTAAATCATGTAAAGTATTCCCTTCTCTGACAACTTAAGCTTCGGGAGAGATTTTTATTCAACGTGTTATCAGAGTAGGTCATGGGTTCAAATCTTTCTGAGTCCATTTCCATCCCAAGTCATGTTGTGCAAGTGTTGGGCCTCGTTACTGATTGATATCTCCTTCAATATCTTTGTGTGTCATGTCGGCCCAAACTCTATATATGTGGCCTAGACTTGGGGGCGTGATGATGTGTGTTTTGTTTAAATATGCAACCTTGAGAAGTATTTATTTGAGAAGTTTATGGACTTTATGAATGGTGGATATATTGCATATTAGAAAGTGATGTCTTTTGCAGAATGTTCTTTGTTGGTAATTTGTTTTGGAATGCTAATGTGTATTTGCTGCCGATGCTTAATCCTTTTTCTGTTGAAATGTTGATGCAGAGCTTGATGCTTTGGAAGCGGACATGGGAAAGGAGACAGAAAGTGATGGGGTACCCTCATATCTTCAACCCGACAAGGAATCTGATCTTGAATCAGAACTGAATTTGCCACCAGCTCCATCAGGGAATGCTCCAGGCAGAGCTAATAGTCAGGTGTGTCCACTGAACGTTCTCACTTGTTATAACACTGTAGTTATATTATGTTGTGGTGATTCTCTACTAGGTTACACAGTGATATATGCTATACAATATCTGATATGGCATATATATATATATATATATATCGGATATGGTATATGTGAGATAAGTGTAAATATTAATTAAAAGATACAGGTCCATTTGTTATAAAATGGAACTGTATGGTCTAATTATCAAATACTACTTGTCTTCTGAAAATATAATTATATATTTATACTGACAAATTGTTCTGAAATTAGGTAAAGTTTTGACAAAAAAGAACAAAACTAGAATAGTAAAGTGTGGACCGTTGACGACTCAAATAGATCAGTGCCTGCAAGAAATTTTCAATCCAACCCTAATCCTATCCTATCCTATCCTATCTCTGCAATCAACATCCATTGAAAATATTTACTGATTTTCTCTATAGTCTTGCATCCTTAAAAAAAAAAACACTAGTAAACAAAAATAGCTGGCCTCCTTATGGGCAAATTTCGTGAAATCTGGATATGCATACTGGTAGATGAATCTGAATATTCGAAATTTGCAGATATGGTCCAGTGCGTATGTGTCAGTGAATCCAGTGTCTATGGAATATGGGATACACGCCTCCTTTTTGCCACATATGCGTGCAACATATCTTGTATAAAACTTTGGTCCCGTGCTTATTTATACGAAAATAGTGTGTCCAATTTTTTTAGGAAAGTCTTTGTTGGAGATTTGCAAGGGTTGCGCTTTGTCATGTTGCTTGGTGTCATTCATAGTAGATTTGTTTTCCTTTTTGTTGTGTTTTGTTAAATGCAAATAATAAGACGGACTTTTGTTGTTGGTAGGCTGAGGATGAACTAGGGTTGCCTGCTGTTCCTCGAGCATCACTCCGAGGGTAGAATGTTCATGATGTATGCGGTTGTGGTTGTGTTGATGATACCTGCAGAGGGCTGACCCGACTCCCAACTGTCTTGAACTTTTGTGCATAAATCGTACTCTTCATAGAGAGGATTGTATTATTATTCATAATTACACACATTACGTGGATTTCGTAGTCTTGATTTACTTGACGCCTAACTTTCCATTGATGGTGATTACCAACATTATGTGCGCAAACGGGCAATATAAATATTGATTCTTGTTGTTTTTTTTTTAATATTCTTTTGTGCCCGTTTTCTTTTATTTCTCCCTATGATTATTTTATAGATGCTCTATATTTCGCTAGGCCGCCTGAAACACTCCCATTATACATGTATTAATATATATGAACACATAAATTAAAAAAACACTGAGGTGTGGGCTATGTATATATAGAGACGAACTCGAGCATTCATGAGCAGGGCTTGTGTTTGCTTGTTTACTAAACGAGTTCTTGCTCGCGATTGAGCTTGGTTCGTTTACATAAACAAACAAACATGAACGAGCATTAAAGAGCTTGAGTTATCAAGAAGTTGCCCTTGACCTAAAGGGCTCCACTTTGGAGCTTTCTTCTCTCGTTCAAATCCAAAAGACACACAACTGGTCAAAATGGGATGTGCATAATTTACGCAAAAGCCCCTCCCCCCCACCCCGGCGTAGAAGTACCAAACACAGTCTACCATTCCATACACAAAACGCACAACGGGGGTGGGGAATCTAGTTTAGACAGAATACAAAAGGTGGTAGATGTGCTTTAATCCAACAAACAGCACATATTACATTAAAAAAAAAAAGCAGTGACAGTCTCTCTAACCGAGATTAAGCTTTCCCATCACTTGCTAATACATTACTATTTATTCCTAAACTTGATTTCTTGCTGATGCCCTTTCTGCTACCGTAACCCGTGTCAACTTTCAACATTTCATATTCTTTCTTTAATATCTGGTTCTGCCCTGCTCATTACAACACCAAAACTTACTGTTACAAAGCAGAAAAAACATCCATATAGTAATCATTTTGCCTCAAATATATAGAAACAGACGGCGTAAAGGATTATAGCGCTCACCGTCAACAAAATGTTTGCGTTGTTGCAATCTTACCAACTTTTGCTTCAGTTTGCTGTTTTCCACTGACAATGAAAGACGTTGCTGAATCAGAGACGCAACCCTTGCAGCCATATCAGTCTCGTTTTGCTGCATCACAGCGTGTTAATCTTTCTCTTACAATAATCAAATGGTTTTAGCCAACGGCATTAGTAGCTAACGTTGTTTTACAGACACTAATGCAATTGTTGTAGTCGCTAAAAAAGGGAAATTGATAGCATGTTGACAACGTCGATTAGCTTAAACCTCCTACAGTACCTGTAACATGTCAACAGTTCTTTCCAGTTCTGCAATGTATTGAAGTTTACGGATCCTTGATCGTTGCCCTGGGTGCCTGTACACGTAACCGTAGTAGCTTACAATCAAACTCAAAAAAAGGGAACATTTTACAGAAAGGATTGAACGGTACACGAAAATAAAGAATGGAAGTCAAGAAACAGGCCTTTTCATGGACTGTGTCTCCCCCACCATCAAATCGTCACCAGTTGAACCGCAAGTATCCTCTGCTACTACCCCGAAAGCTGAAACTCTACTACAAGTAGAGAAACTCTCATCCAAATACTTGTGACTGACATATTCTGACAAAGCCGAAACTATGCTATGTTCTTGGAACGTTACGTTTCCTTTTCCACGAGGTGAATTCGGACCATAAATCGAGCCTGACTTCAACGACGATGTTCCATCAGTTCCAGTATCCATACGAAGGTGATCAAGTTTTGTTAATGAGACAAGATGATCGTCATCCAAAAGTGTCAATGAGTCACTTGCTGATCGACGATGCATAACGCCACCGGAATTTGGTTTAGGATTTTCTAACAAATCATCTAGCCAAGCCGGTTGCTCTTCTTTGAGATAACTATGAGACACGGACTTATGACGTCGATGCAAGGGCATCCCATTGTTCAAAGTAGGGTTGTTAACAGGTTGAAGGTTAGGTTTCTTTTGAAAAGGGCATCGAGGCGGAAGATGTGCTTGTCTCGACATGATGAACTAAAGTTACTAAACTATCCATCCATCTGTAAAGAAATATCAAGATAAGACGTCAAAAATTTGTACCAGCCTCATAACCTGATATAACGTATTCATGATTCAGCTTCTGTGTATTTGCTTGAACACTTTGCGTAACAAATATACGTCAAGAACCCGAAAAATGTACTGCAAAGCATATGATTTTTGAACACAGGAGAAAAGATAGTTTCGAAGACATTAAAGAAACTTCTGCTATTGTAATAGAAAACTTATTTTTGTTCTTATTTCAAGACAATGGGAACTCTGATATTATCTCTAGAAGTCCAAAACACGAAAAAAAACACAACACAAACAACCCAAAACAAGAAAAAACACAAACAACCTGAAACAAGAAAAAACACAAACAACCCGAAACAAGAAACGTTGATAAAATTACGAAAATGATAATTCCACAGCAATGTGCCACTGCCCACTTATCATCATTCATCAACAAGACTATCAAACAACGGGTCCTTTGTAATCAATGGTCTACAGATAAGCCGTGACACGATGCTCTAGTAGTATCATCACCCATAAGATTATGAAGAAGGAGAATCACGAAAAAACCTTAACTCGAACTCCCCGAAGCACAAGAACAGTTACAAAAGTGACACACTTATAACCATTCATCAACTAGTGAGATTATATCAATCAATGGATCCTACCGTAACCAATAACGTACAAACGTGTTGTGACACAATGTTGTAGTAGTATTCATTACCCTAAAGATTAGGCAGAAACCATAACTTAAAACACTAGAATTCACAAGAACAGTTACACTCTGACTTGCTTAAAAGAAGACAAATTGCTTTTTATCTTCTTATGCATATGTCATAAATCATTAACAACAGTCCAATAGTGACAATATGTCCAAGAAAATCCAGCTGTACATGACGAATTTGGAGTAGAAAAAAACAGTGAAATGATTAGCTTTTGGATGCAACCATATAATCAAATGTCAATTCAGAAGTTTCCCAAAAAAGAAAGAAAGAAAATAATGTCAATCCCAGGAAGTGTAATCCAAACCAGAACTTAAGGATTATTTCCAATAATTCCATGAAAATACAGGAACCCATTATGCAAAAATGAATGAAAACAAGAACCAGAAAGGGTATATCACCAAACCACAAATTTTTTTTCCACTGCAAATTACTCAAAAATCCAATAATATTCATGATGAAGGAAAATTAGAAGCCTTTACACTTAAAAAGAAACAAAGATGAGCCCTTTTCACATAAAGCCAAGATAACACACCAGGAATTTCCCTCCATTAACAAAAGCTTTTCTCTGCAATTAAGCTACAGGGAGTGGGGAGTGGGGGGTGGGGGGCTACTTTATCAGAAAATTAAATTCAAGTGACATACCCATACCTTTTCTTTGAATGATCTTGCAAGTTGTCTGAAATAAACAGTGAGCAAATTCTTTTAGATTCAGAGTAATTTTTTCTCTTGGAATTGGTGAAATTAAAAATGAGAAAGCTGGTAATATATTGAAGAAGAAGTGTTGAGATTGAGAGGCAAAGGAAAGTGTACTGAGCCGAGCTGTAGCGCTATACACAGCTTAAGTCAAGGCTTTCACTTTTTGTACGTTATAAGGGAAAATAGTGGGAAATACTATACTTAAATATCTATATCTATATCTATACTAATAATGAAAATGAGATAAGGTATTTTTTCCAAAAAAATTGTGTTCTACCCTCGCGTTTCCCTTAAAAATTACTTTCTACCATCGGTGTTTTCCTCATAAATTTTTCTCTATTTTTTTAATTTTAGTTTTAGTTACGTATTGTTATGAAATAATATCATTGATGGATTATCTATTATTCTGATTGATTTAAGTAGATTTGTGATTAATTCGGATTATGTGTTCACATCAGAATCTCTACTATAAATACCCCTTATATCATGGAATAAGACACAAGCAATTTTCCCTTCTTCTATACTTGCATTTCCTCTCGTTCTTCCTCCATTATCTTCTTAGTTTTATAACACGTTATCGACGAGCCTCTAACCACGAGTCTCATTCAGCGTAAATTGACAAACACAATTTCACCGATTCACAAACTTCTTGTTCATCTTGTCATCACCAACCTCACTAATTCGCCGGCGATCAATGGTGCATCATCACGGAGGTGGATCCGTCCCGCAATATGATATTCAAGACGGGATCCGAGGGTGAACCACAAAAGATAATCAATCGTCAATATATGTAGGCATATATAATAATCGAAGGGGAAGTATTCTTTTTGAATCTTTAAGATCTATATATTACTTAGAATATGAAACGTCATAAAAGATCCACTTGTGCACACCGAGCCTCTCGCTCAATTCATAGTTTCATTAGCTCTATTCTATTTTTATGCAATATAATTTATACACTTTTGTTCAACCTTTATTTGATCTTTTTGGAACAACGGGATGTATGAATATAAATCAAAAGTTTTCGGGAAGCGATTTAACTAATTAATTTTGATGAGGAGTCTGGTGCGTTTAATACATGATTCGATTGAAAAACGTAACTATGGAAATCGTGTAATTCTTTTGCCTTGTCTAAAATTTTATATTATTTTTCACTGACGTCATTTATATTGGACAGATGCATTATATCACCAGGAGAAAGATGATATGGTTGAAACAAAATTGTTAGTTTAATCGGTGTGAAAAAAAAAAGGGAGAGAAGAATGATCCAAGAAAGAAAGGAGAAAGGAGAGAAGATTGATCCAAGAAAGAAATAAATATTAAGGTAAAATTTTGCTTGTTTAATTTATTTTGTAATGATTAAAATATTACCATACAATTCCATATTCTATATGAGATGGATACAATTTAATTTTACCTAACGCAATAGCGTCTTGTCCTTTTGACAATTTTGAAAAAAACTTGATTATTTGGAGATGATCAATACATTGAACGAGCATATAATGGACACGAAGTTCATTTAAATATGTAAAGCTCGTAAAAGTGAATATAAAATTCACAAAAGTTGACATGTCGAGAATTGACGAAAGTGGACATGAAATTCACATAAATGAGTGAATTTGAAAAATAATGCCGACATGTCATTACATTAATAAATAAGGCCATTAAGTCCATTCAAAGGGACATGCTCCAGAGAATGATTGATCAAACGTTAATATTGCCATGTATGAATTATGGAACCGTTTGAAAAAAAAATGTTCGACTATGATTATTTAACGGTGAAAGATCCGTATGAAGTATGGAACCGTTTGAAAAAAAAAAGGTTCGACTTGTACAACCATTTGAAATAATGGTTCAACCACTTGAGATTGGTCGTTTTAACGAAAGCCATACATGATTGGTTCAACCTGCGAATGCAGGATTTTAAATCGGTTAATTCAGGCATTTTTATTGCACCATGATTGAAATAATATGGTGTAAGTGACGAGTGCTACTGGCAAAGAAGAATATCCCGAGAAATGTCTCAAGAGATATTCTGATCTCATTGTACTCATATTGCTGGCTGATGAGTTGATCTCACTGCATGTCCATTGTTCGCTGAAAAAAAAAAAAAAGATTTGTTATTGAAAATCAATATTGGTGCCAGTCCATTCTCTGGAGTGAATATAATCGAATTTTGGCCACGGCATAATATTCCAATTTTGGTCATGGCCGTGGTCGCCCTGGAGGTCTTGGTAGAGGCTGTGGTCGTGGATGCGGTCGTGGAAAATATGTTTCCTTTCACAACGACAATCATGACATAGTTGAGAAAAGGCATATAATGCCATATATTAATTGAGACAAGGCCATATATTAATTAAGAGAAGGCCAATATTTTGGTATATTAATTAAGAGAAGGCCAATATTTTAGTTGATTTTGATATGCCACTGATATCACAATTTGAAGTTAGTAGGCTTCACAACATGAAGTTAGTTGGCGTATGTTGATTGTATCCTTTTGCTCGATGGTTGGTAATTCTTTTATGTTGTGGTATGTAATTCCTCTAAGTTGACGCAGTTTTGAGGTAATTTCTATTTTAGTAATAAAATGGTGATTTTTATATATGATGGGTTGGTTTTATTTATGGGCATTAAGATGAATTCTTCTTTGACTCATATAAAATACTCTCCTAGCTACATTGATAATGATATGGGTTAATGATGTAAAATGGTAGCCGCATTGAAAATGATATGATATGGGTTAGTGTGTTATAATAATAATTATAGATCCAAAACTCTTTGTTTAGGATGCTCTACACTTAGTCTATTGATAAGACTTTATTCTATTTTCAATGATCGTTTTGATTTTCGCTTATGGCTAAATAAAATGATTAAATGTGTTGAACTTAAAATGTATCTTTCGATGCCAATTTTCGTGAGCATCTTAGTTGATACACCTTTTGCTTAAGAATAGATTTACACAGTTTCAATTGATATTCTCAATTTGTAGAAAATCGATTTATACTAATACAATTTTCTAACCAACGGTGAAGATTTCTTCAATATACAATTCATTTCAACATATTAATTCACTAAAATATTAGAATTTGATAGACTATGACTTAATTCTTAAAAAATATTTTGAATTCTCATTATTTTTGAGAAGTTGAACGCATTATTAGATCAAATCATCTTTAATACTATGCTCTATGTAATGCATGATTTATCTATTCATAATATACGATAGAAACATGCATTTAGTCGAGAAAAGTTCTTTGCCATTTATTATGTAAGTGATCACATTTTGGTAATATAGTGTCTATTGACATATAATTTTACCGACTTTTCAGTTATCAAGGATTCCTTGAGTTGTTCTAGTAATAAATCCCATATGAATTGCTTGTCTTAGGAATCATGATACATTGTGTTGTTTAATTGTGAATATTATTATTAATTTCAAAATCTGCTTGACTTAATCATCCTAATAAGCATTGTGAGAATTGATAAAATATCTCTAAAGGAGATAATGCTTCTCCCCAAATTGGAAAATATTAAAGAAATTTGTTGATACCCGCATAAGAGGATCTCTAACATTAAAATGTTGAATCCGTCACGGGTAATTGCAAATTTTCTAGATACCGATAGTGAAAAGTGTTGTCCGAGCATGAGAGGAGGAAAATCCATTATATCTCGTGACAAATATGGACATATATGAACCATGAGTTCATATATTATTCATTTACATGAAACCCACGAAGGGTAGATTATGCACATTTTGCATATATCAAATATTTTCCGAGAAAGAGGGAGAAACGAACCAAAAGTTCGTTGTCTCATTCTAGTGATTTCTCTAAATATAACGTGAATTTTTTCGAACGATTCTTGAAGAATCTAAAATCACATAGTGATATATTAAACGCATGAAGCGCAAGAGAGATATTGCTTTCAAAAATCTCATAGAATGAGATATTTAATTGAAACCACTATGTTTTATATGTGTAAATCGCATGAAGCGAATAAAAAAAAAAAAGCATCAATGTATAGCTCGGTGCTACATGTTCGATGAAGATCGATTCTCGGCATTGGGGGAGATAAAGAAAATCTCATGTTAGAATAAAAGAATGCCGAGAAATTTTAACAAGATAAACGATCTTCCACGCATCGGTTTAGCGAGCTGCGAAAATAATCTTACTTGTAGTATTTAACAAGTAATATGCCGGATGCCTATATTGAAATTAAATGAGTGATTATTTATAAATGCACCAACAAGTATGATTAAAGATATTTCGCTACGCCGAAGCGTAGAAGACCGATCGGTGTTAAAGATAAAAATCCGCGGAAGAATGATCAATTTATTATTGATATTCGATCACTCATGAAATCTCTTAAAGAGATTCGTCTTGTAGACGAAAACCCCAAAACAAAAATTGCACGTGCATCAAATGATTAAATATTGGGGTTGCGGAACAACCAATCCATACATTGATAAGGAATTGGTTTATGCTAATATCGAATTAGCAATGAATTTTATGGGAGAAATTATAATAAAATATAATAGTCGTCGACGACATATTTGCCTCTTTAATTGCTATTATTATATCCGGATCCGATTACTAAGTCATTCGCGAGTGCCATAAACACTCGGACTAGGTAAAAATGAAATAAGCAATTGAGGTTGAGTTTGAATTGGAAATATTTGTTTGTTAATGATCAAATATATTCTCCCATTATAGATAATATAATATTCCGCTAACTAATATATCCGGCGTAACTTTATGTCATGACGGTATATTTACGGGTCGTTAGACATTAATATTGATATGAAAATCCTTGGTGGATTTCGAAATGAATTAATATGACAATCGCAACATGCATATGGTTAAGGTCGTTATCATTCATGTTGAATGTAGTATGACCGATTGAGTAGATTCCTATTGAGAAAGGAATATGTAAGTAATGCATGGTTAATGTCATAAATTTTAAGGAATTACGATGCATGATAGTGGAAATATATGCATGCAAATTTCGATTATATTACTTCCCCCATTATTTAGGCGATTACGGTGTTGATTGTGTTGCATGTGTTGCACAAGTTAGTAGTGGGAATGACGCTTATTAGCCCCTACATTCGACTATCCAATAAACTCTAAAAAGAGTGATATGCAAAAGTACGCTCAAGTGACAATCTCATAGATTTGTTCACTAAGATTATTCCTACATCGGTTTTGGATAATAAGTGTTTATAATAATGGAATGTGTACATTTGAAAGATTGTTGTCGTCAGGAAGAGCGACAACTTCAAAACTTTTGTGTGGATTTGGTCTTAAAACCAATGATTGTACTTTTTCCCTTTAACCAAGTTTTTCCCAAAGGGTTTTCTTAGTTAAAGGTTTTTAATGAGACGATCAAGTGCAACACATAGAAACGCATATGACATGAACTATTTACCTTGTCTAGTTTTTTTCCCACTGGGTTTTTCTAGCAAAGTTAATAGTACATGACATATACGTTATGCAACTACGATCGAGACAATTAATTGAGACATTGTCTAGATGAGAATGGAAATTATTTAATTGCATGAAGACAATGCATCTTGCATATCTCAATTGAAGTGAGGCTATATTAATGGAGATTAACAAAACATATTTCACCCAAGTTATTCTTTACTCATGATTTGCAAAAGAATGAGGAGATTGATGTGCAACAGATCCGGTCAACCGATAATTATTTATCAAGACAGTGTCGACTGCAACATTTGAAAGACCATTGAAGAGCATTGGGATGCAGCAATTGAAATATCGAAATTGACGCTTGGTTCAGGGGGAGTAAATCAACCAGATAAATATGTACTCTTTTTCCTTAACTAAGATTTTTTTCCCAATGGGTTTTCTCTTAGTAAAGTTTTAATTGAGGAATATCATATCTGTTGTATGTTTAAATAAAGATATCCAAGGGGGAGTGTTATGAAATAATATCATTGATGGATTATCTATTATTCGATTGATTTAAGTAGATTTGTGATTAATTGATTATTGTGTTCACATTGTAATCTCTACTATAAATACCCCTTATATCATTGGAATAAGACACAAGCAATTTTCCCTTCTTCTATACTTGCATTTCCTCTTGTTCTTCCTCCATTATCTTCTTAGTTTTATAACATGTATGTCTTTTTGTTTTTATCCATATTGTTTTTTGCAATTGGTTTATCCATATTATACACGTTGCTTTAGCATGAATATCCCCTTTTTTTTTCCTTTTTTTTTTACGAACTTAGCATGCATATTCAATTCATTACATAATAATAATAATAATAAGGGGGAATGAGGGAGAAGGACAGAAATATTTCATCAATTGAGTAGAAGGACAGTTTTTTGAAACTTTTGCATAAAGGACAAAACTATTTATTCCTTTCGTCAAAATTCACTTGTGTTCGAAATTCACCGTTTAAATTCACCGACGAAATTCATTTGTCGAAATTCACTAATTTTCAAAATTCATCGTCGAAATTCACTAATTTTCGGGATTCATTGTCGAAATTCACCGTCGAAATTCACCGATTTCGGGATTCACCGGGGAGATTCACCGATTTTCGGGATTCATTTTGTTTGTCCTTCTCGCTATAAAAATTATGCAGTTGTCCTTCTCCCTATAAAAAATATGTAGTTGTCCTGTTACTTAAAAATATTTCAGATTGTGTCCTTATCCCTAATTTTCCATAATAATAATAATACCTACGGGCAAAAAAATAAAATACTACATTGCACCCAACAAAATAACATTAAAATATTATACGTACAACCAACTAAATAAATTATTACATTACCGCTAACAAAATAACAATAAAATATTATATTTATAGTACATTGATTTTATGAGGTGTTTCCCCATATTTTTAGTTTAATAAGTTTAGTTGATCAATTATTCAATTTTGTTTTCATCTTCAATAATTCTCTCTGACTGATATGAGTATCACCCGACTTCATACACGTGACACTTAAATATTCAGTTTGGACATTCTAAGTAAAACGGGCCTAATGGTCTCAGCTCGATATTGAGTATTGAATAGACATTGGTCTCAGCATCAGAGGCGGATGCATATTAAAATAAATGGAGTCCGCGGACCCGCTAAAAATAAGAATACTATAAATTTTATCCATAGAAAAGTATTTCGGACCCCGTGAAAAAAATTATTTAATTTGTAAAATATTTACGGACCCCGCTAAATATAATTTCTAGATCCGCCACTGCTCAGCATAGTAGACTTTATGAAGCTTAGGTCGCACTAAATACATCAACATTACGCAGGTTGTCCGATGTCCCTTATGATCAGTTCGAAGTAAAATAATCGCCTACATCAGATCGAATATTTTATTCTAAAGGAACATGACACTTTTGCTCCAATTGTTTCATGATTTTTGCTCATGTACTTCTATCCTCGATGTTTCATATGGGCAATTTTACCTCTAATGTATGCACTTTTTTTTTTTTTTTTTTTTTTTTTTTTTTTACATTTTCAGTCCATTTTTGTCACGTGGCATGTTCATCTTGATTGTAATGCAGGGTGTTAAACACGTGACACTTTGAAAAAAAACATGTAAAAAAATAAGAGTGCCAAGATGAAATGTTGAGAACATAAGTACAATATAATCATGAAAAAAAAAAACAAAATAGAACAAAAGTGCCATTGTCCCAATATTCTTAATATGTCTGTTATTCTATTAATTACGCCAGTAGGAAATTGATTAGTGTCATATGAACTGAATTGGCCTTTGAATTTTTGTTGCTATATTAGCATGGAATGGTTTTGCTTAGTACTTCCTATTCACAATAAGAGGGATAATTATCTGATTAGGTTTGGTTAGATGGAATGTCAAATGAAGAGTAATCCCGTTAATTAACCAAAACTCAGAAGAATAGCCTTTGAATTTGATGCACCAATGAAAATATTAAAGTGTGACACCAATATTATTAGTGGATGACACCCTTTGAAAATATATTATATGTGGGCACCCGTTGCAAAATAATGTTCATTCTTAATTATAATAAGTTCATTTACATATATTCATATTTTATGATCATTGTTTCGAACTTGAAAAATGAATTTTATAACCATGCATACAAAAATAAAATATATTATATTCATGTTGCATGAATAGTGATTATATCATAATTAAAATATTTATTCACATATTATCATACGTTTGTTATATAACTATTATTTTATTCCACATAACAACAATGATAATAACAAAATTATAAAACACATTTCAAGTGCATTAAAGAATATAAACACTACAATATCATACTTTCATCAATATAACTATTATTTTAAGTACGTAAGTAGTAATAAGTTATCATACATGGTAATTATAAGTGTCATGATTTTCACTAAGATACAGCATGCTGATAATTTTGTTCTGAATGGAAAAAATATTTATCATAATTAAAATTTCAAAACTTGAGCCCTAAAGCATATGATGAAATACATGATACAGTCAACCTCATTTTGAAACATATTCGTCTTGTCTACTAACAAAACTTAAAATCAAATTGAAATTGACGATGACAAATTAGTCACCTATGAAGATCCGGGTTACTCTTCTTAGAATGATGAATAACCAAGAACCCTAGCCCAAGAATAAAGAGGGGCGTGGATGTGTTTATGACTGAATCTAAGTGGTATTCTTAGATTGCCTACGTATCTGTTATATGTCCGGGAATCAAGCCGTACGTAGTTCCTGGAACCTAGTATTTATAGAGACAATGCTCGACCTAACCCTAATATCGGTCGGCTATTAGCTATTGTCGTATTTACCCTTAATTGGGCCTTACCCCTCGCCCAAGTTATCCTGTGGATAAGTGGGCCGACGTAGCCGGTGTGGACTGTTCCCAACTTGGAGATGCGCCGACTTAGGGTGATCGAATCGGAACTATCGCCTGCATCGCTCGTAAATCGATCATCGTACCCTCGGGTCTCGGCTTTGCCTTGGTCTCGAGGGTCGACATGCTTGCCATGGCCTCCAAGTCGATCGTTCGACTTGCGGCCTTAACCGGCATGCATTCCTTAGCACGTGTACATACGTAGGACCTACTCGATGATCGTATCTCGAGGTGTGTAAACCGGTATCGTCATAAGCCCCCGGACTGAGAGAGACGACTTCCGTTGTCCGAGGTCAAATCTTATGACGATACCGGTTTACACACCTCGAGATACAAATCATCGAGCAGTCCTACGCATGTACACGTGCTAAGGAATGCATGCCGGTTAAGGCCGCAAGTCGAACGATCGACTTGGAGGCCATGGCAAGCATGTCGACCCTCGAGACCAAGGCAAAGCCGGAGACCCGAGGGTACGATGATCGATTTACGAGCAAAGGTGGCGATAGTTCCGTATTCGATCACCCTAAGTCGGCGTATCTCCAAGTTGGGAACAGAGTCCACACCGGCTACGTCGCCCCACTTATCCACAGGATAACTTGGGCGAGGGGTAAGGCCCAATTAAGGGTAAATACGACAATAGCTAATAGCCGACCGATATTAGGGTTAGGTCGTGCATTGTCTCTATAAATACTAGGTTCCAGGAACTACGTACGGCTTGATTCCCGGACATATAACAGATACGTAGGCAATCTAAGAATACCACTTAGATTCAAATCATAAACACATCCACGCCCTCTTTATTCTTGGGCTAGGGTTCTTGGTTATTCATCATTCTAAGAAGAGTAACCCGGATCTTCATAGGTGACTAATTTGTCATCGTCATTGGCGCTAGAAGGAGGGTCCTTCAATCGTTGAATACGCCGAGAACATGCCGCCAAAGGATAAACAACCCAGGAGAACCACTTCCAAGAACACAGATCCGCAAAATCTGCAGTTAGAAGAAGAAGTGGGTGTGGAGACGCAGGTCGAAAGAGCGAACCCGGAACCGATCCAGGAAAATCCTTTGAAGCGACGCCGATCTAGCCCCGAACAAAGACAATTGTTGGTGGATCAATTGGCGGGTCAAGACATCGACGCTCCGCAAAAGATCATGCAAGAAGTCCTCGCAGACAAAATCCTCGGAAACGGGCCGAGGGAGGTTTAAATGTTAACATGCCTAAACCTAACCCGGCCCGCTTTCAGATATCGCCGCATCCTCTAGCTCTGTTGAAAAACGGAGGAAGGAAATTCATCAGAAGCATCAAAGGGATGCAGAGGATAGCGCCAGATGCGAGTTAGACGTGATTCTGGGAAAAGACAAGGTTTCATTGTCCTTAGAATCTCCTTTCACTAAGGAGATTGAAAGCTTTCCTAGACCCAAGGGGTTTAAGATTCCAAAGATAGAGCCTTACGATGGCACCACCGATCCGGAGGACCATTTACATAGGTATCTATCGCAGATGAGGTTAGATGGGGCGCCAGACGAAATGCGGTGCCGGGCATTCGAGACTCTGCTCGTAGGTCGAGCCAGAGAGTGGTTTACAAAGTTGAGGCCCGGGTCGATCTCCAGTTTTTCCATGTTGGCCAGAAAGTTCAGAGACGCCTTTATCGTCAATAAAAAGTTCCAATTAAGTGAGACGCACCTCATGAATATGAGGCAGCTTAGAGACGAAACGGTGCTAGAATATTTAAAACGGTTCAATATCGAAGCAATGCAAGTAAAGGACCCTCAAGACAGACTTCTGATCACTTCGTTTGTAGGAGGCTTGAGGAATACCAAGTTATACGAAAAGTTGAGTAGAACTCTCCCGAGAACTATGGACGAGTGTGTGAACGTGGTCCACAGATTTTGTCAAGGCGAAGAGGCAGTGCGTAGACACACCCAAGCCGAATGGATGGATCCAAGGAAAGAGAGTCGAGGGTCGGGAAAGAGTCAACCTCGACGCATGAAGCCGAGAGGAAAGCTTCGTTTGGGACCGAGTCGATAAACCTCTCGTGTTTAATCGAGTTGAAGCACCTGTCTCGGATCGGTCAGAGAAAAAAGGAAGGAAAGATAAAGACTTTGTCCCTCTCAACCGATCGAGGTCAGAGGTACTGTCCATCATGATATCAAAGAACCTAGCAAAGAGGCCTCCACCGATCAAGAAACCTCGAGAGAGGCGGAGGTCAAACAAGTTTTGTGACTTCCATGAGGACATAGGCCATGCAACTGATGACTGCATGGATTTGAAGAGAGACATCGAAGCCTGCATCTAAGAAGGCCAGCTGGACGAGGTTATCGACAGAACCCATTATACAGAGCCCAAGGGGCATAGAAACAGTAAGAGAAAGAATCCCGACCAAGAGGGATGTCGGGGAAGAGATCATCAGAGACGACGAGATCGATCTCCAGATGCTGAACGAGATAACCGTGGTCGGGACAGATACGAAGACAACCGGCCGAACAATTATGTTAATACCATATTTGGGCCGAGGGAAATGGAAAAAGAGCGAGCCAGTCAAGGGTCGGAAGACAGCTCGAGATATGGAAAGCAACAAAGACTTTCGACGGAGGTCGGGTATGGGCCGAGAGATGACGTTCCTAAGTCGAGGAATCACAGTGAAGGACTAGTGATGAGGCGTAATAAGTCGCACCCGGGTGTCGAGGGTATGCATCGACAATGGCAGCGCAGTTAACATCCTATACTACTCAGCCTTCCCAGGAATGAAGTTGAAAGATAAAGACTTGATCCCTATAGCCTCCCCACTGTTCGGGTTCACAGGCGGGCGGTCCACCCGTTGGGATCCATAAAGCTATTGACGACAAGTAGGAGAGGGGGAGAGAGGGAGGACGTTTGAGTTAAGCTATGTGGTCGTGAAAGCCCCCTCCGCATACAATGTAATATTAGGGCGACCGCCCTCTTCGAGTTACGAGCCATCATTTCGACATACCATAACAAGTATGAAGTTCCCAACTCGAAATGGTTCTCACGAGGTCAAAGGGGATATTGAAGTCGCCAGAGTTGCAATTCTATTATTATGAATGGAAATGCAAGGCGGCAAGTCCTTATCGAAGAACTGATCCCAGAGGAAGAGGAAGATAAATCCTGGGCTTCAAACGAGGCAGTCGAAAATGTTGACCTATGGGGGGGAGCAGAAGAGCAAAATGTTCAGGTCGGGGTTTGGATACCGACTCAGGAAAAACAATTATTGATCGACTTGTTGACGGAATTCCGAGATGTTTTTGCATGGAAAGCTTCAGATATGCCCGGTCTTCCAACGGATATCGCGATTCACAAGCTCGAAGTTGACCAGGCCAAAAGGCCGATCAAACGAGAAGAAAAGAAATTTCGCGTCGACCGATTGGAAGCCATCGAGTCCGAAGTCGGTAAGCCGTTAGCGGCCAACATAGTAAAAGAGGTGTTATATCCCAATTGGTCGGCTAATCCAAAGATTGGTGAAAAAACCAGATGGTAGCTGGCGCATGTGTGTGGACTTCACCGATTTAAATAAGGCCTGTCCAAAGGACTCTTACCCATTACCCAAAATTGACATGTTAGTGGACTCGACCATCGGTTTTGAGGTATTTGCCTTTTTAGATGCGTACAAGGGGTACCACCAGATTTTGATGGATCCTCGAGATGCAGACAAGACGGCGTTCATCACAGAGTTTGGCACCTTCTGTTATGTAACCATGCCATTCGGACTTAAGAATGCTGGGGCTACATACCAGAGGGCAGTCAATAAAATTTTTGCAAAACAGATCGGCAGAAACATGGAGGTATACGTGGATGACTTGCTCATTAAAAGCCGGTCATTGAAGCAGTTTCTAATCGATGCACGAGAGGTTTTCGAGGTGCTGAGAGATACACAAATGAAATTGAATCCTAAGAAGTGCACCTTCGGAGTACGGTCAGGCAAATTTCTGGGATACATGATATCGAGGGACGGGATTCGGGCTAATCCGGACAAGATTGACACATTAAAGAATATGCCAGCCCCTCGAAATACAAGGGAAGTACAGAGACTCACAGGTCGAATGGCGGCACTAAACCGATTCTTATCTCGATCAGCTCAGCGAGCATTGCCCTTTTTCAAGATTCTTCGAAAGGCCAGTCCTTTCCAATGGGATAATGAATGTCAGACAGCCTTCGAAGAGTTAAAAACATATCTGTCAGAGTTACCTACCCTCACCTCACCCCGAGAGGGGGAAAGATTGTTGGTTTACTTATCGGTATGCGAAGAAGCAGTGAGTGCGGTCTTGGTCCGAGAGGGGGCCAGGGGCCAGGTGCCCATATACTTTGTGAGCAAAGCATTACACGGTCCCGAGGTCCGGTACTCACCAGCTGAAAAACTCGCACTAGCCTTGGTACACGCCTCGAGGAAACTCAGACCCTATTTCCAAGCCCATCCGATCTTGGTAGTCACAGACCAACCACTTAAGCAAATACTTGCGAAACCAGATACGTCGGGTCGACTTGCGAAGTGGGTAATTGAAATGGCGCAGTACGATATAGACTTCACTCCCCGAACCGCAATTAAAGCTCGTGCCTTGCGTACTTTTTAGCGGAAGGTATTTCAGTACAAATCGACCAGGAAAAACAGAACCACGAAGTCAAGTGGATTCTACACGTCGATGGGGCATCGAGCAAAGAAGGAGCCGGAGCAGGTCTGTTGCTAGTCAGCCCGAAAGGAGAAGAGTTTCCTTACGCTCTCCGATTCGACTTCAAGGCAACTAACAACGAGGCCGAATATGAAGCAATGATAACCGGATTGAAACTTGCTCTGAAGCTGGGGGTCGAAGATCTGACGGTTTATAGTGACTCTCAGCTGGTCGTTAATCACGTTAAAGGGGAGTATGAGGCCAAGGAAGAGACAATGAAGAATTACTTACGAGTCGTTCAAGACCTTAAAGCAAAGTTCAATTCGATACAGATCGAGCAGGTACCTCGAAGCCAGAATAAGAGGGCCGATGCACTCTCAAAGCTCGCCTCGAATTTTGTCTCGAGTAAAAAAGTACTGGTGGAATTGCTAAGTAACAGAAGTTATGAAGAGAAGGAAGCCCAGCCGATCACTCAGCATGCCACATGGATGGACTCGATTGTTCTATACCTAAGGGACGAGATTCTACCGAATGACAAAGTACAGTCGAGAAAGATCCGACTTCAGTCGGCAAGGTACGCATTTTTCAACGACATACTTTATCGAAAATCTTTCACAAGTCCATGGTTGAGATGTGTCTCAGAGTCGGAAGGCAAGTATATTCTTGAAGAGATTCATAAAGGGGCCTGTGGAAACCATTGTGGAGCAAGAATGTTAGCTCGGAAAAGCAAATTAGCTGGATACTACTGGCCCTCAATGCAACGAGATGCGAATAGCTTAGTTCAGAGGTGTAACTCATGTCAAGTTCACGACAACATCTCCCATCAACAAGCGCAAGAAATGAACGTTATTTCGTCAGCTTGGCCGTTCGATATATGGGGAGTCGATATAGTAGGTCCTTTACCTCGAGCTCCAGGAAATAATCGATTTGTGGTGGTCGCGGTAGATTACTTTACCAAGTGGGTAGAAGCCAGGGCTATACCAGACATCAAAGCAGCCACCATCAAGAAATTTTTGTGGGTCGATATTTTGTGTCGATATGGCATTCCGAAGGTACTGATCTCAGATAATGGAACACAATTCGAAGACCGAAGAGTTCGAGAATGGTTGGCAGAGTATCAGATCGACCAACACTTTACCTCAGTAGCGCACCCGCAGGCAAACGGTCAGGTCGAACAGACCAATCGACAGATCAAACTCGGATTGAAAAAGAGGTTGGAGGAACAAGGTCGAGACTGGGCGGTCCAACTTCCGAGCATCCTGTGGTCATACAGGACAGCTCCAAATTCATCAACCGGCGAAACACCTTTCTCCCTAGCTTATGGGTGCGAGGCAGTTATCCCTGCTGAAGTCGGAGTCCCTTCTCCTCGAGTTCTGGCGTACAACATCGAAACGAATGAACCCGATGTCCGACAAGAAAAAGACAATCTCGAAGAGAAAAGAGAAATAGCCTCAGCCAGAATGGCAAGGTACAAACAAAAAATCTCTCAATACTACAACGAAAGAGTCAGATATCGATATTTCAAGGTCGGAGATCTAGTTCTCAGGAAGAATGAGGCCAGTAGACAAGAAGAGATGGGCAAGCTAGCCCCGAATTGGGAAGGTCCATACCAAGTTCTAAAGGTTCATCCCAAAGGGTCCTACCAGTTAGGTCGAGCAGACGGAACAACAGTACCCCGACAATGGCATGCAAACAACCTCCGGAAGTATTATGTTTAAGTGTTAGATCGACTAGCTCGTATTTACTTTGATCTTGTGAAGCTTGTAATCAGTCCAATGGACAATTCCAGAGTTATCATAATAAAACGTCTACTTTTGTGTTTATCGTGTTGTAAATTTTATTTAACTATAATATTCTAAGTCCAAAGGGACACGAAGTTGTAGTCGAGAATTCAAAAAATTGAGCAATCCGAAGTCGTAACTCGAGGCCAAGAATAAGAGCCAAGTTAGCCCAGGAGGCGACAGAGCAAAGGCAGAGTCTAGAGACGCAAAGTCGGAACTCGAGGCCAAGCCAGAAGTCAAGTTAGCCCAAGAGGCGACGGAGCTACGGCGAGTCTAGATTCGCATGGTCGGGTCAATGTCCAAGTCTGGAGCCCAACGACACCTAGGGTCGAATAAGGCCAAGACAAAGGACGGTTCGCAATGTCGGGCCACCGTGTAAGTCGGAAGTCTATACCTACATATGGGGCAATACGACTGAGACAAGCATAGTTCGCAATGTCGGGCTAACCTACCCAAGTCGATACCTAATAAGCCGATTAAAGCTGAAAGGCCAAGGCAAAAGGGTCGATTGGGATTCAAATAAATCCCAAGCGTGTTAAGAACCAAAGGTCCAAAACAACACTTGGGGGGCATATACTCGCAAAAGCAAGTAGCAAACAGAGTCATAGACTCTCGACCGGCGAAAAGCAAACAATAAGTAAAAAGCTAAGGCAAAAGTAAATAACATGAATAAAGTGGAAAACAATAAAATTCCAAAATCGGGCCAGGTCGATAAGACCAACCCACAAAGTATGTTAATTACAAAATGTCAATAAAGATCAAAGTTGCAGATAAAATTACAATGGAAAGATGTAAAGAGCAAGAAAAACTAAGGAGCAGCATCGAGACTAGAACCAGCATTGCCGGAAGTCGAAGTCGACCCCTGAAGATACTTTGCAGAAAGAGAAACACCTTCTTGGAACTCTGCAAAGCATTGGTCGTAAATCGCTTCAAAGTTGGGGTCGTAAAGCCAAGGCTCTTCAAGCTTTTCTACGCCGACCCCAACCTCGGGATATGCCCTCCGAATCTGATCCACAGCCTTGGTGAATCCACCAATGATGGCTTTGTTCATGATTATGGTTAGGTCATCACTCGCCGCGTCGACTTTCGATACTCGGCAACGTCGGCGGCTCTAGATCTCTCAATTTGACCAGGGACTTGGCTCAAGTTGAGCTTTAACATATCCCGTTCTTGTTCCAGTCCGCACTTCTTTCCCCGCTCTTGCCTTAGGGTCTCCCGGACATCCGTCGAGTTTTATCTTTCTCTCCGGAAGCCTCTAGAGCCTGGGCCAGATTGGCATTCGCAGCAGCCAGCTCATTCTCGAGCCTTTCCTGCTCGGAGACCGCCTGTGCCCGAAGCGCGTCGAACTGGCCCTCGAGAGCAGCGTAGGCGGCGCTTTGGGCGAGCTTTTCAGAGATGAGTTGCCGAATCTCCTTCTTCAGCCCTTCTACTGTTTTAGAAGGCGCATTCAGGCGTCGAGCAACTTCCCTACCCATCAGATAACTCTGCCACAAGAGAAACGCAAGTCATGAGTTTTGAAATCGAAATGACAAAGTTTAAAAGGGAATCGAGTGAGGAAAACAAGTAACATACTGCTCGGCCCACTTCTCGGAAGGAGTTAAGCAAGGCCTTATCCTCCATGACGGTATATTCCTCGGCAGACAAAGCTCTCAAATGCAGGTCGGAGGAGAGAGCCTCAGCAGACTTGGCCCTTTTGGCCCTTTTTTGTTGCTCTCTAAGCAGATCCGCAGGAGACGGCCTCTTCATCCGGTGACCGACTTCTTCGACTTCATTTCCTCCTCGGGGACAACCACGCATCATCGTCCTCATCCCTCAACGAACCATAGCGGACCGTGAGCTCACCCGAAGTCGACGGGGGTATAGACGTGTCGACAGGGGTACCTCGCCGAAGCCGCATCAATAGAAGGTGGATTACCCTCGACCCGAGAAGCGGCTCGGTCTTCCCCGACCTCTGAAACTCGAGGAGGAACGACTGGCCGGGGGATGGAAGGATTGACAGCTGCTGCAAATTTTCCCACTGCAAGACGACAAGGACAGAAGAAGTCAATGTATGATAATGTAAGTTAAAGAGACAAGACTTTGAAAATAAATCAAAAAAGAAAGTGTGAAATCTCCTACAATTTTCTTGATCGACAGCAGGGAGACCAATGCATGGTACGGGTCCGGCCTCTTCGAGACGCGCCAGCTTATAGAGGAGACTTAGGTCCTGGGTGACCACCTCGAACTTAAATCTCTCAAGGGTATGAGCCTCACTAGGAGCGGCCTCCCGACCCAGTTTGTCGTCCAGGCCGTCTCTCGACCTCCACAAGCCAACATAAGGGTTATTCGTACCATGTCGGAGAAAGAAAAACCTAGGCTTCCAGCTTCCGTGAGACGAGGGTCCTCGAGATACGAACTCACGACGATTGGTACGCTCTCGAAAAGTGTACCACATCTTATCCGGCAAAGTGCGGCGATTTTGTACCACCACCGGAATAAAGGGATAGTGAAACCGATACCGCCACTCGGCAGGCAATCAAAAACCCCATTAAAGTCCTTATAGCGTTTGGCCCTAATTGAGATACGCCGATCTCATAATTGCGAAGTACGCCCGGGACGGCCGGACACAAGGGAATCTAAGCCCACCGGACAACCGGGCCTCATACACCGTACAAAACCCCTCCGGTGCCTCATCGGCGAATTGATGGCGGCCGGACGGGAGTATAATGTCAAATGGGGGGCTAGGAAGCCCGATTTCTCGCCGGATTCTCGTTGATGTCATCCATGGTCAAGCACGTCGACATCCCTTAGACCCTTTCCATCCATTCTAGTGGACATCTTCTTAGGCTCCCTAACCACACCTAAGGGTTGTTCGGGGGATTCTTCGGGGGAGAGAATCGGTTGGATGTTTGAAGGAGTTTGATCACGTAATGAGACTCCTCTATCCTATCGGAGATTGTTGTACTACTAGACATGGACAAAGCTTAAGACAGAATGGCGGGAAGAAGATGTAGATTGTAGAAAAATGGAGCAAAATTCTTACTTGTTTTTGCGGCCTTGAAGAAGAAATGAGAATGAAAAGATGATAGCGTTTGCGTCGTCTGGACTCCCTTCCTCTTTTTATGCGTTCTGATTGCCAGCGTGAAGTGAAAAGACGTGATTAGGGGGGTTACTTGCAGTTATAACCCCCTAAAAAACGCACAAATCCAGGATGACGTCACTGGTGTCAGAAAACGAAGCGTCGCGATGGACGGCCACGATTGGCTACGGAAAAGGTGGTAGGTGAAGCGTTCACACTACTTTCCCGCCCAAGTTTTCGTCCAACTCGATGACAAGTTCAAAATAGGCAGATTTGACCTCGGACAACGGAAGTCGTCTCTCTCAAGTCTCGGGGGCTTATGACGATACCGGTTTACACACCTCGAGATACAGTCATCGAGTAGGTCCGCGATATGTACACGTGCTAAGGAATGCATGCCGTTAAGGCCGCGCAAGTCGAACGATCGACTTGGAGGCCATGGCAAGCATGTCGACCCTCGAGACCAAGGCAAAGCCGAGACCCGAGGGTACGATGATCGATTTACGAGCAAGGCAGGCGATAGTTCCGATTCGATCACCCTAAGTCGGGCGAGATCTCCAAGTTGGGAACAGAGTCCACACCGGCTACATCGGCCCCACTTATCCACAGGATAACTTGGGCGAGGGGTAAGGCCCAATTAAGGGTAAATACGACAATAGCTAATAGCCGACTCGATATTAGGGTTAGGTCGTGCATTGTCTCTATAAATACTAGGTTCCGGGAACTACGTACGGCTTGATTCCCGGACATATAACAGATACGTAGGCAATCTAAGAATACCACTTAGATTCAGTCATAAACACATCCACGCCCCTCTTTATTCTTGGGCTAGGGTTCTTGGTTATTCATCATTCTAAGAAGAGTAACCCGGATCTTCATAGGTGACTAATTTGTCATCTTCAGAAATGTAATTGAAGTTTTCTTAATTAGTCCCGTAATGCAAAAAAGATACCCTGAAAATATAAATAATTATTCGTAGTATTACCAAAAATATGTTATTAGAAAGTCAGTAAATATATTAATAATTTACCATATTATATGTTATTTATTGTGGAAATATATCACTCAGCAGTCTGCTGAGCCTCAGCAGGGTGATCGGCAGACTGCTGATCCTCATGATCACAGCAGACTTTATCGTGCATAACTTTATTTGTACACTTTATTTATTTGTAAAAGACATATTAATTGTGATACATATAAACAATTAATATGTCAAACTCTAGTTTACTTTATGTCATAGACATAGACATAGATTGTACTTTTACTTTTTGCTTTTGTGCCGCCCACATCTACATACTCAAGTGGCCGCCCTAGCTAGCTAGTCTCTTTCCAAATTGTATCTATTTATACTCCTTCATTATCAATGAATAAAAAGATAAGTTGAAGTTTACTCTTGTGTTAACACATTCTCAAACTCTCTTCATGGTATCAGAGCCAGCTGAGTTTTATTCCGCTGCAAAACTCAGAATTTCTTCAAGAATGTCTTCATCTGAAGCATCCTACTCATCAAGTAAATCTCAGCAGACTGAGGTTACTAACTCCACTCCATATACAAATCACAGACTTGATTACAACAATAATCTTGGGTTGTCAAGATCTATGAAAAAGTATAACTCAGGACAAAGCAAGATGGAAGACTTGTCTGAGTCCAAACACTCTCAGAAGACTGGAATCACTGGTGATATTATGGATTCTCAGTTAGCTCTCTTCAAAGAGTTTCTCAAATGGCAGAAGACTGATAACTATCTCACAGGGCATTGCCACTCATACCAAGACAGTATATCTTATTCCCAACTCGAATAGCACCCGGATAGTTGATTCGGGGCCTCATCTCATATGACGGGGAAATAAAAACCCGTTATATAACCTCAAACCGTCGTCGCAGACTCATAAAATTAAAAGCGCTCGATGGGTCTATTTCATATGCTCAAGGTTTTGGAATTGTTCAACTTATCGATAAGGTTTATCTTAAAGATGTCCCTGTTTGTGCCAAAGCTAGACCGTAATCTTATATCCGTCGTAAACTCACTAAGGACCTTAATTGGACAATCACTTTTAAAGACAATCAAGTGTATTTTCCAAGATACTTATTCACAAGAAGTAATGGAAAGAGCCAAAACTTGCTCGGGGATCGTTTATTGTTCACCCCGCCGAAGACGTAAACACGAAGACCGAATCGCCTCGGCACTCGCTCTCAAACCGTGGACAATATTATGTTATGGCATTATAGATTAGGACATCCTAGTTTTGGTTATTTAA
Source organism: Gentiana straminea (assembly GCA_036785695.1). Taxonomy (NCBI): domain Eukaryota; kingdom Viridiplantae; phylum Streptophyta; class Magnoliopsida; order Gentianales; family Gentianaceae; genus Gentiana; species Gentiana straminea. Next base: position 4,946,543 of record JAVUPR010000114.1, read on the forward strand.
AGACTTTAACTCCCGAATTATTTAAAGGATGCAATCTTAATGATCTTCAATGTGACATATGTCGGTTGCCAAACTCACCAAATCTCGTGTATGCTAAATTACCTCACTTACCCTCCTCACCTTTCACCCTAATTCACAAGTGATGTATGGGGGCCCTCAAGAGTGAAAAGTATAACAGAAAAAGGTGGTTTGTCACCTTCATTGATGATCATACCGTAAACACTTGGTTATTTCTAATGAAAGACAAATCGAAGTTGGACCTATCTTCCAAGATTTTTATCATATGGTTTCCACCCAATTTGATACTAAGATCAAGATCTTAAAGACTCGATAATGCTCGGAATATTATGAGTCTAACCTCGCAACTTCTTGACAAACAGAGGAATTGTTCATATCGTAGTTGTGTGGAAACACCTCAACGAATGGGGTTGCTTTGAAAGAAAGAACAGCATCCGCCGGAAATGGCCGGATCAATCATGTTCACTACACATGTTCCTAAATACATGTGGGGTGAAGCTATACCGACCGCAACTTATTTACTCAATAGACTTCCCAGCAGAGTGTTAGGTTTAAAAACTCCACTCCAAACCCTACCGACCACACACTCCCGCCATCATCTTGTTTCCCGCCTTGCCTCCAAAGATCTTTGGTTGTACCGTGTTTGTGTATATCCATGCTCAACACGAAGTAAACTTGATCCTAAAGCTCATAAGTGCATTTTCCTTGGATATGCACGGGACATGAAAGGTTACAAGTGTTACTCTCCTACCGAAAGAAATTTTACAATTCTATGGATGTGAAATTCTTTGAAAGGACTCCATATTACAAAGCAAACCTCGATCCGATCAACGATGGAAACCCGATTGAGATTGAACTAAGTCCGTTCCCTCGCAAACCATTTACCCTCGGCAGAGTCCTAACCCTCGGCAGCCCGCCGACATTGAGTCCGCCGACTCTCGCAACCCGCCGACCCAAAACCTGCGATCCTCGGCGGACCGAACTTCGCACCCTACCGACTCTCTACGCCTACTACTCCTCAAAGCAACCTCCCGGACAAGAGTCTACCGACCCGCAGCCCGCCGATCCCGAGCCTACCGACACTCGGCAATCTACGGATCCTCGGCGGTCCGTCGACATTGATGATAGGCCTATTGCTCTTAGGAAGGGAAAGAGATCATGCACCGATCACTCTATTCATTCTTATTTATCTTATGATAAGTTGTCTCTGTCTTTGCCATGTTTACACAGACTTGGACTCTCACTCTATTCCTAAAAATATTCGGGAGGCCCTTCAAAATGATAAGTGGAAGGTCGTCGTTAAAACGAGAGATGATCGCCCTCCCGGATAATCATACTTGGGATCTCACAACTCTTCCAAAAGGCAAGAAGACAAATACCGCAAATGGTTATTCACTATCAAGTACACCGCCGATGGCACTATTGACAAGTACAAAGCCGATTGGTAGCCGGGGGATTCACTCAAACTTATGGCATTGACTATAAAGAAACTTTTGCACCAAAGTGGCAAAGCTCAACACCGTCGGGTACTAATTTCTCTAGTTGTCCAACTTGACCGGCCTCTTCATCAATTGGACATCAAAAATGCTTTTCTAAATGGGGACCTTGCGAGGAGGTTTATATGACTATACCTCCTTGTTTTATCAATCCTCATACTCAAGGCAAGGTGTGCAACCGAGGAAATCTCTATATGGCTCGAAGCAATCACCAAGGGCATGGTTTGGAAAATTAACAACCGTGGTCAAAGCCGCTTGGATATCACCAATGCAATTCGATCACACTATGTTCATCAAGACAACCAACCGAAGAGGTCTATTCTTATTGTCTATGTGGATGATATCATCCTTACCGGAGATGACCCCGCCGAGATCCAACACTTGAAAGAATTGCTTTGGCAAAGGTATTTCGAGTTAAAGACTTGGGTTTACTTAAGTATTTTCTTGGCATGGAAGTAGCTAGAAACATCAAAGGAATCTCGTCTCCCAAAGGAAATATGTACTTGGACTGCTAAAGGAAACCGGCATCTTTGGGGTGCAAACCCGTCGTATCCCCGAGTAGACCCCGATCATACCCCGCTACATGGTGACATTCTTTGTAAGAAAGGAACAATATCAAAGACTTGTAGGGAAACTCATCTACCTATCCCATACAAGACCGGATATTGCATATGGTGTCGTCCGGTTAGCCTTGAGTTCATGCATTGCCCTACCGAGCAACATTGGGATGCGGTGAATAGAATACCGCGGTATTTGAAGTCCACTCCCGGCCAAGGGTTACACTTCACCAAGTCCGCCGATAGATCCATCAAGGTCTATACCGATGCCGATTGGGTGGATGCCACATAGATAGAAGGTCTACCACGAGGCTATTGTTCCTATGTATGGGGCAATCTTGTTACTTGGAGGAGCAAGAAACAACCTACGTCGTGTCTAGAAGCGATCGAAAGCCGAACTCGGGCACTTGTTTTAGGCATTTGTGAAGCTCTTTGGCTCAAAAGAGTTCTTACCGAACTTCAAAGAACCTATTCAAAGCAACCTATCACACTCTGTTGTGATAATAACTCAAGACTATGCATGGCGAGAGGATCCGGTCCATCATGACAAAACAAAACATGTGGACATTGACGGACACTTTTCGAAGGAGAAGATTGATGCCAAGATTATTCAACTCCGGTATGTTCCCTCGAAGATCAAAATGCCGATATTCTTACCAAGGCTATTCCACCTCTTACGTTCGCAGACTAAGTAGCAAACTTGGCCGCATCAATATATACAAACCCGGTTTGAGGGGGTGTGGAAATATATCACTCGGCAGTCCGCCGAGCCTCGCAGGTGATCGGCGACCGCCGATCCTCATGATCACAGCAGAGACTTTATCGTGCATAACTTTATTTGTACACTTTATTTATTTGTAAAAGACATATTAATTGTGATACATATAAACAATTAATATGTCAAACTCTAGTTTACTTTATGTCATAGACATAGACATAGATTGTACTTTTACTTTTTGCTTTTGTGCCGCCCACATCTACATACTCAAGTGGCCGCCCTAGCTAGCTAGTCTCTTTCCAAATTGTATCTATTTATACTCCTTCATTATCAATGAATAAAAAGATAAGTTGAAGTTTACTCTTGTGTTAACACATTCTCAAACTCTCTTCATTTATATTAAACATATGCTATCAAAACATGGAACAAAAATCATTTTACCATACTCAATTAATATAATAATAATTTATCATAGAAAAAAGCGAACCCAAGTGATAGCCATTAACGCCGATAACGAAATATAACTACCGGAAGAAAAAAGACAAAACACCAAATTTACGCGGTTAGGTCAATATGACCTACATCCACACGCGAAAAAGGATATTACTATATTGGAGATATACAAAAAAACACAACTCTCATGAAAAGCTAAAAGCCAAAATAGGCTAAGGCAATGAAGAGTTATCTTGATTGGTAAATCGTAAAATAATAGGCTCAAACATATTATATACTAAGCCATTGTCGGCTCTTAAATCTAAATTGACGATGTGAAAATTTGCTTCCACTACTTAACAATTCTCCACCGTGGGACAAAGTCCTGCATCCAGAAATAGTCCACAAACTCCAAAGTCTTCAAACAAGTCCAAACACTGGTTGAACTTAACAAATAGACGACGCTTCATAATATCTAATTCTGAACATGATGATGTGAAGATTGTAGAAATGACAATGACTATGGATCCCTACAAAATACACAAACTACCATACCTGTAAGCTTTCATGACAACCACAACGCATTTAATTACTTTCAAAACTTCACCTTCAGCGGTGTACGTATCTCCAAGAGTCTCAAATACGCGCAAAGAGATGAGATTTTTTTTTTCAAATTTGGAACATGTCTCACTTGCGTAAATGTTCTGACAACACCATCATGGGTGTTGATTCTAACCGTACCAATACCGACAACCTTGCATATTGTCCCATCAAAACAATTCCACCTTGAATTGACTCATACGTGAAAAATCAGTCCCTATTGAGGCATATATGATACGTGCAACCAAAATCTAAGATCCATTCATTAATAGACCTTAATTTATCATCATCAAAGAAAATATCTCCATCACTTTCTTTTCTTTACGTTTGTCGAAAGCAATCAGATTTGATATGCACAGTCTTTTTACAATAATTGCATATCAATTTTTTACGTTTCGGATTCAAATCAAAAGTTTGACTATCTGCATCGTTCTTAATTGTTCTGCCCCGAATTACCAACATGTATGCATGACTACTATTGATGTGATCTTTCGATTTCAAAATCGATTTAATTTCCTTGTAAGAAATGATATCCTTACCATAAAGCATTGTTTATATAGTATGTTTAAACGACCGGGGAAGTGAACACTATAACAACAGGGTCTGATCCTCATCATCAATCTTAACATCTATATCACTCAAATCCGTAAGTAGGGAATCAAATTAATCCAAATGCGATAATATAGATGACTCTTCATACATACGAAACATATAAGATGATATCTAACTTTTCCCATAAATCCTTTGCAGTAACCTGATAATATAGATGACTCTTCATACATACGAAACATATAAGATGATATCTAACTTTTCCCATAAATCCTTTGCAGTAACCTCGGTGGCTAGCTCTCTTAAAACCTCATCAAAAAGACATAAGTTGATATTCAACTTGGCCTTCTTGTCGAGACCTGCAAACTCCTCATCTCATATATTCTCTGGATTTTCCTCATTCCCAAGTAGTGCAACATCCACGCCATCCTGAATCAGCATGGCCTCCATCTTCAATTGACACATCTCGAAGTTGACTTTTCTTTCGAACTTCTCAAAATAATACTTAGTTACCGTCATAATGACTAATTTTCAAAAGCTCGGAAAACCTCGGCTCTGATATCAGTTTGTTAAGAAAAACAAACCCGCGCGATAGCCCTTAATGACGACAACACAAAATAACCGATGAAAGGAAAAAGACAAAACATCATATTTACGTGGTTGGCAATGTGACCTACATCCACGTGCGAAAAAGAATATATTTCTATAGTGGAGAAATACAAAAAATACAACATTTTTTAAGCCAAAAGTCAAAATAGGCTAAGACAATTAAGAATTTATCTTAATTGAAACATTTTAAAATAATAGACTCAAACATATTACTCCATCCCTTCTTATTTAACGGTCGTAGCTGCCAAAAGTAAAAATTCTTTTTTACCTGTCGTAGTTATATTTTCAAAGTATTCTTTATTGTATTTTTCTATATTTACCCTTATTTATTAAGGGGTGGGAGATTGAAAACAACATTACATTAATTAAATTCAAGGGGTATTATCATCATTTTGATGTTAAATCAAAGAATTAACTACTCTCATTCATATGTGTGTTTTTGGTAATTGCAAAAGCTAAATAGGAACGAAGGGAGTATATACTAAGTCATTGTCAGCTCTTAAGGCTAAATTGAGACGTGAAACTTTGCTCCCACTACTTAACAATTTTCATAGAATAAATACAAACAAAAATGATTATATATAGTATTATTCATCCTTATATAACTTAAAATACAAAGATTATTATCATCCTGTAACATAAGTATATAATTATGCATGAACAAATAAAATTCATGTATAATAATATAGCTAGCATAAATATTATTGTATTTGTTTTAAAAAATTATTGTATCATAATAGAATATTTATTTATTTCATACAATTAAGTTGAAGGATAATTTGGTGTATCTTTGTATTATGTTAATGAAATTAGATATTAAAATCATGAATAAGTTTTTAACCACATATATTTGAATATTATATAACTAAAAATTGAACAATGTCATAGTTATCTAATATAACCGTTAATGATAAAAATATAATTGTCTAATTTCTGATGTAACAGTTGACTGATTTTGTTAGTTAATTCTACCATAACATGTTTCTCATTATTCATTAACGTATTTTTTCTATCAAATATAGTTGTTTTATATTTATTTATCAATTCTTATCAAGCTTAAAATAATATTATGACATGTTTCTTTTAAATGATCGATTGTTATACAATAAATAGAACTTTGTATTACTCATGTAACATCAATTGTAATTCTCCATATACATGGTCCAGAAACATGATTGACAATAAATATTATAACATATATTATTTGCAGCTAAAATATAATAAAACTATTGTAGTGGACTGTTTTTAATAAAAATGGGAAAAAAGGACAAGGAAAAAAGATAGTAGTTGAGAAGGACAAAAACGCGCATGTTACTACATGTGTTACTACATGTTACTTGTAGCAACACGTAGTAACAGACGCGTTTTTGTCATTCTCAACCACTACCTTTTTTTTCTTGTCATTTTTCCCATTTTGTATCTTTTTTGTCCTTCTCGCCCGCCACCCCATATATTCATTTAAAATTGCATACATAACTATTTGAATGCCTATGATTTTGATTATATTATTTAGGCTGATAGAAACTTATAAAACACCCAGACACAAAAAAAACATGTACCAAAGATTTGAGGCAAACTCTTTATTTGTTCAAGTTAAATATACGATTTCGTAACCAATAATTCTAATCATATTAAAAGGAAAGATAAATGTAACATGTAAATATTTATTCCATGTGCATGAGCAAGATATGTAAAATAATTACATCAAAGCATGAATTCATTTTATTTAAATTTTCATATTCAATATACAATTACTTTATAATCAACATATACTTAACAATGGGTGTAATATTATACTACATTTCAAATTTTCATAAGTATAAAAATATTTGTTTAATTTAAACACGTGCAACGTTTTGCTAGTATATATATATATATATATATATATATATATATATTGGGGCTACAAAACGGGGGCATAAGAAAAAAATACAGCCTAGGCAGAATAATGCCTTTAATGTCTTCCGTTAATAACCCCTTAATACAATTTGGAGGGTCATTCAGTAAAATGAGACTATTATCAAGAGATTGGCCAAGGTCAGCAACAGTAAGACAATATGCAACCCGGTTTCCTTCTCTAAGGGTGTGTGAATGATACATCTCCAATCCATCTTCAGGAGACATCTACAGTCGTCAATGAGGCAACCTTCCCTAGAATCCCAGTCTTCATCATGTTGAATGCACCTAACGCCTGACAACGAATCAGATTTGACGATGACACTTCTGTAGCCCCTCTCCCAAGCCAACTTGATTCCTTCCATGATTGCTTTAAGTTCTGCACAAAAAATATGAGAGGTATTAGAATTACAATAAATTCTAAACAACCACTTACTATCGTGATCTCTAGCACACCACCTAAGGAGGAATGACCAGTAGAGATACAATAACTGGAGTTTGTGTTAAGCTTAATCCAGTCTGGAGGGGGGCATGCCAACCAACCCACTTAACTATCTTGGTTGATGGAAGAGAGCAAGAAGGCTGCCGCTTAAGAATAAATTCATTATCAAGGTAAATGATTTGATTACAAACAGTAATGGGACTAGTCGAAACTTTGTTGAAAATAGTGTTGTTTCTGTCTTTCCATATATCCCACAGGGCCACAGAAAAAAGAACATTGGAAGATCTCTTAAAGAAAGGATCCGGCGATGGACTTTGATCCTGCATATTAGCTTTAATCCAATCCTCCGTAGCAAAATAAGGCCCCAGGCGGGCCTGCCAGCTCGCTTCGAGTAAACAATATGGCTTGTTCGTCCGGAGCCAAAACGATCGGCTTCTCCCTTCCTCTGACGTTGATAGCATTGATTTGACTCTTGATCAAATGATTGCTGGGAAACTCCTCTACGATTACCTTGATTTCGTTTTGGTATCTTCGAGGCCCCCGATCGTTTCTGTTTCCTCCTCCATGCTTCTTATACTTATCTAGTTCTCCGTCCCTGATCATATTTGTCAATGATTTTCCTCAAGGTAAAGCATTCGTCGGTGAGGTGACCATGATCTTCGTGAAAGTCACAGTACCTCGTGTCATCCCTTGTTTTGGGATCGGACCTCAAAGGCCTCGGCCTCTCCACCCGGTCGCGGATCTCGTATAATATCTCCGATAGGCTCGCATTGATGGGGACGAATTCGGATTCATTGAACTTGAACGGTTTTTTGACCTCCCTATCTAGATCATTTCCTCACTTTCGATCATCTTTCCGCTCTTCCCTCTTTTCCTCCCTCGAGTGTCTGGATTCGCTTTGATTTTTTCCTTTACCCAAGGACGAGGGGGTTGCTTCAGTCAAAACGAATACGCGGGCCTGGTTGAGAAGGTAGCGCAAATTGATGGGAGGGTTCATGGCAAAGTGTGTCTTTTTCGCTCCCTTGGCGATACCATTCAGGAAACCCTTCTGAACTTCATTTTCGGGCAGGTTCTTTGTCTACTCGTATACCTTCATGAACCGATCATAGTAGCTCTTGCAGGATTCTCCATCCCCGACATATCTCGTATAGATCTTCGATGGATTTCTTAGGACGTTCTGCTGTTTCGAATTGCTTCAGGAATTTTGCTCTCAACTCATCCCAATTTTTGATCGAACTGCGAGGTAAGTTCAGGATCCAGCGGCGGCTCGATCCTGCATACTTCCCACGAACGCAACATACCATGCAGACTTGTTTGTTGTGGCTAAGAGCGTTCGGCTTTGGAATGCGGCTATCCATTCCAGCGGGCAAGTGGTTCCCTTATAGTAGACATATTGTGAGTATTGTACACCTCTGGAGGTAGCGACTCCAATATTTCGTTTGAGAGGACATCAATTCCCTGAGTCGGCTCAGGTTTACCCCCTGAGTCGGCTCAGGTTTACCATCTTGTTTGGCATTTTTCAGCTCCAAGATTTCTCTTTCCATTCTTTCCAACCTGTCATCTTTTGCGGGTTCAGTGTTCTTGACGGGTATCATCTTCCTTTTGATAATGTCCTCTGAATCCGCATAATAGACTGACTCCATGTCCTGCTCTGCTCTTTTTTCGTTTAAGATTCGCCGTGCGTCATGAGGATCTTTGACCTCGTAATGTGGGATCACATTCCTCTCAGGTTGAGCGAGGCCCAGGCGCTAGTGTTGAGCTTTTTTCTCAAGGCGGCCTAACCGTTCCAAGACCGACCCTCTTTCCCCACTTTTCTCAGGTACATGTTTTTTTTTCTGTCCTGCTGACGACTATTCGCTTCCCTCTTGCTTCAATCCTTGTTGGTTCACGAGTGAGGGCCGGCGGTCCTTTAGGTGGGGCCGTTCCCCTACGCTCGGATGAAGTGGGGATCTGCTCGTCAATGGGCATGAGAGGTAGGTTACACGCGGCCAGACGTAATTTTGCTGTGTACATTTGCTTCACGTCTTCCGCGTAGGCCAGTGCTGCATTCGCTTCAGGAGATTTAGCCTATGGGGCCCCGTTTGGTTTCAGACTGGACTGGATCCAACTTAATATTTTATTCACCCACTATCTTATTTACTATTATTTTATTAATTGGAAAATTAGGGATAAGGACACAATCTGGAATATTTTTAAGTAACAGGACAACTACATATTTTTTATAGGGAGAAGGACAACTGCTTAATTTTTATAGCGAGAAGGACAAACAAAGTGAATCCCGAAAATCAGTGAATCTTCCCAGTGAATCCCGAAATCAGTGAATTTCGACAGTGAATTTTGACAGTGAATCCCGAAAATCAGTGAATCTCGACAATGAATTTTGAAAATTAATGAATTTCGACAGTGAATTTCGGCAGTGAATTTAAACAGTGAATTTCGAACACAAGTGAATTTCGACAGTGAATAAATAGTTTTGTCCTTTATGCAAAAGTTTCAAAAAATTGTCCTTCTACTCAATTGATGAAATATTTCTGTCCTTCTCCCTCATTCCCCCTTTATTAATTTTATTATTTTATTAATATTTCTCTCACCAATCATTTCACCATCAACAAATAAAATAATATTAATCAATTCATTTTATTCACCACCTACACTATTCAACCATTACTTTATCAATATAATATTTCATTAAAATTTCTCTCACCAATCATTTCTTCATCAACACAAATTTTAATACAACATTTCAACCTTATAATCATTACTTTACATTATTTTATTTTATTTTCTCTCTCATGACTCAATCCAACCCCAATCCAACCCGAAACCAAACAGGGTTTTCTCTAGGACTGCCTTTCTGCCCTTGTACTGTTTCGAGGTCCCTGCTATGTTCCTTTCATATGTAGGACCAGAACGGGCCGACGCTGAGTTCCCCGTGTCGTTCCTAGAATCGGACCTCCTCTGATTATTATAGTTCTTGCGTCGACATTTAACTTTGATCCGGCCTCTGCCTGCGGGTTGCCCCATCCTGCGGTGGGATTTTCAAGCGTGTGATCCAAGTTGTCCTGATGATGGGGATCTCGTGTGGGTCCCTTTACTGGAGTGGGTGGTACGTGGACTTTATCCTTACCCTCCGTAATGTGTCAAGCTCTGATTGGCTGTCTGCGTTAAAAGTCAAAAGGTACTCTGATTCTCAACCGCTCTGACAGTCACCAACCTTGTACTATCCAGACGCACAGGCGGCGTGTCGGGGATCTTGTCGAAAGTGACTTATCCGGTGGATCTGGCGACGGATCCGATGTACGGATGTCGGAATTCGGGGAGCAACTACGATTTCTCAAGCATGAGGTCCCAAAAATTCCAATATCCTATTGATTCCGTTATGCCTTTTTCCCGGATCCAAAGAAAACAACACGACACGGCAGCACGGGTTTCACTTTGAGCATGCAACAAGCTAATGACCAAAAGTACTGTATAGCAACAATCAAAACAACGAGCGTGACCTTGACTCTTTTCTTCAACGCGAAAATGTCGAGAGTGTCGATTTCTTAAGAGCAAACCCGACAGATTCACGTGTCTTTAGTCTCTTTCGTGGATGAGCAGTCACAAACAACAGACCAAAAGCTTTGAAACGAAGTTTCCGGCCAGGAAACGTACGATGCCAACTCCGACGAGTTTCTTTGTGCAAAAATCACGAGGGAGGTGATGATTCAAACGCAAACTCGTGATTTTGAACAAGAAATCGGGGAGGTTACCTTGTTTTGAGATAATTTCGGCACTGAGTCGAGGTTCTGAACGTGAGCGTGTGAGAGCTGAGAGCTTTTTGCTGAAGAAACCGGGGGGTGGTCTAAAGAAGGTGAAGCCCTTCCTAAGGCCGCCGTAAGTCTTGTAGACCGTAGGTGAGCCGTACGCCGGAAGCAGGTGAAAAATCCTGAGTTTTCCGGTAACGGAGCCAACTGATAAAGCTGAAATTATCACAGGTGGTCAGTGGTGGTATAATGGTGGATATCTGGCTGTTATGATGATATAAGATCGGTGACTCACGGTGGAGCTGTGTATGAGTGAGACGGTGGATGTGGTGGTGCCGTACAAAAGAGTAGAGAGTGGTAGAATTTGGCTTAGCCTTGCTTTTAATATATTCAGCTTGGTTTATGAATTACACATGGAGCCCTATTTATAGGGTGAAAACCGAATGACATTTGACATAATTACAACTAAGGACATAGTACATCTAACTCTGCGGTGACCCGTCGGGCTGTAGCGAACCGATGGCCGTGTGGATCCTCGAGTTGTCGTCGCATATCCCTAGCAGGCTTGTTGGGTCATCGGTCTCTATTCTCCAAGTGTCGGGGTAAAGGACCTCAGGCGGACCTCTCACCCTTCTACTCATCGTGGGCCTGTTATCAAACCCATTCCCAGAGTGATTGCATCTAGTGACAAGGGCCTGGCCGCATCTCCTCCCTCCGGCCCCCATCCGCCCGTACTTGGCGGATCTATTCGGATCCTCATCCGGGTTGGCGGGCCGAAAGGCGGAGCCGGCCTATCAGTAAATATTTTTTCAAAAGTTCCAGAGTGTGAAAGCCAATGACACATTTTATTTTAGGAGTACAAGTTGTGGCCCAAGAAATCCGGGCCATCAAAGATTTGCCAAGGTTGTTACTCCCCCAAAATTTTTGAACCATGCCCAAGATTTCCTTAAGAAGCTTCGTAAGGATGTTAAAGCACTATACATCACATAGGTTGGAATAGATTGGATCACTGACTTGATTAGGCTTCTTTGCTAGAGGGGGTAAGGCACATAGATTTCCATCCATTCAGTCTTTTCCACATTTTGTCTTTGAGGTATTGAAAGATTTCATATTTAGATCATCCTAACATGAAGGGGAGTTTCACGTATTTTTCAGTGGAGTTGCCAATAGGAATGGAAAGAACCTAAAGTATAGGCTGCTAGATTTCAAAACTGAGACCGGTACCCTCATTAAATAAAATATTTGATTTCAACGGATTAACTTTTTGTTCTGAAAGACACTCATATCAGTTATGGATTATCATTAGTTCAGTTGCGTTGAAGTTAGAGGCTTGGAAAATGAGATGCAGTCATCTGTGAAAAGGAGATGAGAGAGACAATGACCATTTTTACCAAATTTAAAAGGGGTAAGTTACCATTATGAATGAAATGTTTGCAAGAGAGATACGAGGCCTTCAGAGCAGATGATAAAAAGGAAAGGAGAAAATTGATCCACTTGCCCGAGTCCTTTAAAAAGGTGAAGGGGTAGAGAGTTGGCCATTTAGGAGGACATGAAAGGAAGCAAATTTGACATAATTCATAATTGGAGATTAATACATAAAGACAACTTGAAGAAATGCTCACGTTTTTTCTATCACAGCTGGAACCAAAGAAAATAGAAGATGCTATTGACGATGATGATTGGATAGTTACAGTGCAAGAAGAACTTAATGAGTTTGAAAGAAATCAAATTTGGGAGTTGGTGGACAAACCCAAACATGAAAACATCATTGGTACGAAATGCCTATTCAGGAACAAGATGGATGAGTAAGGTGTCATAGTAAGAAATAAAGCAAGATTGATAGCAAAAGGATATTCCCAAGCTGAATGCATTGATTTTGACGAAACTTATGCTCCAGTTGCTAGACGAGAAGCAATCAGATTATTTCTAGCATGTGCAACATACAAGAATTTCAAAGTATACCAAATGATGTGAAGAGTGTTTTTTTGAATGGTTTACTTGAAGAAGTCTATGTTAAACAACTACCTGGATTTATTGTAAAAGGCAAAAAAGATAAAGTGTACAAATTAAAGAAAACTCTTTAGGGTCTGAAACAAGCATCAAGAACATAGTATGCTATTAATACATTTGATGCTTACTTTCATACTATGCTCTTGATGCTTAACATCTATGCTTGCTTTCATACTATGCTAAAAGATTGAAGAAGGTTCAAGCACACTGCGAGATGTTAACCTTCATTTATGAAAATTATATAGATGTTAAGCTTCATTTATACTATTAATACATTTGATGTTTATGGTTGATTATATGTTTATGTGCATATTATATATTGTTATTCTAAAAATTATTTATAGAATTCTATAATATTATGAACTTATGTTGTTGAAATGCATGGAGAGCAAAAATTCATTTATCAATACCGAACTGATCAGACAACATCAATAATATTTTGCCAATTTTCAAAATAAACCAATCATGATATACTATTAATAGTTCATGATATAACTCGTGAACTGTGATGTATAAACCAAACATGATTTGTTCAACTTTATTAAAACACGTGCGGAGCATGTGCATTTTGCTAGTAACATTAAATGCGACAGTTAAAAAAACCGGAAGGAGTACAATTTTATATACGAGTAAGTCAAGGTAATAATCACTTTCGACCCTATTATTAGCTCGATTAAGAGCCCTTTTATTCTAGTATTCCAAGATGGGAACAACCACGAGCATCATCCCACGATCTCTCTCTGCCACTTCACAACTTGTCCAAACGTAAATCATTCGAACTTGACATCATAAACTATGTCTCTTTCATCGAATCTTGTTCAACAATCCCAAGATTTCCACACCGACCCGCATGTTGTATACAAACTCTGAAGAACTTCTATTACGCATAAAAAAACCTCGGAATCCTCTGACGTTTGTTCATGTTGTTTGTTATCCCAAAAAGAAGGATCCAACATACTCCCTTCATTTTTTTTTATCTTTCACATTTCAGTTTTTTCCATTTTTTATTTATCTGTCATTTTACATTTTCAATACAGCATTTATTATTTTTTCTTTCTTTACCAACAAAATATTTATATCTCCAATAAAAAAAACACAATTCCAATACTAAAAACTCTTTTACCAACAAAACATTTACATTTCCAATAAAAAAATACATTTTCAATACACATATTAATTATTTTTTAATCTGTGTGATTCTTCTCTCTGCGACATATATATTAAAACGGAGGGAGTACATTGAACTTGACGAATCCGACTTCTTCAATCCCAAGATTTCTGCACCCACATGTTGTATACAAACTCTGAAGAATTTCTATACGCATAGAAAAACTTCGGAATCCTCTGGCGTTTGTTCATGTTGTTTGTTGATGTTCATGTTCGTTATCAAACATCTTGGGGAAGCTTTTTGATCAGCCGAGTTTTGTACCCCCCACCCCATTCATAATGCGTTTCACTTTTTTGATAGGAATCTCAACTCTGGCATTTTTCACTGAGCAATCTTAGATATGATCAATCTCAGTTTGTAACACTATATGCTTGTTCCTATATCCTAAGAACTGCACACACAGTGAACTCGTATATGAGGGAGGGAGGGAGGGACAAAGATGGATATTAGTGATAGTTTCTGAGTTTTTTTGGTTATCCAAAAAGCACAAGTTTTTGCTTTTAAGATGCTTGTCTTATGTCTCATGTTCGAACCTGTGTTGCTCTTTTCTTGAATGGAGCTCCACATATATGTTATTACGTATTCAATTTACAGGAACGTGATAATCCGAGGAATAAATTTATCAATTTCAACTTCAACACATCTCATAGCGGTGATTATGTGGCAATAGCTTCTGAACCGGTTTGTCTAGTGGGATTGGATGTCATTTATCATTCCGTACCTCAAAACGAATCAGCTGAAGTGTATATTCAGAACTTCTCACCCTATTTTTCCGACAAAGAATGGTCAGACATATACAAAGCCGACTCTTGCAGTGAAATGCTGAACCAGTTTTACAGGTATACTTTTTTCTCAGGTTTTAGACTCGAAAACACAGCCACCTGCTCCTAATACGACATTCTATCTTAGGCCGCCGTGTATATACAAGTCCTTTGATTCATGGGATCGTTTTTTTCTTGTAAATTTTAGCTGACAGCTGCTGGAAACTTGTACAGGTATTGGTGTCTGAAGGAAGCATATTCTAAGGCTATAGGTAGTGGGTTGGGGTTGAAATTCGACGCTATTGAATTTCATCACACCGGCCTGGAATGACATATTCGTGGAAGTTGAGGGCAACAAGTTGAAAGATTGGCGGTTTTGGCTTCTTCAACTGGATGAACATCACTCGGTTAGTCTCGAAGAAACTGTTAAATTCAATTGCAGATTGATTCCTCAATTTTCAGCAATTTCTACTTCATTTGTTCTTAAGTTTGGGTTCTTGTGATGAATGAATTCAGGTGACTATATCTAGAGGTAACCCAAGAAGTGCCACCGAAAGCTACAAGAAAACTTTGAAACAGACGGAACTCAGTGACACAACGTATCGTTTAGGACTTGATCTTCCAAATGTACCCTTCATGTTCCGAAAGGTGGAAGATCTTTTACCGGCGGAGCCAATGGACCACACAATAATGGTACACAACAGTAAAAGATGTCAATTTTTTGCAAGATGAAATAGACAAACAACAAAAATCCAGCTAGATTTCTGAAGAGGGACGATTGTGTGACTTTACACGGTGCGAAGACACCAATACTTTTTATGTGTAAATATATATATATCAAAATCCGGATAGCATTTTAGTGATTAGAAATCATATTAAGCTTTTATTGATCATGAATTAAATTTCACCACAACAAATATATAATACTACAAAATGTCCATAAACGCCGTTAACACTAGACAACTAAAAAAAAGGAGACCTCAACTAAGATAATTTAAAGGGTACTCCGAAAATTCTACAGCAAGAAAAATAATAATTACAGGTCACCATTTGGACAACAACAACATACCTTAAACTGATAACAGTTGAATAACCTCAATCCACTTCTTAAGTCTCTAACTGTATTCGACACGTCACCGGTTTCCTTCATTACATCCTTAACCACAACATTGTAATCAGTAGGTGGAAACCAGACCAACCCCTCCTACTCTTCCTTTGCCGGTGAACGGTTGATGATCATTAGAACCGACACTGCCATTAATCATCCCATAACCTGATGTAGTAGTAGGAGTAGATAGTTGACCTGTCTTCTGCATTCACTTTGTTTTTGGTTTGCGTTCACCCCTCGAGTTGCCTAGAGATGCACGACCAGCTTTCGTGCTTCCAGGTTTATTATTGGGATTATGATTTTCACTTCTCTTCCACTTCATACCACCTAAAAGATTACTAATGTCTAAAGGTGATGTTCTGTTGGAAACGCCACCGAAATCATCAAGAGATACTTCCTTTTTCTTACCCCGGCTTAATATTGGGCCATTCTTAGCAAATGTTTGATCGGATTGTCGACTAGTGCCAGCACTATTATCAGCAGAATCTGCAGAAAAGGAAAAGCAATCGGATACTTCTGCTTGCTAGCATGTCCCGTATTTTATACGTATCCGACATGTATACACACTGTATACTTACCAGATACTTGATACACGTCTGGGACAAATTTGCAAGTTTTTAGAAGTTGGATACTGGATCCAAATATAAATATACATAAGCCATATACGTAAAATAAAGAATCCTGTTGAAAATTGCATAACAATGTTCGTAAATAAATGAAAAACTACCCAAAATGTTGAAAATTGCAAAACACTATTCGAAAATTAAAGAAAAACTACCGAAAATTAAGAAAACCAACTAAAAGATTGTTCTATTTAATGATTTTTTAATATTTACAATTTGGTCAGATACTTACCATCAACCTTTTGCATTGTATGTAACAACATCCGGATTGACACCTTGCTCCATCATTGTCTTGGCTAAATCTTTTGCCTCTTCTATCCTTCCATCCTTGCAAAAGGTATCAACCATTGAGGTGTATGTAACAACATCCGGATTGACACATTGCTCCATCATGGTCTTGACTAAATCTTTTGCCTTTTCTATCCTCCCATCCTTGCAAAAGCCATCAACCATTGCATTGTACGTAACAACATTCGGATTGACACCTTTCTGCATCATGGTCTTGACTAAATCTTTTGCCTCGTCTATCCTTCCATCCTTGCAAAAGCCATCAACCATTGAGGTGTATGTAACAACATCCGGATTGACACCTTTCTGCATCATGGTCTTGACTAAATTTTTTGCCTCTTCTATCCTCCCATCCTTGCAAAAGCCATCAACCATTGCATTGTATGTAACAACATCCGGATTGACACCTTTCTGCATCATGGTCTTGACTAAATCTTTTGCCTCATCTATCCTTCCATCCTTGCAAAAGGCATCAACCAGTGAGCTATATGTAACAACATTCGGATTGACACCTTTCTGCATCATGGTCTTGACTAAATCTTTTGCCTCTTCTATCCTTCCATCCTTGCAAAAGGCATCAACCATTGAGGTGTATGTAACAACATCCGGATCGACACCTTCCTGCATCATGGTCGTGACTAAATCTTTTGCCTGTTCTATCCTTCTATCCTTGCAAAACCCATCAACCATTACATTGTATGTAACAACATCTGGATTGACACCTTGCTCCATCATGGTCTTGACTATATCTTTTGCCTGTTCTATCCTTCCATCCTTGCAAAAGCCATCAATCATTGCATTGTATGTAACAACATTCGGATTGACACCTTTCTGCATCATGGTCTTGACTAAATCTTTTGCCTCTCCTATCCTTCCATCCTTGCAAAAGCCATCAACCATTGCATTGTACGTAACAACATTCGGATAGACACCTTTCTGTATCATGGTCTTGACTAAATCTTTTGCCTGTTCTATCCTTCCATCCTTGCAAAACCCATCAACCATTACATTGTATGTAACAACATCTGGATTGACACCTTGCTCCATCATGGTCTTGACTATATCTTTTGCCTGTTCTATCCTTCCTTCCTTGCAAAAGCCATCAATCATTGCATTGTATGTAACAACATTCGGATTGACAACTTTTTGGCATCATGGTCTTGACTAAATCTTTTGCCTCTCCTATCCTTCCATCCTTGCAAAAGCCATCAACCATTGCATTGTATGTAACAACATTCGGATAGACACCTTTCTGTATCATGGCCTTGACTAAATCTTTTGCCTCATCTATCCTTCCATCCTTGCAAAAGCCATCAACCATTGAGGTGTATGTAACAACATTTGGATTGACACCTTTCTGCATCATGGTCTTGACTAAATCTTTTGCCTCTTCTATCCTCCCATCTCTACAGAAGGCATAAACAAGTGCACTATATGTAAAAACATCTGGAGAAATTTTGAATTTAACCATCTCACTGAATAGATCCGCAGTATCTTTCCATTTGCCCAGATTACACAGACCATAGATCAAGTCATTATAAGTGATAACATCAGGAGAGATACCTTTTTCAATCATCTCTTCTAAGAGGCCGCGAGCTGCATCTACATTTTTATCCATGCACAAGCTGTGGATGATAGTGCTGTAATCATAAACACGTGGCTTATACTTCCCTTTCTCCATCTGTCCATCATTCGCAGTAATTCAATAGCTTTTCTCGTATTCCCTGTCTTACAAAGCCCATCAACCACTGTGCTATACACAACTTTATCCAGTTCACAGAGCTTTTCAATAAAAATCTTCTGCAACAAAATTTGTGCTTCACAGACCCGATTTTGTCTAAAGAGACCTTTAAGTATGGTAGCATAGGTAGCCGAATCTGGCTTGTGACCGAGCTTGAAGAACGAACCCAATATGGAAAAACAAAAATCCACGCGTTTCAACATAGAAAAACAATTGATTGCAATATTCATGGTCCAGTTACCAATCAAAATCCCCACTGAACACATGTCTCTGAAAAGTGAGAGTGTAGTCGGGTACTCTTTCATCTTAGAGACATGACCCAGAAGCTGATTGAAGTGAACAGTATAAGGGAGAGGACTCATTCGGATCATCTGATAGTACAAACTCATAGCATCATCAACATTTTTTACATCATCTATAAACAGTTTAATCGGCTTGATTTCAGGACTACTGCTTACATAATGAAACCCAAGAGGCAAAAAGCAATTACCTTTACTTCCACGGCAGAAAGAAACACCATAATATGCAAAAATTGCAGAAGAATTTCCCTTTATCATATAGCATACCATTTGGATCTAAAATTAGGCGAAAAATTAGGGATTGTTATGAAGTCAGAAGACTACCGCAATACACGAGCTAAAACCCCTAGCAAAATAGACGAGTCAATCACTGGGTACTCAGAAACAATCATCGCATTGTGTTTTATGTTGCCATCACCAATTCACCATCCGAAACCGGTATGAGCACTTCCACTTCCACTTCCACTTCCACTTCCACTCCCACTTCCACAGTTCCACAGCAGCTTGGGTTGGTATTCTTGGAATCGAAAGTAGAGAAAGCGCAATTTGGGGTTTGGTTTATAGTTGGCAGGCAATGAAGAGAGACCGAATTTTACGGAATATAAACCTCTTTGGTCATCAGGATGGGAAATACTTACCTAGTAACTCCATTTGAGGAGTGGGTATATGTGGTTAAATCTGGACCACAGTTTGAATTTAATTTTAAACTGTGTCGTCTAGATTCAACCACGTGGGTCCACGGTGTAAATGGAGTAAGTAGGGAAGACTTACCCCACGAGGAACGCTATGCTAATTGCTAAGGAGTGCTAAAACGTTGAATGCTGATTATGTGTTCATTTAGGGGTGTAAATGAGTCAAACCGATTTGTGAACTGTTCGAGTTTGATTCGACATTTTGCTTAAATAGTTTGGTTCAAAACGGGCTTGAAATCAAATAAACCCGATTCGAATACTAAATGAGTCGCTCTCAAGCATTCCAAGAAGTTTTATATATTTATTTATAGGTACTTTTTGAAATAAAAAATAGGAACATCTTTTCAAACAGTAAATATTCCGACCCAATTCGAGTCAGAAAACGATCATTATATTGATTCAATTCGAGTGAGAATTTTGAATGTTTTCCATACCCTATCGGGCAGAAAGACTTTCTGACTAAAATTACATCAATAAAACTTTTAATATTCTGTCTGAAATTCGATTAGAATCGACCAGTTTGCAAATTATTCTGACTCAGTTTGAGTTAGAATACGATGATGATTATCATTTAATTCGAGTGATATGAACTTAAAACAAAGTTCGAGTTCAACTCGAGTTAGTCGATGCTCGTGATCAGGTTTGAGTTCATAGAACTTTTTTTTTTTGACAGGTTGAGTTCAATAGAACTAGAAATGTTAAGTTTGAACTTGAACTCGAGTTCGTAAAAAATTAAAGTATATTCAACTCGATAAGTCTAATGCCCAATTCAGCTCAGATCATTTAGACCTATAAATTCATTCCATTCACATGTTCCACAAAGAAAGAGATAACATATGTGGGCTTCACTAAGAATAGTATCAGAACGCGAGGTAGTTAGGGGCGGATCTACATAAGCTGGGGTCAGGTGACCCCACTATGATCTAATGATTTTTTTTAATACTAAAATTAGGGATGCACATGGTCCGGTTTTCCGATTTTAACCGTTTTTTAAACCAAAACATTTTTTACGGTTTCAAAATTTACAAACCAAAACCGAACCGTAACTAGATAAATTTATCTGGTCCGGTTTGGATCGACTTGGTTACGGTTTTTCCGGTTTTTAGTTTTTTTTTTTACAAATCGTTCAGTGAAAGGGCATTATCACGATTCAGCGAATTCATTTCATTATTCATACGACAATTTCTCATTCTCCATATACCATACACCATAACTCGAATGCCACTGAGTCATCTCTCTCTATATATGTATATATTTATATGTGTGTGTGTACACAACATTATATTATCATATTTTCCAATTCAGATAATCATATAAAACCATATAAACTGTTTTATTTCATCTTGTTATAGGTCCTATTAGAATGTGCATCAAACTACGTGTGTGAGGTATTTGATTGAATTATTAATAGATCATGGAGTGTGATATTAGTTATTTAAATTTAGTGATAATTGAAGAGGTCCGACAAAAAGTTGGTTCACTTTGGTGATCAATTCTCACAAAGTACTGGCGAAAATTCGGTTTTACTGTGGTGCACAGGTATAGTGGTACACGAGTGCATTGGTGTGGTGCAAATAAAGGCCTCATTAATCAATAGTGTCGATATTCATAGACATATACATACACACACATATGTGTGTATACATATATATCCGGTTTGGTCCGGTTTTTATCTTAGAAAGCCAAAACCAGATTGTTTTTCACGGTTTGGTTTTTTACAATAAAAAAACCATGGTTTACATATTTTCGGTTTGGACCGGTTTGATTCGACCGGTTGGTTTGGTTTTCGGGTTTTTTTTTCACCCCTAACTAAAATGATATCGTTTTGTTATTGAAAAAAATCGTTTTGTTTTAAAAAATAAAAAATCGTTTTAGGTTTCGGCAACTTCACTGGAATGGATTTTTGGATAAAAAATATAAGTCGTTTTGTTGTAACCTTACCGGAACAAGTTTTTGGATAAAAAATAGTTTTAAATTCTGATAACACCGGCCAAAATTCTACACACATATATACATACTAGTAAAATGTACGTGTATCCGCACGTGTTGTAATGAAACGAAACTTTTGAAAACAATATTACTTAATACATAATTTATTAAGTATTTATTACTTGTAAAATATAAATATGCTATTACCAACAATTATACTATATGATGTTATATTTTTTTATCACCCCTTTAAAGATAATAAGCATTCTAAATTTACAAAATTGTGTGTTTAATATATAGAGAGAACATGTTCGTCATAATTATCTAATAAACATGTGGACATTTACAAAAAAAAAAATATTATGCAATTTTTGTGATGTTTTTACTCTAAACAACTCATATTGATATATGCATGCAAAAATTATAGCATATGGGTTTCATGCGCATATAATCATATATGTTTACTATCTTTTAGCTATGAATATACTTTAGTAATTGTAAATTAACACTTATTCGATAAAATAACATTTGAGATAATGATCAATATGTTTTAAACATTTGATTTATGAATCTAAGATTCAATTTTAATTAGTATGATAGGAAAAATTGTGAAGCCATAGAATTTTATTGTCGGTTGTAAATGATTAGACATAATTTTAGTCATTTTAACTATCATTCAGTTATTTTATAAGTTATATTTTCATCGTTCTTATTTAACCAACGAAGTTGCCAAAACCATGCATATCAATCCAACATATCTCCCCACATAATAAATGTATTCTTGTTTAAGAGATGGATTATGCAACCTGAAATTACTCTTTGTCCTCAATTTTACCCTCATACTATAGTTGGATTAGACATGATCGACTTATCTTAAATGCCCTTATTTCTTCTCTTTCTCAAAATATCATCTCGTAAATCACTCAAGAAAAGACTTCTCGTGAGGAATGGAATACTTTATATGATACATATGCAAAGCCATCCATATGGACAAATCAAACAAATTAAACAGTACCTCAAATTTGTGCAAAAGGTTCTCAAACAATCTCTAATTATCTTCATGTTTTGAAAACTAAAGCTGATGAATTAGTCGACGGATCATGATGGTCTTGTGAATATTATTTTAGACAATTTGGAAGATGACTATAAAGAGTTGGTTGGGGTTGTTCAAACACGTGACACTATTATTGATTTTGAAGAGCTCCAAAAAATTTATTTAATTATGAGACTCTTCTGTCAAAGATGAAACCGTTCACTTTTTCTGGTTTTGCTACAACTCATTTGGCCGCATAACATCCATTTCCCAGTGCTGGTTCGTTTCCATATCTTACTATTCCCGATTCTTGGAAACATGCACAAAATACTTTCTCTCATGCAGTAGGCTCGAGTTTTCGCCCTAAAACCCCTACTTGGTTATTTCCAATGTGAAAAGTGCAAGGACATTCAGAAAAATGGTGCAATTCTTAACATGTTCAACCTCTTACAAATTTTTCTCATTCGGTCAAGTCCTCCAACATTGCGTCCTCTTCAAGCACATTTGGATGCTCTGTCATATTCTCTATGGCTTCTTGATAGTGGTGCCACACATCATGTTACCAATGATCTCAGAAATTTGGCATTAAGCACGCCTTATTCTTGTAATGAAGATATCATGATTGGTGATGGAAATAATATTTCCATCACACACATAGGTTTTTTTTTTCTCTCTACTCCTTTAAATATTTTATGTTTGACGATGTATGAAATCGTCCGGGTTACAATTGAGTTGATATTCGGGTAAATGCACTTCTAGGTGATGATCCAAATAACTTTCAAGTGGATTTGAGCATGGGCCTTCAAACACACAAAAACGTGAAGGGTCACGGAGCTTGCCTTCATGGGATACTCGGCTCTCAAGTCAATATTTGAATAGAGGAATGAGGTTGATGATCTTTATATAACTATCCATCATGGAGGAGTATTAAGACAGGAGTTTACCATGTATTGAGCGGGGATGTCTAGCAAGCTTATCTTGCCGATTAGCAGTTGCGGTCGAGGATGACCGTATTGGACTAAGGCGACATCGTGTCACATGTGTCATGTCGGACAAAGGACGACCTGCATCATGTCGGTTGATGATATAAAGGAAGCATGCGTTGTACTAAAGATGGAGCTTGCTGGTTGTGGCACGATATCGAGCTGAGCTTATGCCGTTCTATATGTTGATATGTCATTTATCACTATATGTGAGGTCTGATGAGTGTCACGTGTACGATAACCGATCACACCCATTTCAATGTTCGTTGTGTTCCCAATATGTTTCGTAATTTATTATGTATTCCCTTGCTTTGTCAAGGCCATAATGTATCATTTGAATTCTTACCCTCTAAACTTATTTGAATGATTTTTAGACCAGTACTCGTATGATCCAATGATCGGTTAAAAGTGGATTGTATGAATGACCAAACTCTCCCATTCTAGCTTTTTGCAGTGAACAAAACATCAAAATATGCTCGGCACCATCGTCTTTGTCACCCAACTACTCCTATTCTTCAAGCTATTCTTTGTCAAAATGATTTAGGAGTTTCCACCTCGATTGTTTCTTCCTATTCTTTTGCTTGTTTAGAGAATAAAAGTCACAAACTTTTTTTTGCTACTTCTACTTTATGTTCTTCCCTTCCCTAGAGATTATTTTCACTAATATTTGGACATCCACAATTGTGTTGTAGGATGGTTTCAAATATTATATAATTTTGTTGATAATAATTTTACGAAGTATAGATGGTTCAATCCATTTATTCGTAAATATGATGTGGTTGGCCTTTTTATGATTTTTAAGTATCTTGTTCAAAATTTCTTTGATGCTACGATTAAATTTTACTGATATTAGCCTTAAAAGGTTATCACGCACAAAAATGTATAATTCATAAACCACACCCATGAAGACAATGTTTTTTCGAGAGACGTCATCTTTATCTTATCTTTATTTCCACACCTTTTATCAATGTTATTATTTATTAATATCTAACCGTGATGTTATATTTAATGAGGACATTTATTAGGGATAAAGATTTTTAGAGAAATATATAGCGAAAAACACACTCGCACTTCTATTATTTTTCTATTTCTACAAGTTGGATGATGATTAATACGTTTTTCATCTAGATCAACACACTATTTATCTATGTTAGTAGTTAATGCCTACCAATGATTATTTTATTAAATAAAATAAATTAATTGGGAGAAACATTTCTTAGAGTAACACACCATCTTTGGTTTACACTCAAAGCTTTATATGATTTCTACACTTAACATCATCTCACCATACGTTTTATATTGTAAAATAAATTAAAAAAACACAATCACACACAACCAACGTATGATGTTGAGTATGAACATTATGTACATCTTTGAGTGTAAACTAATAAGTATACATTAATAACTTGGATAATGACTAATGCATTAAGTTGAATATTGATCACCACGTTTTTCATTCATATCAACACCATTTTTATCTTAGTTATTTAATATCTAAAAATAATCATTATATTTAATAGAAACAAATTAGTTGGAGAAATACACTTTCTAAAGGGTTTACTTACGGAAAACACATAGGCATTTTTTAATTTTATAAGTTGGATGATAATGATATAATATAATATATATTTATATCTATATGATATGATATAATAACGTAATATAATATAATAATGATGGTTAATGGTAAAATGAATTGATTGAGTTTTTGTTGTTTGAAAGATTTAACGTGATGATTTTTTATAATGATTATGATATATATTATAGTATTTATAAATTATTTTGTTATAGTATTTTTAATGAAGCTTTGACTGTAACTCGCGTTTGTTTTTGCTAATGATTGATCTATACGTTTTGGGAAGATCAATGGTATATTTATAACGTGTTGATCTATACATTTTAATGTTTGTTTTAATAATCATTCCTTATATGGTTAGACTTATAATTGATTGGATATAGATATGGAATTTAATTAAAGCTTATGGTTGACTGGATGTATATATGGAATGCTAAATTAAATTTATAACAATTTTCAAGGGGGGAAACACTTGACGGGAGAAACACACCGACTCTTTTATAATAGTAATGATAATGATAATGATAATGATATAGTATATACATATACACATTCATACACACATGAAACGCCAGAAATGGAAATAAATTTTGACATATCATATCTTTCACAAATTTTGACATGCAACCATATCAGAAGTTCAACACATTCATGCTTGAGAAAGAGAGAGAGAGAGAGAGAGAGAAACAGAAAAGAAAAAGCAGTTTGACTACAAAGATTTCTTGGGACATATCATCCCCTCCCTTTAATTTGTACTAGTGCTTCCTCTTGCTTTTCCCTTTTACCATGCCTTCTTTTTTACCCATCTTAAACTTCTTCTTCAGTTTATTGCCTATTCCACCACCAACAGGTTTCAGGGCTTTCATGTAATTATCACCAGCCATCTCCACAACTACTTTACCCCCGGTAGCAACAAAACGGTTATAAACAAGTAGAAGCGACAATGCAAAATTTACCCAAGCTAGGGACCATTTAAAGGGCGTCACACCTGACCCACCATACAGTACATTATCACAATCAACTTCTTGGAAGTCGGTTTTTAATGTGATGCCGTGATGTGATGTGATGAATCTAAATATACCCTTCAGAAAACAAGCATAACGTTATCATTATATCTGAAGCCCTAACCAAATGGATTATGTTGAGGCCATCAGGCCATGCAGGTCTCAGATTCTAATACCACAAAGTACTTGGCCAACATTTCCTTGTTTACGAAAATACTGACATACAATACTAAAACCTAGATGCTCTATTACTTCTTCAAAGGGTTTCAGGCTTGTACAAAAGGGAGAAAAGTTGTCAAACCGCAGGTGATGCCCAGACGACAAGTCCAAGCACCTAGGAACAAAAGTGCGATATGATCATCTCACAACTGACTGAGAAACACATACTTATCCAGCAAAATATTTAGTTACAACTTCACATTAGGCTTAAACGGTCGTCGAATGATTAGGTGTTGGCAAGTAACGTGCTTTTCAATTTTCTATGTACTGTTTTTCTTTACAGAAGGAACAATATGAAAGTGAACAATAAAACAAAGTAGGTTCAAAAAGAAAAAATATGGGCACACAATAATATCGTGAAAAACCAAAGAAAAAAGAAAAACCACCGTACCCATATCGTTGCCATGGATCTGAGAAGTCTCCATAGCTGAGGCTGAGGCGGTGGAATCGCTAACTTTGACGGGAAGTTTAGGGGCATTGAGAGCATCTTGTAAGGCGGCAAGCTTAGCGTCCTCTTTCTGTTGGAAGATGATGCTCTTTTTCCCCATTCTTTCTCCGCTCTCTAATTCACCGCACCTCAATCCCTCTTTTCAAAAGATTCCAGCTTCTGTGATTCCACAACTGTAATGTAATAAACCAAGTGTAAATGCTTCTACTTTTCGTTCTATAATTGGACAGTGGACTTTGAGTTTGATAAAATTGCACTCAAATGGTTCTACTCATAAGTTATCGAGCAACTCTAGATTTCTATTGTTACTGCCCATGGATTTTTTTTTCTTCTTCATATTTGCCTGTTGAGATATGCATGTATGCTTTTACCAAGCAAAAAGAGCAGTAACCACCTTTACCTAATGTTATTCCCATCGGATTTTGAACTTATACAGCTGAAAAAAGGGGGCATTTACTTGTTATTTCTAGGTGACATTATCATAGAACAATATGCTTGAACAATGAACTAGAAATGAGAATGCTAAGGTCTAAGCAGAAAGATCTAACGATTTTCCCTATGCCCCTGAAGGAATGGATAATATCTGATCATGGATATCGCTAGTTTGAAGGGAGAGGCAAGTTTATCCATCATAGACTTATTTCTCTTTGGAAGGAAAAGATTTTCACCTCCATGTTAAAAAGTGCATGACCCTTCTTCATAGAGATCAAACAAATCAAGGTGCTTTGAGATCAACCGTGAACTGACCTTTTGAAAGGCATCCTAGACAAATTGCACCACCGAGCAACCATAGGCCAATTCTGCTTTCAGAAAATTGGAGGCAAACATCTGGCCCATCTGGTTGAGAGCCAAAGAAATCTCACTTTCATAAACTTGCATCCTCATGAAGCTGCAAATTTTGTTAGTATATTAGATGATTGATACTACATTGACGATTATCTGAAAGTCATACAATCACCTTAAGCCTCTGTAATTTATTGAGATCATAAAGGATATTAGATAAGCAAGATCAGTCACACATTCCATCCGAACCCCCAGCCTACAAATCCGAGGCAAGCATTTTCTCAAGGTATATCATTGCTTCGCCACGTTTGCCTCTCCTTAGAGATTCTAGAAACATTACTATGTATGAGACGACATTTGGTTCACAACCGTTTCTTTTGAAATCTGAAAGAAACTCTTCAGCCTCCTCTAGAAAACCCAGTGCACAAAACCCTTTTATCATGGCCAAGCATGTGACACCATCAGGATGTAATCCTTTTAGCAAGAAGACTACTGAAAACAGCTTGAGCTTTAGCTAGATTCCTACTTTCGCAGAGTGCATCAATGACAATGGTATACATAGATAAGTGAAGATGAACTCCAGTTGTTTCTATCGTCTTTAAAAGTTGCAGCGCATCGTCAACACGTCCATTTTTTGACAAACCATCCAGTAAAACACAAAAAGTGCAAAAGTTAGGAGCGAAGCCAGCTTCTAGCAACTGATTGTGTATTTTCTCAGCAGACGCAATGTCATGAGCAGAAAAAAAACCTTGCAATATACAGTTATAGGTTTTAATATCAGGAGATAAGCCTTTCCGTGACATTTCTTGAAATAGATTCATTGCCTCACTTATTCTCTTTTTCTTACAGTATCCGTTGATTATATTATAGCTAATCACATTATAGCTAATCACGTTTGGAGCATCACCCAGAGAGACGATGGGATTGAATATTTCTCTTACTTTGTCTATTTGACCTTGCAACACATATATCCATCAAAGCGTTAAATGTGACGATATTTGGTCTTGACCAACTCTGTTGCCTCTTCTATCCTTCCAAAAGGCATTTTTATCCTTGCACAAGCAGTGGATGATAGTGTTGTAGTCAGAAACACGTGGCTTATACTTTGCTTTCTCCATTATTCGCAGTAATTCAATAGCTTTTCTCGTATTCCCTGTTTTACAAATCCCATCAACCACGGTGCTGTACGCAACTTTATCCAGTTCAAACAGCTTTTCATTAGAAATCTTCTGCAACAGAATTTGTGCTTCATAGACCCGATGTTGTCTATAGAGACCTTTAAGTATGGTGGCATAGGTGGCCGAATTTGGCTTGTGACCGAGCTTGAAGAACGAACCCAATATTGAAAAACCAAGATCCACGCGTTTCAAAATGCAAAAACAGTTGACTGCAATATACATTGTTTATCAATCAAAATCCTCACTGAACACATGCCCCAGAAGCTGATTGAAGTGAACAGTGTAACTGGACAATGAATATTGCAATCAACTAATTTCACATCATTGATTAAGAGTTTAATCGGCTTGATTACAGGGCTATTGCTTACATAACGAAACCCAAAAGGCAAAAAGCAATTACCTTTACATCCCCGGCAGAGAGAAGCACCATAATATGCGAAAATTGCAGAAGAATTTCCCTTCATCATATAGTATAACATTTGGATCTAAATGAAGTGTCGCAGATGAAAAATTAGGCGAAAAAACAGGGATTGTTATGAAGTTAGAAGACACGAGCTAAAACCTAGAAAAAATAGACGACTCAAGCAGTCAAGCATGTAGGTACCCGGAAATCATCATAGCAAAACCATTAATTGCCGTCCGTATTGTTCACGGTATTAATTTCCGTCCGTATTATTAGGGGTGAACAAAAATTCTAAAAACCAAACCAACCGGCTGAATCAAATTGAACCAAACCGAAAATGTATAAACCGTGGTTTTTCGGTCGGTTTTAATATATCTTAAAACCAAACCGTTGAATACAATTTGGTTCCAATTTAAGAAAATAAAAACCGTTTAAAACCGGACCAAACCGGATAATATATATACACACACACACACACACTCACACTCACACACACGCACACACACACACACACACACCTACATCTAATACTTTAAAACATGTATACGTTTTTTACTATATATCTCAATCTATTTGAACTTTTTACGTGTAATATAGTGCTGCTACATAGTTAATTTCATATCCTACATACTCAAATTTTGTTGATCATTTCACAGAATTGCCTTCAATCCTTTGAAAGAATCTTGAGTACATTTCGGTTCACAACCCACCACTGCTAACTCGTTCTTCTCTTTATACTTGCTCAACACCAAATTTGAAATATGTGGATACTCATTTGAATGACTTACTTCTCTCAATGATATTGATGAACTTCATTATGGATATTTGTCGATGCTGATTTGTATGACTTACTTCTCTTAATGATATTGATGAACTGCATAATGTATATTTTTTTATTACTGGATAAATGCATTTATAAACCTTAGTTTTATATACGATTGTCTTTGATTTGTTTATAATTAGGTTATGTTGGACAATAACATTGTACAAATAATCAATATCAGTGTTTTGGAGATCATAAAATCATGAATATTTTCTTACTAAATAAAGCTCAAATCTACACATGTTTATTCATTTGATATATATGTGTGTGTGTGTGTGTGTGTGTTATCTATCTTCCATTTGTCTCTCCTTACTTATGAAACAAATATATTCCTCTTTCTTCCCTAATCTTACTCAAAATACTATTTTGTGTTATGCATTTTGAGATTTATGTATGTCATTTAATAATATAGTTGTTTGTTCATTAATGGTACTTTTTTTAAGTTGATGATTCATAGATGATCGAACTGAAACGAGTAAGATAAGAACCATGTGAAAACCGTAATAAACCGGAACCAAGCCGAACCAAACCGGACCGAATAACATGGTTTACGTCTTCAAACCGTTCTAGTTTGGTTTCAAAAATTTGAAACCGTATAAAATGGTTCGGTTTAAAAAGTGATAAAAAAACCGGCCGAACCGGACCATGTTCACCCCTACGTATTATTACTCCACACGTCTATAACTTATACTACTACCTCCGTGACTCCGTCCTAAAATATTCGTCACTTCGGGTGCTTCCAACGCAGAAATTAAGGAAACGGTTATGTGACATAAATTTAAAGGAAAAATGATTATAATGTCTTTTGACTATCATTAATGCAATACTAATAGAGTGGTTGGATTGTTAATAAATTAGGGATAAGATAGAGAAAAGAGTAATAAATACTTCATTGGTAACGT
Source organism: Gentiana straminea (assembly GCA_036785695.1). NCBI lineage: Eukaryota > Viridiplantae > Streptophyta > Magnoliopsida > Gentianales > Gentianaceae > Gentiana > Gentiana straminea. The sequence continues at coordinate 4,977,577 of JAVUPR010000114.1, forward strand.
AGAATGAATTATATTATATTATAAGACAAACAAAAGGAGACAAAATGACTTATATTTTGGGACGAATGTAGTATTTGTTAAATAAGAACGGGGGCCGTTCTATACTATGGATAGGAAATGATGTTTCCATGGTTATCAAACCCCGATCGATCGTTGACATGGAAAAAGCACTCGGTCACCGTGTTACTGGTTCAACCGTTGGATCAATGGATCAAATCTATTGTCTTATAATCATTAATAATAATAATAACAAATAAAAAACAAAATTAAATAATAATAATTTATAAAATGGGTTCATGTTTTTTATTTTTTGAAGAAAACTAATTTTTTATTAAACCAAATCCGCAATAACGGCAGAGATTATATCATGAAGAGGGGCAGTTCCCCAGTCAATACGACCAATAATATCCAAACCATGTCTAGCAAATAAATGCGCCGGAAAATTGCCAATGCTATTGACAAAATGGGTTCATGTTATAAAGTTATAAAAGGTTTGTGTAAAGTTGTAAGAGGTTTATGTAAATGTTTATAAAGTGATGATGTGGCAGTGTGAAAAACTTTATGACCGTAGATAAAAGGTTTGTAGAGAAAATGTTTATAAAGTTATAAAGTTTATAAAGTTAGATGACGTGCACAGTGATAAACCTTTTAAAAGGTCCATGACTAGAGATACTCTTATAGCAAAGGAAAAACGAATGATGTACATCAAAGCAAAGATAACAACCTATAGAAAACAATTAATCCAACACCTGCCAAGCTAGGCGCAAGTACTTCACTCGTTCCACCACTTGTGATTGGAAAATTGACACATGAGACCTTTCCACATACCTATGGATAATTCTATTCCTCCACATCCATATACCACAGAGGGCCTCCCTCCACGTATACTTCCAGGCCTTGGTATCGAGGGGGTAAGAGATCATGTTTCCCCAGGTTTAAATGAATCCATTCCTTGATTGTGTCTAGGCTGAAAAATCTACCCCAGCTTTCGTTCGGAAGGCTCAGGCACCAAATGGTAATCACCCATGCACAGCCCTAAATGTATGCAAAAAATGTTTCATCCTCTTGGGAAAAACATACCTTTTGGTAATTCATATTCAAGTTATAGTGATACAGATTTATATACCACCTTATGAGTTACCAATTGAGTTCAACCAGAGAAATATATATATGCGGCTTCTATCGGCACCCTTTGTTTCATTATGTTTCATTCACTTCAGTACACCACCAAATCACTCAGGGCGCCACATTCATTCAATAATTCTAAAAAAATATACACTTTAGTCCCTCAACTTTTATAAATTATAAAACAACACCTTTTCATATTTTAACACTCTTTAATTCATTTAACCATCCATTTTTACAAATAACTTCCCTCTACCTGTTAATACTGACCTCCATCTTATTTTTTTTCATTTGAATCAAAACAAAAACATAACCGCCTACAAGGCATTGACCCAACGCTATGTGTTGTGGTTGTTATTCCGGAGGTTCCGGGTTCGACTCCCAGTGGCCAGTGGGGACAGTGTGCGTGTGTAAAAAAATAAAAACAAAAACATAACCTAAAAGAGTTTGCCGGAGAAGACAAGTATTTCGCCGAAAAACCGCAATTGAAGCATTGGTTGCAAGAATCAAGCTAAGAAGAACAAAAATTTGAACCAAATCATGGATGTATCTAGAGCTGTTAACGAGCCGAGCCGAGCCGAGTATTGGTGGTTCGAATTCGAGCTCGTTAAGCTCATGAGCTCGTTCGAGCTCGTTCGTTTGTTAAACGAACAAAAAATTCTGTTCGAGCTCGGCTCGTTTAAAAGATAAAATGTTCGAGCTCGGCTCGTTAGACATATTTTTTGTCTTTTGGCTCGACTTTGCCTCGAATTCGGCTCGAGCTCGGTTCGTTAAGATATAAAACACAAAGTGCTAATGTAAAAATAACATGTTAGACATTAAAATTACATATATTATAAGCATATAAGCATGTTCGCGAACATTATATAAGCATGTTCGCGAACTTAATAAGCATGTTCGCGAACATAATCGAACGTTCGCGAACCAAGCTCGAGCTCGGCTCGTTAAGCAAACGAGCCTACAATCATGTTCGAGCTCGGCTCGTTAAGCTAAACGAACAAACGATCACGAACACTAACGAGCCGAACACGAGCTTGTTCACGAGCGGCTCTGTTCGTTTAACAGCTCTAGATGTATCTTGTTTTTTAAGCAATTCGCTGGCAATTTGGCAGAAATCGAGGGTTTCAATGGTTGATTTTCAAATTTTTTTCGTCGGGAAGAAACCTTTCCTGGCTTCCTGCATTTGCGATGAAAATGACTGGTAGCAGGTAACGTCACCTGCACTCAGAGGCGGATCCATGTGTTCCACAAGGGTTCCATGGACCCCCCTGAACAAAAAAAACTGCTACATTATACTTATAGAAAAATATTTTGGACACCGTAAAAAAATTATTCTACTTAGAAAAAAAATTACGGACCCCCCTGAAAAATATTTCTGGGTCCGCCACTGCCTGCACTTACGTTGGTTCGGTGCTAACAACGTCAGGACAACTCACGTTATAAGCAATCTGAAAAACTCGGGTAAATGTTGGGACGGACGTTGTAATAGCCAGTGCGGCTGACGTTCGCGTAACGTCAATTACTCCCAGTTTTTTTATGCATTTGGAACATTAGTTTTGCTGACGTAAAACTTTGCTCCGACGTTGTTTATACATTTATAACATCGACGGTTTCGGCGTTTATATTTAATTTAAACATCTGATGTTTGTCTTACTAATGTAACGTCCACAGAGCCGACGTTGATAATTAAATTGAACGTCAGGGTTGCCGACGTTTCTAGCATCAGAAGCGGGAAGCTCGACTGCGTACTAAAACGCGGAAATACCGTATATCTCATCGGAAAACGGATAAAAACATGATTTTTCTCCACAAATCATGATTTCACATGTTATTCATTGTGTAATAGGGTAGCTCATTCACCTATTTTGAGTTTTGAAATGAAAATCAAGAATTTTCTTTATGAAGCTTTTGATGATTTTGATGTGAGGAAAGAAGATGAAGTTGTGTATAAAATGAATGTATTTTGAGATGATGAAGGAGACGAAGATGTGTAGAAAAAATATGAGTGTGTAGATTGTGGATGAACGGTGTGTAGAAAAAGATGAAGAAGAAGGGTTTGTGAAATTTTTTTTTTTTTTTTTTTCGGAGTGAAGAAATGATATTTGATGATGAAGATGAAGAAGGTTGTAGAATTTGGGTTAATGTTGATGATTTGGATGAAGTTTAAATTTATGGATTGTTATGGATTAGGTTAATAAATAAGGATCTTGCTTTCGGGTTTTTTTCTGACTGCTCTGTGTAAATCATCAACCTGCATGTTTGTTTTGATTGCTTTTAATCCGCACATTTGTCTGAATACTTTCCACTTAGGCCCTGTTTGGATTGATTGATTTGAAGGGAAAGGAAATGATATGATTTGGACGGATTTAAATTTTGGTGTTTGGATTGTTTTATTTTGATAGAAAGGAAAGGAGAGTAAGGGAGAAGGAGGGATAAGGTTCTTTGAAAATTGGGTGGTCTCGTTTCCTTCCAAAACAGGTGAGAAACGGAAGGAAACAATACATTTTTCTTAAAAATGTACTGACAATCCATGTATCTCTTTCCTTTCTGTCTAGTTCTATCCAAACACTCAAAATAGACTTCACAATCTCTCATTCCCCTCTCCTTTCTTTTCTGTTACTATCTTTCATTTTCCTTTCTATGTAAATCCTTCAATCCAAACGTAGTCTTAGGAAATGACTTATTACTAATACTACCTCCGTCCAATAAAAAAAGTCAATTTATTTTTAAAATGAATTGTTCCATAAAAATATCTATTTAGAAACCAATGTTTATTTTCCAAATATACCCCTAATGAGCATTTAATCCACTCTTTCTCAGATAAAGTGCTTGTCTATCTATCTCAACAGGTTTAAGCCTAGCATGACACATGCACTGGGTTTTCAGCAATACTAAAAATATTATCACAAAATAGCATCTCCATTGGGATATTAAGTTCTTTCAAGATTCTTGTTGCTGAAAGAAACAACCTGTTGTACAATTTTATTATTGTACGGTTGAAATGATTAGTGTTTGTGTTTTAGTTAATCAGGAATTTAGTAGGATTAGTTATGTAGACGACAAAAGTACAGTATGGCACACACCAGTTTGGGTTCTTGTGATGAATGAATTCAGGTGACTATATCTAGAGGTAACCCAAGAAGTGCCACCGAAAGTTACAATAAAACTTTGAAACAGACGGAAGGAACTCAGTGTCATTTAGGACTCAATCTTCCAAGTTCCAAATATACCCTTCACGTTCCGGTTTCCCTTGGAGCAGGTGGACTGCACAATGGCACACACCAGTAAAAGATGTCAGTTGTGCAGTCCACCTTCATCTTTCGGTTTACATAATTTTTGCCACGAGATCGAATGTAGCTGCTTTTGCCCTTGATCCGCACCCCAAAAGAAACGCCTGCACGTTTTTTCAACTTCCTGTATAACACCCTTCGGAAACTCTTGGCGGTTTGCATACAATAATATATGAGGTAGAGTACCAAGAGAAGTTTGAGTTAAGATGGCTCGGGCAGCCTTTGATAGGTGCCTTGTCTTCCAGTTGGCTAGCTTTTTCTTCATTTTATCTAAAAGAAAGCCATGCGTATGCATACCCCCTCGTAACTCGTGAATGAAGAAGAATAGGCACACCCAAGTACTTCCCAAGGTTAGGAGGATGACGCGAATGAGATTTTGAAGTTGTCATTAACGTTCGCCGGAACAAGGAAGTGAGATTTTCGTGCGCTTATCTTCTGCCCAGAGATGCTACAAAAATCCACTAAAATATTTTCCGTAACATCTGCTTGCTGTGTTGAATTAGCTTTCCCCAAAAGAATGAGGTCGTCCGCAAAAAAGAGATGAGATTACGGAGGGCCATTCCTACTCAACTTTACTGGCTTCCAAATATTCTTGTTCACTGCCTCCGTAATCATATGGCTCAAGACCTCCATACATAAGTCAAAGAGGAGACGGAGTCCCCTCTCCGGTTGAAAAGGTTCCAGTTTATTGCCATTCCAGAGGATAGACAATTTCGAAGTTTCCAGACCAGACATAATCAAGTTTACAATGTTATCCGAACAGCCTATATGCACCAAAATTCGCCTCAGGAAGCTCCAGTTCACCCGATCATAAGCCTTTTCGAGATCGATCTTAACCATCCGCTCCCTCTTTCTGTTTAAAAAAAATGTACTGCTTCTTGGACAATTATGATATTTCCTACACTGCCTCTTCCAGGAATAAAGGTCGACAAGATTTGCAATAACCAGTCTCAACCGGTTAGAAATAACCTTTGATATGATCTTCGCACAAACGTTTGTAAGGGCAATCGGTCTAAACTGAGCCGGGGATTCCGGATTATCGGCTTTTGGAATCAGAGAGACAAGCGTGTGTTGTTCAGGTCTGCCGGGAAAGAGCCTGTTGTAAAAGCAGAGAAGACAAAATTCAAAAAGCATAGGACTTTAAAATAGGCCAACATTTTTTTGTAAAAGATCGCTGGTAAACCGTCAGGCCCAGGAGATTTGTAGTTCGGTAGGATTTCTATTTATCAATCGGGCTTCGGATTCCGTCATTTTGCTAGTGCGTATATCATGCAGCTCCGTACTTTCGCTATCATTCTGATAAAGCTATAGGTAGAAGTCTGTGACCATCTTTTGCATTTTGTCATTATCAAAGGTCCAGCTATTGTCATTATGGTCGGAATGAACTCGAGGGAGGTGTTTAACAATAGCATGTTGGAAAAGTTCCAGCCAATCCGTATTGCACCAAGTTTGATCAAGCCTCTGGTTGCAATTTCTCCTGGTTATAGGTAGCTCCAACCCAGGTAAATCGTGGGCCTTGGAAAGGAACTTCCAAGAGGTTGCAAGATTGAATCAGCATCCACATTTTAACCATGTTTAGGCCACCCACAGGTCTCCCTCCCATTTTATCCCTCTGATAAAATCACCTGGTTGAGCATTTTCAAGGCTGCATTAAGTTGAGTGAGATAATCCCAAAATTCATTTCGAGCCGAAGCCGTGGGGGCGCAGCAGCATAGACAAACAATGAATTTGCGCATTAGACATAATTGCCATTGTAAGGCTCTGATTAGTACAAGAGATGAATTGGAGAGAGAGACCGCCTCACTCTTCCAGAAACACCAAAGCCCACCAGCATAACCACGAGCTTCTACGACGTACAAATTAGTAAAATACGTTTTCCGCAAAATCTGAGTAGCTCCCGAACTCGAATGATGAAATAGACAAACAACAAATTTGTAAATGATGGTCGTCGTGTGTCTAGAAGTTCGAGTTCGGGAGCTACTCAGATTTTGCGGAAAACGTATTTTACTAATTTGTACGTCGTAGAAGATCTTCCAAATTTATCATTCGAGTACCCTTAATGTTTCGAGTACCCTTCGGAACATTAAGGGTACATTTGGAAGATCTTCCACCCTATAGTAGCTTCATCTTCCTAATGTACCCTTAATGTTCCGAAGGGTGGAAGATCTTCTACCGGTTTCCCTTGGAGTAGGTGGACTACACCAGTAAATGATGGTCGTCGTGCAAGACGAAATAGACAAACAACAAAAATTTAGCGGATTCACAGGTGGATCCAAAATGACGTTGAAAATGAGATATGATCGATCTTGGTGTGTGCTACTTCTTATTCTTCCTAATCTGTTTGATTCAGTACCGGAATTCGCAAAATGAAAATCAATCCTCTTCCTCAGTCGCTTTTCACCTTATATTTCAAATCTAAATCCGCAGAGTCTGCGGTGTTTTCAGCGTTTGTCGAGAATACTGAGCCCTTTTAGTGCACAAAAAAACATTCCTGTTCAGCACTGTAGTTTAATCTTGTGTTCAGTTTGAAGTTTTTGAACATCTGAGTTTTGATATCTGTACTTTTTGACAAACTGTCACGAATTGAACAATTAACCGGATAAAATTAACAGAAATTGGAGGTAGAGAAGAAGAAATTGGGGACGAAGGAGAAGAAGTTTTATTGATAAGGAAAAAGATCAGACTATTACATTCAACATGAACACAATGACACCCGTTTTACACCCTTATATAGCTAACGACTTAGCCGACGTCACTTTCTAGTTAGATGACATCATAAACCTCCAAATACACGAATTCGAAAATACATATAAAAGTTATAATAAAAGGTAATATCATGACACAAACCATCCAGTAAAACACAATAAGTGTAAAAGTTAGGAGCGAAGGTGATGAGCAGAAAAGTAACCTTCCAACATACAGGTATAGGTTTTAATATTAGGAGATAAGCCTTTCTGGGACATTTCTTGAACTAGATCCATTGCCTCACTTACTCTTTTTCTTACAGTATCCCTTGATGATTATATTATAGCTAATCACGTCTAGAGCATCACCCAGAGACACGATGGAATTGAAAATTTCTCTTGCTTTATCTATTTGACCTTGCAACACATACTGACATACCCATCCATCAAAGCATTGCAGGTGACAACATCCGGATTGACACCATTCTGCATCATGGTCTTGACTAAATCTTTTGCCTCTTCTATCCTCCCATTCTTGCAAAACCCATCAACCATTGCATTGTATGTAACAACATTCGGATTGACACCTTGTTGCATCATGGTCTTGACTAAATCTTTTGCCTCTTCTATCCTCTCCCATCCTTGCAAAAGCCATCAAGCATTGAGGTGTATGTAACAACATTTGGATTGACTCCTTTCTGCATCATGGTCTTGACTAAATCTTTTGCCTCTTCTATCCTTCCATCCTTGCAAAAGCCATCAACCATTTAGGTGTATGTAACAACATCTGGATTGACTCCTTTCCGCATCATGGTCTTAACTAGATCTTTTGCCTCTTCTGTCCTTCCATCCTTGCAAAAGGCATCAACCACTGAGGTGTATGTAACAATATTCGGATTGACACCTTACTGCATCATGGTCTTGACTAAATCTTTTGCCTCATGTATCCTTCCATCCTTGCAGAAGGCATTAATCATTGAGGTGTATGTAACAACATTTGGATTGGCACATTTCTGCATCATAGTCTTGACTAAATCTTTTGCCTCTTCTATCTTCCCATCCTTGCATAAGGCATCAATTATTGCATTGTATGTAACAACATTCGGATTGACACCTTGCTGCATCATGGTCATGACTAAATCTTTTGCCTCGTGTATCCTTCCATCCTTGCAGAAGGCATCAATCATTGAGGTGTATGTAACAACATTTGGATTGACACCCTTCTGCATCATGGTCTTGACTAAATCTTTTGCCTTTTCTATCTTCCCATCCTTGCACAAGGCAACAACAAGTGCATTATATGTAAAAACATCTAGAGAAATTTTGAATTTAACCATCTCATTGAATAGATCCGCAATATCTTTCCATTTGCCCAAATTACACAGACCAGAGATCAAGCTACTATAGGTGAAAACGTTAGGGGAGATACCTTTTTCAATCATCTCTTCTAAGAGTCCGCGAGCTGCATCTACATTTTTATCCATGCACAAGCTGTGGATGATAGTGCTGTAGTCAGAAACACATGGCTCATACTTCCCCTTCTCTATTATTCCCAGTAATTCAATAGCTTTTTTCGTACTCCCTGTCTTACAAAGCCCATCAACCACGGTGCTGTACGTGACACTATTCATTCAGTTCACACAGCTTTTCATTAAAAATCTTCTGCCACAGAATTTGTGCTTCACAGACCCGATTTTGTCTAAAGAGACCTTTAAGTATGGTAGCATAGGTGGCCGAATCTGGCTTGCGCTTGAAGAACGAACCCAATATCGAAAAACAAAAATCCATACGTTTCAAAATGCAAAAACAGTTGATTGCAATATTCATTGTGTAGTTATCAATCAAAATCCCCACTGAACACATGTCTCTGAAAAGTGAGAGTGTAGTCGGGTACTCTTTCATCTTAGAGACATGACCCAGAAGCTGATTGAAGTGAACAGTGTAAGGCCGATGACTCATTCGGATCATGCGATGGTACAAACTCAGAGCATCATCAACATTTTTCACTTCATCTATTAGCAGTTTAATTGGATTGATTTCAGGGCTACTGCTTACATAACGAAACCCAAGAGGCATAAAGCAATTACCTTTACTTCCACGGCAGAGAGAAACACCATAAAATGCAAAAATTGCAGAAGAAATTCCCTTCATCATATAGCATACCATTTGGATCTAAAATGAAGTGTTGCAGCTGAAAAATTAGGCGAAAAATTAGGGATTTTTATGAAGTCAGAAGACAACTGCAATACACGAAGCTAAAACCCCTAGCAAAATAGACGAGTCAAGCACTAGGTACAGATTGGTTGAGCACCACGCGAAACTGGTATGAGCACTTCCACTTCCACGGCAGCTTGGTTGGTATTCTTGGAATCGAAAGTAAAACTTTGAGAGAAAAATGCTATTTCGGTGAATGTACTTACTTTTATTTTTTATTTTTTATTTTTTATTTTTTATTTTTATACGAAATATAATCCGACATTTTTTTTTTTTTCCTTTCTTCTTTGTGGACTAAAACCCAAAAATATTCTACTGAGCCAATGCATTGCTGGCGGGTTCGGTGAATGTATGCTAAAAGCAATAAGATGCTTCAAACCATTTTTTTAGTTTATAGTTGTAAAGGATAGTGATTTAGGCACAGAAAATATACATATAAATCATCCACATAACATTTTATAACGACACACTTTAACTTTTAAAACAAAAAAAAAAAAAAAACACAAAAATTCTGGACCACATGAAACAATTTTCGGGGGATTGCCGGTGCATGTTTCCGTGCCTAAATACATTTCCAGTTGTAAATACATCTTCGTGTTTGTTTGATACGCAAACTAGTCGACCTTGCTTGTTTAATAAATAAATTAAATCTTGTATTTGAGCTATATTCGTTAATCCATTGCTTGAGCTCATATTCCAATTTACAACTATGTTCTTCAAATCTCGCTTGTGTTAATTACCTTTAATTATGTTCTAATTACCGTCAATTGTAACCGCCGACTCTTAATCCCTATATCCCTATAAATAGCAGCATTTGTACCTTGAAAAAGAGAGCTAATTAATGATAAACACAGAAACATCTGTTTTTATCGACACCCTTATTGTTCTTCATATCTTCATATTTTCTAACCAAATGTGTTTTAAGAACCACATGAAATTGCAAAAGAGGAAACCGCTCTTTTAAGATGGTCGTCTCCCGTGAATCTCATTATTTGAGCTAATGTTCACACTTTGGTTTCTCTCTTCTTGAATAAAGCTCCATAAAATTTGACGTCTTACTACGTGCTCAATCTTCCAAATGTACCCTTAATGTTCCGAAGGGTGGAAGATCTTCTACCGGTTTCCCTTGGAGTAGGTGGACTACACCAGAAAATGATGGTCGTCGTGCAAGATGAAATAGACAAACAACAAAAATACAGCTAGATGTTCAAAGAGGAACAACGTGGTTTGTTTAACCTAGTTCTGTGACTTTACACGGTGCGAAGACACATACTTTTTATGTGTATTTACACCCCCGCAACATTGCTGTATTTACACCTTTATTCAGCAAACCAAACCATAGCATTTTTGTGAAACTACAAGCAAAGATTAAGAAGAAGAAAGACAGAAAGAAGAACAGTATTAGAAATCATATTAAGCTTTTATTGATCATGAATTAAATTCACCACAACAAATATACTACTACAAAATGTCCATAAACGTCGTTAACACTGGACAACGAGAAAAGAAAAGAAAAAAAAAAGAAAAAAAAAGAGGCGACCTCAACTAAGATAATTTAAAGGGGACCCTCCTCTTTCCTAACAACAGCCCTTTTTCTCCCCCCTCCAAAAATTCTACAACAAGAACAATAATAATTACAGGTCACCATTTGGACAACAACATACCTTAAATTGATAACAGTTGAATAACCTCAATCCACTTCTTAAGACTCTGACTGTACACTCTACATCAACAGGGGGGATTATTTTAAAAAAACAACTGTGAAATATCATCCATCGGTATCGAAAGGCCCTCTGCTGGCTCATGATCCTGTATTCCATCCACTTCATTAAACCATGAATTCAAATCCTGTGCCTCACCAATCTCTGCTACTGCATCTAAATCCTCCATTAGCGATGTATTCGACACCACGTCGCCGGTTTCCTTCTTTACATCCTTAACCACAACATTGTTATCACTAGGTGAAACCAGACCAACCCCTCCTCCTACTCTTCCATTTCCAGGGAACGGTTGATGATGATTAGAACCGACACCGACACCGCCACCGCCACCGCCACCGCCACCTCCACCTGATGAGAATTTACCATTAATCATCCCATAACCTGATGTAGTAGGTGTAGATAGTTGACCTGTCTTCTGCTTTGACTTTGTTTTCGGTTTGCGTTCACCCCTCGAGTTGCCTAGAGATGCTCGACCAGCTTTCGCGCTTCCAGGTTTATTATTGGGATTATTATCACTTCTCTTCCACTTCATACCACCTAAAAGATTGCTGTCTAAAGGTGATGTTCTGTTGGAAACGCCACCGAAATCATCGAGAAATACTTCCTTTTTCTTACCCCGGTTTAATATTGGACCATTCTTAGCAAATGTTTGATCGGATTGTCGACTAGTGCCAGCATTATTATGTGCAGAATCTGCAGAAAAGGAAAAGATTAACCAAACAAAATCAACCTCAAAGCAATCATACTTATAAGTTATAACATAATAATAACACTATGATGCACATATACTTCTGTTTGGTAATGTGTCCCATATCCGATATGTAACCGACATGGATACACACCGGATACTTGCCAAAAACTAGATACACGTCTGGGACGAAATTGTAAATTTTTAGAAGTTGGATGCTGGATCCAATTATGAATATACATAAGCCATACATAAAGTAAAGAATCCTGTTGAAAATTGCATAACAATGTTTGAAAATAAATGAAAAACTACCCAAAACACTGAAAATTGCATAAACACTAACTGGAAATTAAAGAAACCCTACCCAAAATGAAGAAAACCACCAACTAAAAGATTGTTCTATTTGATGATTTTTAAATATTTACAATTTGGTCATTATAGTTTTATTTTGTACAGATTGGTCCCCCTACGCTTTTAATATTTGTGCATATCCTCTTTACATATATCCTACATTTTTTCAAAAATCCTGAATCTGTGTATTCCGTACCATGCCCAAGTACCGGTTTCCGTGCGCCGACTTAGATACCACACTTCAGAATAATTGAAGAAATAGATAGACTTACTGATAAAAACACCGAGGCCATCACCGGTCAAAACTTGAGCTTTAATAGGCGGAGGTGGAGCGAAAATAATGTCATGGAGTCCAGGCTCCCTAAAACAACTAACTCCAGAATCTTCAAATTTCTTACATCTATCAAGAGTTCTCTTAGCAAAACCCAATGCAACTTGTTTCGACACCTTCGCAACCCCATATTTAGAGCCACGGGTTCCTCGAGTAGACTGCAAGAGAAAAAGGTGAGATACATAGAGGAAATATATTTAGTCATGATATCAAGTAGATCTATAAGCAAAAAGAAACATAAAAAAAGTAACACGTAATGCTTCAAAGAAAAAAGGGATCTATTACACCATGAAATTTCAAATCGGTGATTTAAACAAAACACAATGACCAATGGCACTTGAAAGGCACGAGTTATAGGAATGAGCTTAAAGATATGGATAATTAATCAAGATATACAAAAAGGAATGCTGTCAATTCAACTTTAACACAAAAGGAATAGAGACCATTTATCAGGATTTAGAAGTTCGACTGAGGTTCACCGTACTTCTATTTCCAATTTTGCCCCTCCGGTTTTTTTGTTAGAAAGAATGTTGAAAACTCTCACTTGCCAATTTAAAGTCCGAAAGTATCAAATGTACAGTTTAGATCTTTTTGACAAGTATTGGGTTTATAGAACACTCAGCATCTAACTAAATTTGATCAGAATAATCATCAATCTTTTACTATTATTCGGTCAGGACAGTGTGTTGTGTTGTGTGAAAAGATAGTCCCAAAGAAAAGGCAATTTAAAAACATAGGAAACAGGCAAAAACGCAATAAAAAATCACTACCAAGAGTCTTTTATGCGCCATCTCGACAAGTTTGTCCATTGCAACCTGTTCCAGTTCCCTATGGAAAGAATTGTAAGAAAACATGAGAGAAGAATTATAAAAAAAAGTTAAAAAAAAAAAATGAAGTGTCTGAATGAGCCGTAAAAAATGAAGTTTCAAATAGCTTCAGAAAAAACATCAAGTGAAGTACTTACTGTCCTTCAACATCCTTCCCTTGCTGAAGAGCTTCATGAATGTTACCTAGATATGCTTTCTTCTTACCAACCTATAGTTCAACAGCATTAAGTTTCAACACTTGAAAATACATAGCAACCACATATGATATGATCCTACGATGTACGGATAAGCACCGGATTCAGATACACGCTTGAAGCAGATTTGCATTTTCATTAAGTTGGATACAGGATGCGGGTATGCACATCCATAACTCGAATACGTGAAATGAAGAACATTGTTGAAAATTATTTAAAAATAAAATAAAATAAAAAAACATCAGGAAATTACTGCCTAAAATGAAGAAAAGACACTAAATTGTTTTATTTGATAAAAATATTTATAATCTGGTCCTTATATTATATACAATTTGGTCCCTCTATTTTTAATGTTTACGTGTAACCCTACGTACCCGAATCCTACATTTTTCAAAAAAAAAAAATCACACCTGTGTATCATGTGTCTATGTATCTTTGCCCACGTATCCGTACCCGTGCAATCTAGGTAAGATTTGTGTTAAAAGCAATACCGATAACCGGATTGTCCCCTCTTGAGAGGGAAAAAAACGAAGACAACCACAGGATACGACAAAACCAAAATTGTCCCGGGGAGAAAACATTTTTTTCATAATCTAATGGATTCGTGTGAAAAGAAAAGATTAAGTTTCCACAATATCAACCTGTTGATGGAGTCCCCTCTTCAGCTGAAGTAATTCTTCAGTTATCATTTCATCATCTTTACCGTGTAAATCAGGCTGTAAACCATCAACAAAGAAAACAACCTTTATTCAAAATCAAATATACATTAATGCTGGAAAACAACAAACAACAGAAACTTCATAAAAAGCTTAAATTGAAAGGACAATTTAATAGAAGACGGTCCTAAAAAAAACATACCAGTGTTTCTGGAAATAAGCCGATACTATGAAGTTCCAACAATAGCTTCGCATCAATGGGCAACTGCTCATACGGGCAATCAACTGAAGAGCTTCCATGACTTTGTGCCCCATCTGAATCACAACTAGAAAGGCCAACCAATACTTGAACCTCAGAATTAAGACTCCCGTTTTCTCTAATCGAGTTATCTCCGTTACACGGTAAATCTTGAAAACCATATCCTTTAGACAAGGTGCTGTTTTCATAATAGCCGAAACGACCATTTACCGAACCATTGTTTAATGTATGAACCCCAGTAACATATTCACATTCAAACTCTCTCCTTTCAGCATTCTTACCATCACCATTAACAAGGAGATAAGCATCATCAGGTGAATCCATAGCTGCCCCATACGGTAATACATATCCATCCCATCCATTTTGGCTGTAATCTTCGATATCATCTCCCACAATGAGAGCTGAGAGTACTCTTTGATAAAGAGAAGGTATGCTTTCGAATTTCCTACCTAAACTCAGTTCTGTTAAAGAACCCGAACGTTTGCCCTGATCAACTGACTCAACCGGGCTTGTCATGTCTTTTGACTCACTTTTGCTTTGAGCGCTTCGACTCCTCTCCTCTGAGACAGTATCAGATAGAGAAATGTCTTCATGCATATAATCAGCCTGGAGAAGAGTGAAGGGTGGTTGTAATTGCGCTCTCTTTATAACAGTAACAAAAATAAAACACAAGGAAACGTCAATAAAAGTCATTGAAGATGAAGACGGTACACCTACACTTTACTCACAAAAGTCGTTCTGTTCCTAAATGGTGGAAAGCAAAAGCGGAAAGAAGCCTCTAAAGGGCATCTTCAGAAGACAAAAAGACAGTCAAGAAGTCCATATCATTCGTATAGATGGTTACCTGAACATTATTACAATAACCAAGCGTCTGAGATAAGCTTTGCTGCAACTCATCAGTTATTTTCAGCTGCAACCGCAGAAAAACAATGGTCAACAAAAAACACTAAGAAACAAACGTCAATACGAGAAACATCCTTTACCACATAGTGCCCACCTGTTGCATTAAGTATGACCTTTTCTCAGAACTAACAGAGGCAAATAATACATCTGCATGCTTCCATAACCCTTTTTCAGATGTGACAGCTACAATATTGCGAGCATGAAATTTGAATTAGGCAAATCGTTTGTTAGAAAATAAACCACTATTTAGTGCCCAAATGAAAAGCTTAGAGCAGACATACAAGGATGATTATAAGCAAGGTTGGCAGCTGCTAGGAGCTCTTCCCGATCATCCTCTACCTCCCCTACAGATAATGGTACAAGTTGTAAATATATGACAGAGAAAAAGTGGAAAGCAGATAATTTCTAGTTGTTCTCTCACGAACCACAAACAAACACACAGATGTGCTTAAACTTGCAGTAATATTTATGTAACTTTACCCATTGTATTGAGGGTGCTAAAGCTGCGTATACTTTGTTACCTAACTTTCACCATAGCCAACACACTGAATTACAGAAAGAAAAAAGAAAAAAACGGTACAAAACAGGTAGATAAGAATTTGAATCAAGTCCAGAGGAACATAATCCTAATGTGAATGCTCACGTACAATACATGCATATTAGCGAATAAACTAGACACCGACACAGACGGGTGTTGCACTCAAAACTTTATCAGAAACAATTTTATGAGCGATGTTACTGGAAACTACCCCCTCTATCTTCCCAGACAGTCGAAATGCTCCATCAGTCAAAAGAAGAGGAAGAGAAAAGGAGGATTTGGCAGGGGAGGACAAAAAAAACTAAATTCTCAATCATACCACTGAAATCAGGAGGAGCCCCACTTAAATGCGCCACGCGAGCAAAACCTTTCCGATCTGACAACTTCCTCAAAGGACGGCCTGACTTACTGCCAGAATAAAAAATGCAATTCATAAGCAAAAGAAAGTTTGACCGAAAAATAAAATATTTCTAGCATTTTGCTCCTCAGGGCAGCACCTTCCATTTTTATCAAAACCATGTGAAACACTTTGAAGTGACTTAGTCAGAGCTGCATTATCTGATTTCTCTCTAGCTGGTGAAATGCTAGCCGTTGAAACCGTGTCTAATTCACTCCTCCCCTGCCTCCGCATACCATCACTACTTTCTTCTTTGACAAGAAACTTACCCTTCTTCATGAGCATTGCAGAAGTTCCCACACTCTGGGGAAGACTAACAACTTTTTCCTCCAAATCACTAGACCCGATGATTTTACTCTGAAGTCTGTTTTCACCAGGTGCAGATTCTTCACTATCTGATAACCTAGCTGGTGATAAACCACTTTTAGTATTAGCCTTCGAATTCTGAAATCCACTTGTGAAACCCTTGGACAAATGAGAATTGTTTGTTCCGCTAGATTGCAATCTAGCACTGGAATCAGAAGGGGAACAACTTTCAATTGGTGTCTGTACTTCACTATGATTAGATACAGGAGAAACTAGATTTGATCTCCTAGTGCGAGAACTTTTCTGTGGCCTCTGACCGACCCATTGAGTAATTGGTGAAGAGGAAGGACTTTCAGGAATAGCACGCTTCCGATTGTTAGCTCCATTGATCGAAACACTCTTTTGCATACTTTGTGGCGGCAGTTCCGAGCTCTCCAATGTTCCAATCGCACGAGTAACATTAGATATTGAACTCATTGCTACATTGGAACTACTTCGTGGTGCCCTAGACACCTTTCCTTTTGTAATTGCTGGAGTAACATAGTCAGCATCATTCTCTTCGAGATTGCTCGGCCTAAGGTAATGAAACAGATGCAGACAATTATAATTGACAACACACACTAAGGAAAAGCGATGAATTAGAAAGTATATAATCAAACATGTAAAAGAGTCTAATACATCTAAAACCCAAAAGGCAAAAGATATTAACTAAACAGAAAACCAGTGAAGTTCAGCAAAATCCAGAATGACAAAGACAAGTTTTTTATATCTGAAAGGCGAAAAAGCATCTAGAGCCACAAAGGCTGCAGATAATAATTGGAAAACAGCAGAAAGAATATTTTCGCGACATACTTGATGTTTCCCTTGTGAAAAAACCGAGCCTTCTCCCCAGACAAAGTAGGTCTGTCCTGTTCAATTTTAAGTGTTGTACGAGAACCAGGACTAGGAAGTGGTGAAGTTCCATCCATCTTGCTAAAGCGGCCACAAAGATCATTGCTGCCCGGTCTATATCAAAAATAGAATGTCAGAAACCAGTATAACAGCATATGCCCACAGTTTTTGTCATCCACGAGAAGATTAGGAATAAAATGAGTGTGACTATAATCCTAATAAAAAGCCTAACTTCACATCCATTTTGGTAATATTACGTTACAACCAAGAACAAGATAACACTATCACATTATTGAGGAAAATACATGTTATGTGAACCAAGCCCCTAGAGGACTGTACAATTCCACATTAATTCCAACTTAGCCAGATGAGGCACTACACAAATGATGGAGTGCCAATCTTAAAATATGGTAAAATATATGTTTTCGCAAATCCTATAATTACTTGCATGTCATAAGCATACATTCATCGTCTGTAAATTGCAACAAACGGATGTTATTTTCTTCTATAGAAAAGGTCCAAACAGCTAGTGAGCGACTAAAAAGCATATCACTGTTACTGGTGAACAAAAACCTCAAGACAAGCTTACAAAAATCGGGGGAGGGGGAGGGGGAGGGGGGGGGGGGGTCCGTGTCAGCTCAGAATGGACACAAAAAAGTGCCGAAGTTCGCACTTCCAAGCTTAATTGGCATTGTGCTGTAAAGGCCATGACAACACCAGCGCTCAGGCCTTATTTCCATTGTGAGGGGTCGGCTGTACGGATCATACGACAAGGCAATTTCTCATCCATACAAAGCATTGTGTCACGTGACTATATTACTTTTGTTAAAGAATAGTAACTGAAACTAGAAACGGAGAAGTAAAGGTTCTCTATGCATCGTGAAACTAAATACCTGAAAGGGTGAGAATCAGAAGACTGCACGTTAGGTTCACCGGAAGGTTTATGATGCATGGTTCGCTTTGCTTCTCCCTCGCCATCAAAAGGCCTTGGACAGACAGGGCCAAGTGATCGCTTCCTTTTCATTTTTTTATCCCAACTTTCGCCGCCAGCAGGAAGCCTACGATTTTTATCCACACCAACGTCAGAATCTGCACTAGTAGTGTCTCGGTCCTTTGGCATCATCAGAGGCTGCTTCTTTAACCCACCGTTCCGGCCCTCAGCCTAAAATTAGAAGATCATCAATTCACATTATAGTATGAGAACATACCCATTCATAAAGCAATAGCCTAGATCGGTTATAAACATGTTGAAGGAACAAGCAAAAAACTATTGAACGAACATGAATGTTCTTTGTAAGCTTGAAACATAGTGTATTGCAAGTTTGAAGATTTTTTGAATGATTAGACATAGCTTCCAAACAAGAAGAACTAAAACAATAAATGCTAAGTCAACTACCCAGCAACTAGAAAATCCACTTCACAGAGAGAACTGTAAGACTACATATACCAACTTGACCATGTCACTTCATTGTTAAATAGACTGTGGAAATCAGTTCAATATACATCTTTTGTTTATAAGAACTCCAGCAACCCCCTTCAATTAATCAATGCAACATAATTGCCAAGCACAAGGCAGTCGTACCTGATTTATTGTAGCAAAGTAAGGCCATCAACAAGGCAATGGCAACTGGGATTACGATTATTGAAAGCTAATGGAGAAAAGATGACTAGCTTCGACGCTTACATAATTTGTAATTCTGATGGCTAGTGCCTTGTAGGCACTTAAAAGCTATTCAGTTGAGAGGTGCAACAATATTAATTTCATATGGTAGTCTGGTGAACTTGAGCATGAGCATCTGACACTTTCAGCCTGATGATCCAGTGTTCACTTATACTCCTTCCGTCCCTAAACATAAGTCGTTTTAGAGTTTTCACAAGAAAGTGGTTAAATGTCATATGTTTATGACCATAATTCTTAATGCACCTTTTGACTATCATAAATGCACTAGTTGTAAAGTAACTAAAAGTGGTTGCATGGATATAAATTAGGGGTAAGATGAGGGAAATGTTAATAAATACTCTCTTGTTATTGTGGAATGAGGGACAAAACAAAAATGCTAGAATGATTTATATATAGGGACGAAGGGAGTATTAGGTAAAAGCTACTACCTTCGCCTCTAAATTAGAGTTGTTTTAGCCCAAAAGATTTGTCCATAAGTAAGAGTTATTTTACCAAGATGACATTAACTAGTTTTTTTTACTAATCCTATCCCTACTTTATGATCCATCCAACAACTTTTCAAATACGAAAATCGTTGTATCAATGATAGTCAGAAGGTGTTTTGGACTTCATGAACTAAAATTTATGTCATTCATCCACTCTCTCAATCTGTGTGAGAACCTCTAAAACGACTTTATTTAGGGATGGAGGTAGTATTTATACATCTCAAAGTGTGACCTCAAAAGTCACACAGTGACATCTTTTACCCTCATGCCCAAGGTAAACATTGATTATTGCCTCTGACAGTGCCATCCAAAGGAATGTAAGAAGGAACATGATACTCATTGGAACCCAAGGAAGGTCCAATTACAAGATCGCGAGTCAAGAAGATAAAGGAAACATTGACAAGTTCGGTGTCTAAATTACAAGCTAAACCAAAAGAAGCATCTACAAGGCATAGCATGGTGAATGTTCTCCAAGATCAATTGGGCTGTTTCTAAAGAAGGCAATTATTTTGCATTTCATAAGGAACTGTATGGTCTTCAACTTCGCCTGCTGGGTTTGTAATAACTTTACGGGCATGTTTACTTCCTTTTTGTGCTATGTTGTATCAATTAAGGGCCTTGGACAGCCCAATATTTGCATGCTAGAAGATAAAGGCCTATTTTGTTGTTTTGAATGGATTTCAGCCGAATTCAATCCAAGTTCCAAGCCACTTGAGGAGGCTTCAAGCTCCTCCAAGCATCCAATCACATGATAAGTTGGAACATGTTACAAAAAATAATGCCTGCTACTTCATTTGTTTGAATCAGCTAAACCGCTTCTTGTAACCTTCCTTTGCAGCCCATGAGCTCTATACAAGGGCCATGAACGTGTAGACGACAGACAGTTTTGGATGAACGACGCTTATGCTTCTTTTAAGAAGTTAGAGTTGATATCTCTTGCTAGAGTATTCGCCTTTCTAAGAACTTATCAAACCTTTTGAGCACTTTTTGTAGCATTCTAAACCGCCTACTTGGACTATACATTCAATGGGTCAATCATTGATTCATATTGCTTCCAAACTGAATCAAATGTATTTTACTCCAAGTCATTGCTTTACTTCAAATCGTGGCTTGTTCAAATTCATACAAGAAATTTCTAGTTGTTCATAGGTTCCAAATATGACTCAAAGTTCCTAATTCGTTAATACTAAGAGGTCTTAAGCATCAGAAGGGGAAGGATATGAACATAGAACCATGTCAATGGACGCGCACATGCTTGATAGCTAGCTGACAAGATGCTGTATCTTCAAGTCAAATACTTTCTAAAAATAGAGACAAGCTTTTATATGAATATACTGTTACTAATCCTTTTCCCCATTTAACGTATACTTCCTTTGAAAGTAATCTAGAGGGACATTGCTCCGGAAACAGTTCAGAACAGCATATAACAAGAAGCTCAGGTTTCCTATCATTTTTATACTAATAAATCATCAAGGGGGATAAAGATGATCACACGTAAAAGTGAAATAGAATAACATTATCAACACACCCGGGTTTCTGCCACTGATGATCGGACACGCTTATTCAGAATGGCATTCTTAGGCCTCTCTTCTAACTTGTCGTCCCCAAGATCTGAAGGACTTCGATTGATCTGGTTTCCTATCTTCATATTTGTTCCAACAATTCTTTCTTTCGTCAAAGGATCACTATGCTGCTGCTTTTTAGATGACCTAGCTTCAAAATAGTTGTTCAATCTTTGCAAATGCTCCTTCCACTTTTTGGCTTTACCACTGGACCAGAAGATTTCAAAATTAAATGCAACATAATAATGTCAACAAAGAAAAACACCATGAGGAAGCTTTGATTTCACCAATTAAGATTTGTCTAATGTCGGACATCATGTTGACCCTCTCAGAGCCAACAAACTATACTCATAGATTCGTACCACATGAAAGGCAGAAAAACTAAATAAGAAAATCATTAACAACTTGATAGCAAGATGTCTCTTGCCATAGCAGGAAACTCATTAATAGCCAAAAACAGCACTAAAGAACTGGGGAGTCAAGGTTGACACTTGGCACCACTAGAAAGCAATAGCAAGCTTAAAGATAAGCATACCTAGCTCTAACACGTGTCTCTGCAACACTTGCTCTAATACGCTTTAACTCCTCGATAGCCGCAGGAGATGGATTCCTTAAATGAGCTGAACCGAAAGAATTTTCTTCTGACGAACTCCCAGCAGAAACGCCCAAAGCCCTTTTAAGCTCCACTGACCTAGTGTATCTTTGCTCATTCATTACAATCGGCTCCAACCCTAAACAATGCGACAAGTTGGACGTATCTCCTGCAGACGTATTACTTCCCCTGGATGAACTCTTACCAGAATTAAGCATTCGTCCATCAGAAGCTTCTCTAAAACTTCCACGCCTGTCCAGATTGATACCAGAATAACCTCCTCTATTGCAATGGTTTGCAGCGAAAACAGAGTCTGAGCTGGTAGACGTCAATTCAGATCTACTATTGCCAGCCATCTTACTGCCAATTGCATAGTGTGCAACGACTTCTCATCTGATGAACTTCTAAATTAGTAACCTATATAATAATTTATTAGAAACCAAACAATTACTGAAGGGCCATGGTAAAAATGAACTCAAGCACCAAGAGTAGCATTTTATCCTCAAAGTCAACAGTATAAAGCAGCCTAAGATAAACCATTATATGCTATTACCACTATAAAACAACCAACATGTGGCCCCAAAATACAACTCAAACAAAAGCAGAGATCTTCCTTAAACTATCCACTACTAATTTACACGAATCGTATTCAACAGCTTTCAACACTCACTTAACAAACCCCAACACCCACGAAAAAGTAGCTCAATCAAATATCAGAATCACATAAACACAATTAAAGCAACATGAAAAACCAAATTAAGATCAGCATTACCCTAAATCAATAACAAAACGCAAAATTCAAAAAATGGCAAGCAAACTACCCAAAATTAACAACAATTCACAGAGTAACACGTAATCGACCACTAAAAGAACTTGAACTTGACACAAAAAAGTTCACTAACATCAGCCCCAAAAAAACCCGAAAAAAACTAGGGTTTATCCCAAAAATCTTCAATTCAACTCAACAAGGAAATAAAGTACAAAGTTACCAAACAAACAGCGAATCAGTACCAGGAATCATTGATCGGGTAAGATCAATTTCGAGAGACATAGGGTGATTACTGATTAGAGAACGAAATGAGTAAAGAGTTGGAGAGCGAGAGACTCCCGACTGTAAGAATTATTCTTACTTTATTTAATTATCGGAACTAAGATTCCACGCGGGTCGGACCCGCTAAATTTAAGGGTGACGTTATTGGTGACAAAACCCGTGGGGGGGGAATGCTCCTCTAAATTCCCGGGTCTTGTATTCTTCTTCTAGTATAAAAGGGAGGAAGGAAAAAAAAAACATATCTACCAATCAATGGATTTTTCTATTTTTGACTTTTCTTCTTTTTACCGAACTTTTGTTTCTTGACGAGGGTACAATGGTACATTAAGATTAAGTGAGCTTGTAACATCCTAAAAACAATGAAAAAATAATTCATTTTGTATTTTCCGGATCGTTTCCATTTATCGGGATGCTACACTTTTTAGTTATTGGGAGAACTCAAGTACTCTCTTTCGGATTCAGGAAACAACTCTTAGATATCTTTTTTCCTTTTGGAAGATAGAGGAACGAAACAATCAACCTATTGATATTGGAAGACCCCACGGATTCTTCCAAGCTATAGCGCTTACTCCTGATAATTATATTGAAGCCCATAATTGGTTGAAGATCACGAGGCGTTTCGAATAAAAATATAAAAATAAAAGATGAAGGATGCCCTTTGTTTAATGTTTCATTGTTTAATTTTAATTTAGTATTAAAAAAAATTCAAATTAAAAGGATGTTTTTTTTTAAAATAGTTTTGAGGCTTGTAATATCGGTGTAGTGAAATAGAAATGTCAACACGGAAGACTCGAGAGATAGTAATAACAAATCGAAATTCGAAAACAATCTGAGAGGGATGTCATGTCGAGATGCTCAATTATATCATTTCCAAGTAAAATGATAATTGCAAAGTAAATCACGAATCACCTTCAATGAAAAAAACTTGTCTAGATTCGTATGGGCCGAAGCGGTTAATTGTGCTTGCTTTTTTAATAAATATATTAACCATTCGGAATAAGCTAAATAAAACAACTTATGATTTTTTGCCGAGAGTGGACTGTTTTAGAGTTTTTGGGTGTAAATGATATGTCCCAGATGATTAAGATATTGGAGGATTATACACACTTGGTTTATCACCAGTCACAACAGCACTTGCTCTAATCCAGGAGGTGCACAGTGATTAGGCACTCACATTGTTCATTGGCACATTCCCATTTTGGAAGTTGGTGCATTGCCAGGCTCACCAGCGTACCCAGGTTGCACACCCCCACCGCAGTTATTAGGTAGCACGCTTGGGGAACGAGACATGCAATTAAGGGGCATGTTGCCAGTGTTGAGAGACTGATCGTTACACCTTTTTATCACATTCCCTTCACGAATGCTTCTCAAATACTCCTCACGATACTTAGGGTGATACGGAACAGCTTGCCCATTAATGGAAGAGTGATTTTATGGTGCAACGGTTGTAGGGAGGTTGTACCAAGTGGCATACTTTAGAGCCATTCATTTTAACTCTCTTTCACATAATACACTTTTGGCGTGTGTGAGAGGTTAGAAATGAAAGGTGGTAAAGTATGCCACTTGGTACAACCTTCATACAACGGTTGCACCATAAAATTTTTCTTAATGAAAGGTTCACCTGCATTAGTACAAGATAACACCACATACATACCAAAAACAGGACAAGACGACAACACAAGACTGGCGAAAAAGGAAGCTTCAAGTGTGAACCAAATATACAGTGGATGGATGGAATGAATAAATGCTATTATGGTAAGGGCATTAGTGTGTGGGTGTGTATATATATATATATATATATATACAACCTCCGTTCAATAAAAAGTATTCACATTTTAGTTTTCACATATTAAGAAACATAATATGGATATATTGTCATTTAGTATTAGATCGACATATATAGCCTTCTTTTTCATAATAAATGCTTGTTTTAAGATGTGAAATGGATGGAATGAATAAATGTTATGGTAAGGTATTTTTGGAAACATAATGTTAAGGCGCTAGGCGAAGCCCGAGCGAGCCAAGGCGCTAAAAATAAATGAATAAAGAAAAACTTTGCTTAAAGCACAACGATTATAGTAGAGTTTCGTACCTGGATATCTCTTGTTTGTCACATCCCTATAAAAATCCGGAAGAACATGGAAAACATTGTCAAGGTCTGTGACAGTAATAGAAACAACACTAAAAGGTTAAAACCCAATGACTCAATGCACGATCCAAATAATTGCAACGAACAATACAGCTTTCTTTCACAAATGACAAAGACACTTAATTGTGCATCTCAATTACCGTTTAGCTTGTTAGCAAGCTCTTCGGATACATGTGCTCCAAATGCATGACTGGGCTGATTGGTAAACACCGAATACATCTTCTTCCGTGCTTCTTCCTCACTATATACATCAAAAGCAAATAAAACCAGCAATAACCCCCCCACATAAAAATCGTAAGGAGACAACCATACTTACACTGCTATACTATCGAAAAACTAACACAGATTCACACCACCAAGGATGAATCCTAAAAAAAATCCCAAAATGAGGCAAGACATCACTGAAAAGTGAACACATTGTCAAACAATTGACTGATGTTCTACATATTGTAATCATAAAGAGTCCATATTTAAAAAGGAGATGATCAATGTTCTACAAGCAATCAAAGAAACTGAAATCATATAGACAATACACACACCTACAGGGCTGAGTACAAATCTATTTCCTTGATTGCACAATAAAATGACCGGTTTTAAACAACACGCACAGCACAGCCTATAAATTCCTCAAAAACATATATAAACAGGAGATGGAAAATGAATCACCATTACGAAATATATAGATCATAACACTGACCTTCCTACAACCTTGGCAAGGGTTTTGATATAGTAATCGATTACTTCATCTCTGGTAAGCTTGCGATTATAGGTAAGCTTGTGATTATAAGAAGGTGGAACCGTAATCACAACCCAGTGTTCAAAGTCACATCCTTCGATCAAATCAGCCTCCTCTTGGGTAAAAATCCGAATGGACTTTTTAGGGGGTGGATCGTAACTGAGAAACAACGAAGGGCTACTCTTCGACAAACCTGGAACACTGGTGTCTGATGATAAGGCTTGGGGAGAGTTGTTGTTGGCGGCGGCAGTAAAAGGCCAGAGTCGACGTAGGAAAGAGGCGCGAACAGAGGCTGGGGAGCGAAGGAAGGAGGGGATAACGGACTGCTTCGTGGTTGTGAGCAAAGAACGAAGAAACCGAGTTGCCATCTTCTCGATCTGCAAAACTAAAACCAATGAAATTACCAACAAAGGTGGTCGGAGTGGGAGACCTCCGGTGCATGCAGCAAATTGGGAAATTTTATTATTGTGCTGGACAATGATGACTTGGTGATCCAGGACCAATAGAAAAATGACAAATAACATAAGGGTTCATCGTGTAAAATATAAATCTCATGTATTGACGTTTTTACCCTTCTTATAAGATATTTCATTGGTGGACAAGTATGACATGATGGTCTTGAACCACTATAAATAAGCCACTGCAGCAAATTAGAATAGGGAAAATTTTATGGTGATCCTGATCAAGTATGATTTGGTGAAGACCAATAAAAATTCAAAAAAACACATGGGGCCCAACCGTGTAAAATATAAATGTCATGTATTTACGACTTTGCCTCTATTTTAAGAATTCCTATTGGATGCACAAATATGACATGGTGATCCTCGACCATTATAAAACTACTGTTAGATTAGTCTCAGAATCATTGTCTCCAGATGGAAAATTGCGAAAACGAAAATTTATGCCTTGGAAAGTGGTGTTTTTTATTTATTTATTTAAAGAGGAGTGGTCGAATCACAACGAAAATACACAACAATATACCACAATAATGATCTATATCATTGATTATTGTGAGATCTATATTTGTTGATCTAGGTCCCATAATAATCAATGGTGTAGATCATTGTTGTGGTACAAATTTTCGTTGTGACTCTATCATTTCTCTTTTTTTAATAAAGAAAGTAAGAGAAGGAAACCAAAATAGAAAGGGGAAAATTATCCAAAAGAACGCATATTTGACTTAACAGTGGTTTTATGGTGCTCCAGGATCACCATGTCATACTTGTCCACCAATGAAATTGTTTGTAAGAAGGGTAAAAACATAATAACATGAGATTTATATTTTACACGGTGGACCCTTGTGTGTTTTGTTATTTTTCTATTCATCCTGGATCACCAAGTCATATTTGGTCCAGAACCATAATAAAATTTCCGTTGACTTAATTAGACAAAAATGACATTCAAAACTAACACTTAATTATAATGACGAAAATTAGATAGATAGACCAAATAAACTTAATGAATAAAATAAAATTAAAAAAGAAAAGAAAAACATGCGCATTTTTTTTTTAAGAAATGCGCTGAACACCTGAACAAAAGTTTTTTATTTTTGCCCCTCAAAAAAAAAAGTTGTTTAATTTTTTTTATTTTTAATAACAGACGTTGAAATATGTTTTTTCTTTTGTTTTTCTTTTATCGATGCATTGACCACCGTGATGATGTGACAATCCCGCTGCATTGACCACCACGATGTCGTGACCATCATGACGTATTGACTACCGCAATGCCGTGACCACCGTGACGCATTGACCATCCCGGATGTAGTGACCATCCCGATGCATTGACCACCGCAATGCACTGACCACCACGATGCATGACCAGCCCGATGTAGTGACATTTGATGACGTGACCACCGCGATGCATTGACCACCTGTGCTGCAGTGACCACCCCCGATGCATTCCTCACCCCGATGCATTAACCACCGCGATGCAGTGACTACCTCAATGCATTGACCACCCGAATACATTGACCACCGTGATGCATTGACATCGGCAATCATATTTGCAGTGACATCAGCAATCATATATGCGTGACATCAATAATTTATGCAGTGACATCGGCAATCAGATATGTAGTGACCACCCCCGATGCAGTGACATTTGATGATGCGCCACCGAGATGAAGCGTCACCACGATGACATTTGATATTTTTTCGACTTAATTTCAGAAAATCGATTTTATTCTTCATAAATTCGACTTCAAACGGCTATATATTTTGATATAAAACTCCGATCAACATAATTATTTCACCCCAATTCCAGAAATTGGAAAATCAGGTTGTGTCAGGACTGACACTTGCAAATCAGGTCATGCCTTTTCTGACATGGAAAATCAGGTAAACGTAAGGATCTCTACGTTCAAACGTAAGTATCCTTACGTCCAAACGTAAGGAAATTCAAACCAAATCTCATACAAAAACACTCAACACAGATTCCTTACGTTTAAACGTAGAGATCTCTACGTTTAAACGTAGAGAATCCTTACGTTTAAACGTAGAGATCCTTACGTTTAAACGTAGAGAAATTCTTGCCCACATGATTTTTTATTTTTTTTTCCATAATCAAATCATCTTTTCAGCATCTTAATCCATCCTTTTATTAGTTTCAATGGCTGCTCAAAATTCTTATCGCAAAGAAGAACTCAAAAAGAATTAAAGAAACGTCTCAAATATTTGGACTATATTAATTGTTGCATTCATTTTTTTTTTTTTGTTGAAGATTATTCATTGTGTTTCAAACTGGGATTATTACTCTGTTTTCACTCACAATCATGAAAATCAGAACCCCAAAATTCAGATTCGAATCCGCCACTTTTGAAACCTTCAATATTGGGACAGCAGCAAATCCATCGTTTGATGTGAAAATGCTCTTGCAAGTTTGGATCTTTTTGGTCTTCTTGATGGTAACTTTAGCAGAAGAATCTGAAATTGTTGATGGTAACTTTACATCATGTGGATCAGAATTTCCCTACGTTTAAACGTAGAGATCTCTACGTTTAAACGTAAGGATTCTCTACGTTTAAACGTAAGGAATCTGTGTTGAGTGCTTTTTGTATGAGATTTGGTTTGAATTTCCTTACGTTTGGACGTAAGGATACTTACGTTTGAACGTAGAGATCCTTACGTTTACCTGATTTTCAATGTCAGAAAAGGCATGACCTGATTTGCAAGTGTCAGGCCTGACACAACCTGATTTTCCAATTTCTGCCCCAATTCATATTTTTTTCGTCCGCTTTATTTTGATATCTAATTTGATATTTTTCCGAATTAATTTCAAAAAATCGATTTTTTTTCTTTATAAATTCGACTTCAAACGGCTATATCTTTTGATATAAAACTCCGATCAACATAATTCTTTCACTATAATTCATATTTTTTTCGTCCTCTTTATTGTGATATCTCATTTTATGAAATGACACATTATGCAGTGACACACAATAACACCAACATTTTATGAAGTGACATCAACACCCAAATTGCATAAACAAAAACATTGTATATGCAGTGACATCAATATCACCGCATCAATTTTATTCTACATCATACACAAACTCACCATCAACGTATAGCTTTTCTTTCTTTGTTTCAGTGTGATGCATGTTAAAATAATTTATCATTATTACATCATGATCAACGGTGTTGATACACGATGTGACATTCGTTGTGTCAGAACGGTTGTGTCCGAATCATTATTCAGAAAAAAAAAGCAAAAAATAAAATATCATCTAAAGCCTTTCATAATCATACCAAAAAACCGTGTGCTACAAAAATGTAAAAACAAGCTACCCTACAAAAGTTTGACACAACTATGCAAGCCAAATAGTAAATACTTACAACTCATTCCTCCCACCCCCACATTACCTTTTTTCACATATAATCAACAAATACTGCCCAAAAAAAACCGAAGGTTGGAAAATGACAACATCACATGAAACACATTGTGATAGCATAAATGACTGGTAGGAACTGTACAAGTATGTATATTAAAGTTGTGCCTCAGTTTATTATGTGACTGTTACTGCTCTACTCTAGTTTTTACATGCCACTAGACATTGCATTCAAAACCAGCAACTTTGCAGCATGTAAAAAAAAAATTAAAAAAAAATCCAGATTCCTAACATGAATAAAGAGAAGGTAAATCAACAAAAGCAACGACAGAGTACAAGTAGAACCCAAAGTTTTCATTTGTATTATATTTGACGGCAAATGGGTTCACAATTGATTGAAGCCAACCCAATGGATAATATGACTGAAAAACATGGAATTTCAAGACCGTTTTCTGTTCACCTGGTAATGATTGGAATTTCACACATGATGGTAATTCAGAAAACGCTTCATCAGTCGGAACAAAAAGCGTTAATCCAGCTCCGCCTTCGTCTCCGTCGAATTCTCCTTCAACACCGGAAGACGCTAGCATCGACGCCGCTACATTGAAGTCGTGTCCGTCAATCAACGTTTTCATAACGTTTAACCCAAACAGAGGCCGACTTTCCGATGCCATGAGGTCGATCGGAGGTAAGGAGGAAGGAGTTAGGAACGGCGAGAAGGGTTATAAAAGAGCCAAATCTGAGATCGGAGGTGGAGGTGGAGGTGGAGGTGAGGAGAGGAGATGGCTGAAGTCGAAGAAATTGGGGTCAGAGGATAAGAGATTGTAACAGGGGTAATTTGGGAAAGTTTAAAAAACGTCCTTATAACTAATGATATTTTTTTGGGTGTTCTAAGTGTCTAATTAAGTCTTAAAACACGTTCTTATAAACAAATAACATATTAAAAAAATCCTACCTATTTATTGGTGCTATTGTGTGACACGACGACCATTTATAACGTTGATCATTATGATTTTAGATTGACCATTATGTAAATTCATCATAACTAACGATGTAGATAATTGTTATGTCAGTCGTGTGACAACGGTTGTATCCGTATTATTAGTCATAATCAAAATTTTATAGTCAATTGTCATTCTCCTATTTTTAATTTGAAAGATGATTTAGGTACAGAATTGGTACACAACATGAGTACCGAAAATTATTTTCAACCACAAATTTTCATTGCCAATGATAAAAAGAAAAAAAGAAAAAAGGTTGAAAAAATTCTCAACCATATATTTACACTTTCGGTGCTTAGTTTTGTGAACCTTTTCTGTGTTCTAATCATTTTTCTTTTAATTTTATGATGGTCGTGTGTCACGGACTCACGGTTGCTCCACGACGGTTTTTCAAGACAACAGAGAAAATGATCGAAAATTTTAAAAATAATCCTGTACAATGCAATGAATTCCAAGATTAATAACATGTTGTTTTGAATATTAACTGTTTGAGAAAAAATGAAATATACAAGATGAAGATGGTGCATTGATAAAAGAAAGGCAGTCAATGTTGAGTTGTGACACTTTATCTATAATTTTGACAGCAGCTTTACTTGAGGACTATCATCGAGCATTGTGGGAGCAACATTTGGGAAAATTCTTAGGTGATGACTCCCTACGGTGAAGACTCCGCTAGATTTACGCCATGTGTACAAGAGGACAAAAAAAAGCGCACACATAGAGCAAATCTAGCGGGGTCTTCACCGTAAGGAGTCCTCACCTAAGAATTTATGCTATCACAATGTGTTTCATGTGATTTTGTCCTGGTGTTTGTAATTTGGTGGTCTGCAGTTTCTTTTACGTTTCATATTCAAATAGCCGGAAAGTCGATTTATATGGTACTGAAAATTCACCAATACGCAAAGTATTAATGTGTAGGATAGCCGGAATCTGAAGCTTCTCATTTTTCTGGCCCCCAGGTGATATTTAATTTGAAGATGCCAAATTTCTATTTCCAATTGGTGATTTATTCTCAATGTCTTCATATTTACTTTATTTATTCTATGATTTTTGGTAGTTGAAGACATATTTTTCATTTTTTTATCATGACAGTTGAAGACAGTCTGGTGAATGAATGCATCAGATTAAATTCTCTTTGAATGAGGTAAATTATTATGTGCTTTTCCGGTTATTTAATTAATGTTTTGTTTTTTACTATATGTTATTGACGGTTTCTTAACTACATTTACATTTCCCATACAAGGTCTCTGTTGCTACGGTTGTTTTTTTCAAACATATTTTACTACCGTGAATCTATATGGGTTGGGTTGCTTTATTCTATGTTTTTTTATGAATAAAATTATTTTTTTATATGTTCGTTTGTTTAAACACGATATTTTCTTCATAACATATTAATTTTCTTTGATGTTTACTTTTTAAATATAATGTTTTTCGTGCATTGCACGAGTTTTCTACTAGTTTCTTTATATGGGAAATTAGGGATAAGGACACAAACATGAATTTTTTTAAGTAACAGGACAGCTACATATTTTTTATAGGGAGAAGGACAACTGCATAATTTTTATAGGAAGGACAAACAATGAATCCCAAAATCGGTGAATCTCTCCCAAAGGTGAATCCCGAAATCGGTGAATTTCGACATGAATCCCGAAAATTAGTGAATTTCGAAAATGAATTTTGAAAATTAGTGAATTTCGACAAATGAATTTTTAAGCAGTGAATTTAAACAAATGAATTTCGACAGTGAATAAATAGTTTTGTCCTTTATGCAAAATTTTCAAAAGACTGTCCTTCTACTCAATTGATGAAATATTTATGTCCTTCTCCCTCATTCCCCCTTCTTTATATTATTGAAACAAAAATTACATTTCTAAAAAAACAAGAATGAAAAAAAAAAAAAACAAGAATTAAAATTCAGTAGTGGAAAAAATAAAAATAAAATAAATGGCTACAGCGTTAATTAGCTACTTGGTGCAGGGCCAAGTAGCTTCTTCAACACAGCTAGCTGTTCAGCAGACAACCCAAATGCCTTTTCCAACAACTCCACCTGAATCGGCGTTCCGAAAACCGCCGCCGGAATCCTAATTGCTCCCGGATTCTGACTATCAAGGCTCCCATATATAGTCGCCGGCGTCTTACCGACGTTCATCTGAAAATGCAACATTCCCCTCGGAAACACCATCACCTCCCCCTTTTCAATCACTTTCGCATACAACCGATTCTGCGTGTCAACGAATCCGGCGTAGATACTTCCCTCCAGCACGAAGGCAATCTCCGTCGCTCTCGGATGATAGTGCGGCACGTTGATGCCGCCGACACCGAAGTCAGCGCGGACGAACGACACTCCGAGTGTGTTTAACCCGGGGAACAAGGCGGAGCTGACGGAGGAGGATGCGAAGCCGGTTTTGGTGGTATTAAAGGGGTTTTTTATGCCGGAGTAGACAAAGTCGTCGACGGTGACGAGAGATGTGTTCTTGCAAGTGGTGGGGGGTGAATTTGGTGCCGGAATACAGTAATCGAAAACGGGATCGGGATCTGAAGCTACGGCCATGGAGATTTGGAGGAAGATGATGCATATAATTGCGAACAATACTCTAGAATCCATGGTTGATGCTTTTACGTTAAACAATCTTTTGTGGATTGATACGTGGTTGTTTGAACTTTGCCAGTATATATATATAAATTATCGTTATTTAAAATCCATTTCTTTATCTTTACTATTAAGTGGAAGTTGATTATTCAAGCTAAAGTCTTATTCAATATTGGACCGCTACCGCACATTGACCGTTCTGATGGAGTAGTTGGGTAGTTGGGTAGTCGGGAATAATGATACGTGTACAACAACTGTTGTGTCACAACGAATGAATAACGACTATCTGCACTGATGATTAGTTTATGTTATAATCAATTTAGACCTATTATAATCAACGGTGTTATTGATGAGGTGATATAACGGCTACTGCATTGATGATGAGTTTACGTCATACGTAATTGATGGGAGTCAACTTCACTGCACTGTTGTATGTGATCTAGCCTCCGTTTATCACTTTATCGGCATGGCCTCTAAAACAGACCATGGGATCAACTTTACGACACATGCATAGCGCTCACGACATCAAGGTAAAAGTAAAGTAGACACTGAACGTACACCGCTTGACTCTATCTTACCACGAAAACGATGTGTGTGTGATATAAACCGAGGGCTACACTCAAACTGATCACCGGCTTTGAATACCGGCCAAATGACTACACGCAGCTCATACCAGGCTAGAATCTCCACTAATCGAGGCAACCGAGGCTAAATACGGTCAAGTAGGACTTGAAGGGTTATAATGTCAAGCTCGGGACGAGGTTAATCGAAAGGAAATTTTGGGACTGGAGAAAGAGAAAAACACGAGTGAACCTAATCATTTCATGTATTCCTGCTTTGAAAACACACTAAACCACACCAAAACTCTTTCGATTCTTTGTATGCATTAACAAACAACTCCAACCTTAACATCATACTTTTAATCACTCAAAACATCCTTCTTTGACTCCTTTTTCTAAAAATCAATAACATATTTTCTTTGAATAAACAATCTTTCCGCAATCAAAGCTCTATCAATGACGCTCGCCATGCTAGTGGGTCTATCTCCTAGCAAGCCCTTTGCCACTTCATGTGACAATCCTTCCATAAACTTGTCAATTTTCTTCTCTTCACTCCTCATGATTTCGGGGTAGAATCTGCCTAACTCATGGAATTTCTGGGAGTACTGAGTCACTGTAGTGTATCTTCCTTGTTTCAAACTCAGAAACTCATTAGCCTTTGCATTCTGTGCTGTTCTAGGGAAGTATTCCTTGTAGAACAAATCCTTAAACACTGCCCAATCCGTGATTCTCGAGTTAACTTGCTCATAAGCTTCCATCCAACTCTATGCATTTCCTGCCAACAAGGATATTGCTAAATGAGCCCATTTAGATTCTGGAGCTTTCACATTTCTGCACGTCCTCTCAAACCCACGAATCCATAAATCTGCTGCTGCTGGCTCAACATTGCCAAAGAATTCTGGCATCCTGTGCTTCTTCATTTTATCATACCAATCCACCTGTCTGTCATAGCCCCCAAACTGATGATGCTGTATCGGCCGCCGAACCGGCGGGTGGAGCATTCGATACCGTGGCCGAGGCCGCCGAACCCGCCGTGGGGGTGAGTCTGCTGCGGATAGGTGTAGCCAGGTGCTACAAAAGTATCGGATCTAGGCGGTGGTGGAGGTAGAACCGTTGGCTGAGGTGTAAAACTCAGTGGTGTGGGGGAAAACACTGATGCCTGTGGTCGACTGAAAAACTGACTAGCCGGTGGCACAGACGCTTGCTGAGGTTGCACATAAACGGTTGTGAAAGTACTCACCGGTGGATGAGAAAGTCCTAGTCCTGTCCAGCTTGTGGTCATTGGAGACACTCCTGGTGTCGCTCCTGCTGAAGTAGTGAGAACCGGTATACTGGGGTTAAACCGTGAAGGACCCCCTTGTTCCACTCTTCCCCTGACGACGATATCTGGTCCTTGATTCACCCCATGCATGATGTTGCTCACAAACGGGGTGTTCACTTGAGAAACTGTAGGGCCCTGGGTAGCTAGTCCACTTCTTCTCCTTCTCGGAATCACAACCCCGGTAAATCCTGCCTCGGTGCTAACCGTCTGGGTGTTAGCCGCCTCGGTGTTATTCGTATTAGCTCCTCCTCTAGTAAGAACCATTTTGTAACCAAGAAAATAGAGGGGTTACTAAAGCTCTAACACTTATCTTAAGGAAGAAATCAAGTCCTACACAGCAAGGAAAACCTTTCTCTCTGATACCAACTGTAACGTCCCTTTCCCGGACACCGAGTCCTTATCCGGAAAGAGCGCTCGGCACAAATATTATCAAATAAAATTCAATAATATATGTAAGCCTTACGTCATACATCAGAACTAAAACGACGCGGAAGATAAAACGACTCGGGACAACAAAAAAAAAAGATCGAACACACGGTTTCCAATGCTGTAAAACTAAATCCAATAAAGAATACTAAACATCCAACGTTAAATCCAAAAGAACTTAAAGGGAACTAATCCAAAAGAAAGACAACAATGTTTGAATTGAACCAACAACATTATTGAAAGAATTAAAACTAAAAGAACTAAATCTTCACGAGCTCCGTCTCACACGTCCTCGTCAAAGAACTCATCAGCGTTAGCAACCTGTTCATCTTCTTTGGGGAAAGAGAAAGACAAACAAAAAGTAACGGGGTAAGTACATAAGTACTTAGTAACGCGTAGAAGATCATACAACGTCAGTCTCATAAAGAAATAAAAGCAACGCCGTCTTTTATTAATTCATTCCGTTATTAACCCTAGCTAACTATCACATTATGTTCATAGCATAACATGAGGTTCCAAAGATATCTAGCTTAGCTCAAGTTTGTTACATCATGAATAACAAGGGCACTACGCCTAGTAATAGGATGTACTAGGACAACTGGGTGCAACCTACTTAGAGACACACTCTAGTAGCCCCGGGAATATCTGAGTCCCGATAGTGTGATAACTGGCAGAATGTACCAGACGCTTTATCTAGCCAATCGATTGACCGGTGTGGGTACAGTCTACTTTGTCTGGTCAGAGAACACATCACGATATTGTACTATGCCTTACCAAGCATTGCATGATGTTTAAGATTATTAATCTAGCACATATGTTTGATTAGATGTTTAACTAGCCACCTAAGTTGATTCACATAAAAGGCTGACCTATCAGTCAACTCCCTCTTCTTAAGACCACTAGACTCTAACAAAACCTAGCACTTACACAGACATCGATAAACTCTAGCTTATCGAAGCACAAGGCAAATCCAAAGCTTTCGACGGTCCAACACTTCATCTTTTTAGGGAATCCATATGGTGCCGAAACTAAACGCATCAAAAGCTAATTCAAGGCTTTGTCACATAAGGTTAAGCAGTAAAACATGATTATAAAGCCTGAAACCAAGCTGACACGAAAAATAGTGAAAAACGGAATAAACAGGTCGAACGCCCGTCTGACCCTAAGTGAACGCCCGTCCGACCCGAACGCTCGTCCACCAACCCCCAGACGCCCGTCCACGAAATTCAGCCACATCCTGTATCAAAACTGAACCCTCAAACGCTCGTCCGTACTACTCAAACGCTCGTCTAAGCTGCCGCTACCTCGGACGCCCGTCCGCCCTCATGCAGACGCCCGTCTGCCTGGGATTTTCCCAGAAAATCTGCAACTGCGTACCCGCGATTTCCAACCCAATTCCGCCCCAAACTCCAACATACCCAGACTAAAAACAGTGCAAATAACATACAAATTGCTCTACATCTTTACGACACCTTAGTCATACGATAAGAACACCACGTTACCTTGATTTGCGAGCTACTACGATCCACGCTACCAAAGTCTTGAAAAAGGTTAAACCTTTAACTCCAAACCTATAAACGATCAATCCAAAGATGATCACTACGATGTTTAAACTCAGAAAAACGCAGCCTAACACGATGATGAATAAACCCTAATATCAAGAACGATGAGGGAAAACTTACGTTAACGGATTCAGGGATTGTTGATATCAAAACGATCCTCTTCTCGCGGTGATCCTTTCTCTCTTGAGATGTCTGTTGAGAAGAGCAACGGATTAGCCTAGAGATTCGAAAGCCTCTTCTCCCCCTTTTTCCTCCAAACTTGCGCCCCTTAGTTAGTTTTTTTTACGTAAACAACAACTAGGTTAATTTAGGATTAGTTTTCCTTTTATAATCCCAATTAAAATCTAATTATTCCTTATTAATTAAATCCAATTAATCCTTTTCCTTTTCTTTAATTCCATTAATTAAATAACATAATATTCTGATTTTTACTAAAAGACCGAATTGCCCTTTTTCAAAAATCGGGATATTACAAAATATCATGACAACACCTTAACGGAACTTTCTTTGATCTTGCTTTTGTAATTGGGCTTTCAAGCTCAGAACTTGTTTCGATCTTTGGTGCTAGCAACGCTACTGGTGCATGACTTAACTTTGGCAATCATAGATTACATATGATCATTAAGGTGAATTATTTTCTCCTTTATTTTTTGCCACATGTTTCTTTGCTTTTGAAGGAGCGGGCGGTCACATCCACATCCCGATGTCCCCAAAATAATGTCTAGCTCTTTTGAAAACTACAACAAACAAACAAAAAAACGAATAGACATCATCAAACATGACAAATAGGTCAAAACACTAAACACTAAACACTAAACTGTAGCATCCTGTTTAATGCAGGATTGTTCGGCACTTTTGCCTAGTTTTTCTTCTGTTTCTTTTAGTTTCATTCGGCGCGTGGGAAATGTCAATGCGCATCTTTTATCCAGACATGGTTTATTGGTTTTGACTTGGACAACTTGGGGCATTTCACCTCTTGATGACTTTTCGGCCGCTACTTTCACTACAAAAAACTGGACTTTTTGCGACGGAAGGTTACCGTCGCAAACTAGGCTTATTCCGTCGCAAACCCTAATTTGCGACGGTTTTTATTTGTCGCATTTTTTAGTCGCAAAACTGAGTTTTTGCGACGGTTTATCCGTCGCAAATTTTTTGCGACGAATGTTGCGACGGATAATAACGTATTTTATTTTTTTTTAAAAATATAATTTCCGTCGCAACAAAATGTATAATCCGTCGCAAACAATTGTATAATCCGTCGCAAAAATATATAATCCGTCGCAAAAATTTTATAATCCGTCGCACAAATTGTATAACCCGTCGCAAAAATTGTATAATCCGTCGCAAATATTTTTTATTAAATAATTTATTTATTTTTAGATCCTTACATATCCGTCGCAAATACACTTTTTCCGTCGCAAATACAACTTTGCGACGGAATATTTCGTCGCAAAAATTAAAATTAATCGAAAATTATGGCCGTTTTTGCGCGCCCGGCCAAACCACCGCCGCAAAACAAACCATAATTTTCCCCGGTAGCATTACAATTGCTACCGGCTATCAACAACAACAATATAAAAGGGGATACGATACCAAAATAAATAAAACGATATGTCAAAGGGGATATGTCAAAGAGGATATGTCAAAGGGGATATGTCAAAGGGGATAAAACGATATGTCAAAGGGGATACGATAAGCCAAAATAAATAAAAATGTATAAAGCAATATGTCACCCAGTCAGACCCGGTGTACTACCTAAACCCATGTCACCTCCTCCAGGTCCGTGATCAGATCGGTCATCTCTGTGCTGCCTCGTACCCGGGTTGCATCCCTCCGGAGGGATGCTGCCTAACCGCCGGGTAATCCACTCCTCCATCCGCGCTAGTCCGTCTTCCCGACGCTTCTCGTCTCTCTCTAGCTCCTCCAACCTCGCCCGTGTTTTCGCATTAATCTGTCTTTCTCTCGCCATCTCCGGGTGAGACGGGTGAGTATGCCCGGAGAGTATGTCTCGGCCGGATGAGTGTCGAGCAAGAAGCAGCTCGTCGTAGTACATGGAGGCAGCTGACCCCATGCCAAAAACTCTCCCCTTCTTCTTGTAACCACCAGCGGCTTCGTAATAAAGACGCGACTCGTCGACAGGGGTGTCGTCGCGTCTCCCGGGCTTTCGCCTTCTTCGAGGTGAAGACGTCCTGCAAAGTATGATATAAATTTGTTAGTAACAATAATTACATGATATATATATAATGTATATATAATATTTAGAATACATAATGTACCAAGATTTTCTCAAACTTCCTCGAGACGAAGTTGCCCGACTTCTTCTTCTTCGAACTAGTCACCAGATCTCCGACTGATAGGGGCACTTCTCTATTGTCCTCCATGGCCCGAGCGAAATCGATAACGCCGCGTCTGCCCATAGCATGTGTCCCAGGGATCTTCCCTTCCTCACCGGATCTAGAAGCTCGGTTTATCTTCTTTTTCGCAGATGTTTCCTTGAATGCCTATTCCGACATAAGATAAACAAGTTAGTACATACACATATATATAAAACACAAGTATTATTAATTAAATATTGAATAATTGCTTACGGGACTCCCAATCCACTCCTCGAACTGACGGAGAATATCCGGGGTCATCCAAAGCCGAGCACGGGGGTTTGTTTGAGCCCGATACATATAATCACGGACCCTGTTGATAGCATACCGCTCAAAAGCTTCCCTAACCAGGCGCTCGTGGCGTAACTCGAAGCTGAAATGACCCTGCAACATAGTTATATATATGCTATATGTATAGTTATAATTATAGTTATATTTATATATAGTTATATTTATATGAACGACGTACCCTAAATGCGTGCCACCACCTATCCTGCTGCTCCTGGCTGGCATTATGCCACGTGGTGGCAAAAGTGTTGAAGCCGCCGATTATGGCGGTCTTGGCCATTTTCTTGACATAGTTGTCGGTAAACCCGTCATATTGAAAACAATAAGTTGTTAATATATTTGGTTAATCAAAATATAAATAAAAATACAAACAAATTAAAGCAAGATATGTATTAACTTACCATCTCCCATCGGGATCCAAAACCGGCAATCCAAGGTCACCATTGACAATGACACCCAAATCCTCCTCGGTCATCTGGTGTATCTCATCATCCAAACCGTGAGTCTGTGTGGAGGAAGACGCTCCGGGGGAGGGGGAACTACCCCTACCGCGTCTACCTCTACCTCTACCTCTACCTGACATCTATTTGACACAGAAAATGACGTTTATACTAATCTAAATGCAATTATAATAAAAAGGCGTTTATACTAATTAATAATAAATTACAATGTTTAATACATTATTATTCACTATAATGACAAAATAAAATATTTAATACATTATTATTCACTATCACTACTAGAATGGAAGAGTTCTTCCTCCTCTTCATCGATATCTAGATCATCAACCGATTCTTCTTCCTCTCCATCTTCATTCTCGGATTCAACATCCACTTCTTGTTGAATGAAATCCGCCATCTCATCATCATCCAAGTCATTATCCCCAACATCGGAGTCAACATCGACATCAAGATCTTGGTGGACAATGTTAAGAGGATCGACAATCGGGAAACATCATTGATCACTTGTTCTTGGAAAACGGTTTCCTCGACGGGAGCATCGATAGTCGATCTTGCCTTTGTTTTGAAAACAACCGACCATTGATCTTTGTCTTTTTTCAAACTTGGATATGGAGCATAGTAGACTTGCTCGACTTGATAAGCCGAACAAATGGATCATAAGCGCCATATTTCCTACCACGATGAACTTCAACTATCTTATAATCTTTATGCACATTCATGCCCCGTTCGTAATTATCAAACCAATCACATTTGAACAATACGGCTTTGTAGACAGTCGAATGTCCATAATACACCAATTCAATGATTTCATTTAAAGTGCCATAATAGTCGGCACCTTCCGTGGAACTGACACAAACTCCGTTGTTGACTGAAGATTTACCAATATCAGTTGCCCGGTTGAATGTCCGAAAGTTGTAGCCGTTAATCGAATAACGTTTCCAAGTTTTGACTTGACGAGAAGGACCACTTGCCAAAGCTTTTAGCAAATCATCATTCAACAATGATGCTTGTTGTGCAAACCATTTGGTAAATTCATTTTCATGTTTATTCCAAATATCCGTCGAGGTCAATTGAGGCCGTTGAACACGAATAAATTGCTCGAACAATCTAAGAATGAATCATTTTGTCGGTTAATGTATATTTGTTCGAAAAAAGCGTTAAGCATTGTATATATGTAGTAATGAGGTACTTACAGTTCATACGGTTTCATGATTTCGCAGTTAGACAATACGTACTTGTGCACAAAGTCATATTCTTTATTATCCAAGAACCTCGTTTTGCACTTCCCAGTTGTTGTACCATTATGATCACGGAATAACTCAGGTAAATCTGAAACGATTGCTGATGCCGAAGTCTCACCAACAGCAAGATTCTTTGCTTTTGTTTCAATATGATTGACGATGACAAATTATGTCACCTTAAAGATCTGGGCGTTTCCTTATGTTATTGGTGAATAATCAAGAACCCTAATGCCAAGAACGAAGAAGGGGTTTTGTATTTTTATGGCTGAGTCTAAGTGGAATTCTTAGAGTGCCTACGTATTCTGTTATTATTCCAGGAATCAAGCCTTACGTAGTTCCTGGAACCTAGTATTTATAGAGACAATGCCTGACCTAACCCTAATATGAGTCGGCTATTAGCTATTGTCGTATTTACCCTTAATTGGGCCTTACCCCTCGCCCAAGTTATCATGTGGATAGATGGGCTAACGTAGCTGGTGTGGACTCTGTTCCCGACTTGGAGATCTGCCCGACTTAGGGTGATCGAGTCTGGAACTATCGTCCTGCACTGCTCATAAGTCGATCGTCGTAACCTCGAGTCTCCGGCCTTGCCTTGGCCTCGAGGTCGACGTGCTTGCCATGGCTGCCATGTCGATCGTTCGACTTTCTGGCCTTAATCGGCTTGCATTCCTTAACACGTGTACACATTGTAGGACCTACCCGATGACTGTATCTCGAGGTGCGTAACCCGGTATCGTCATAAGCCCCCCAGACTTGAGAGAGGCGACTCCCGTTGTCCGAGGTCAAATCTGCCTATTTTGAACTTGTCATCGAGTTGGACGGAAACTTGGGCGGGAAAGTAGTGTGAACGCTTCACCTACCACCTTTTCCGTAGCCAATCGTGGCCGTCCATCGTGACGCTTCGTTTTCTGACACAAGTGACGTCATCCTGGATTTATGCGTTTTTTAGGGGGTTATAACTGCAAGTAACCCCCCTAATCACGTCTTTTCGAAATCATTTACCATCCAAACGCATAAAGAGGAGGAGAGGAGTCCAGACGCACACAACTTCTGCTATCCATTTCTCCCTATTTATTCTGTGAATACAAGTAAGCAAATCTTCTTTCTCATTCGCATTTTCTGGACTGTTCTTCTTCTTCCTACCTTTCTTTCGCATAAATCTCCATGTCAAGTAGCACAACCATCTCTGATAGGATTGAGGCTTCCCCTTCCAGCAGTCAAACTCCCTCCGCCACCCTGTCCGATCATCTTCCCTAGCCTTCCTCTCCCAATCAACCCTTAGGTGTAGTCAGGGAACCAAAGAAGATGTCTACTAGGATGGATGGGAAAGGGGCCAAGGGTTGTCTTTCTACGTTAACTGAGGAAGATTTAGGTAGAATACGGCGGAAATACTTAAATTCTGGCCCTCAACTGGTGGCGCAGCTTCCTTCCGGCCTCCATCAATTTGCCGATGAGCCCCCAGAAGGGTTTTGCACCTTGTGTATGAAGCCCGTTAGTAAGTGGGCTTCGATTCCCATTATGTCCGGCCGTCCTTGCTTTTCTTCACCATTATGAGATTAGTATATCTCAATTAGGTCCGAACGCGATTAGGATCGTAATGGGTTTCTTAGTAGCTGCCGAGTTGCGGGTGTTTGCTTTTCAATCCCTCTATTTCATTGGTGGTATAAGATTACCACCTTACCAGATAAGATGTGGTTTTCCTTCGTTAGGCGACCCTCTCGACGTGAGTTTGTATCCAAAGGACCTACATCTCACGGTAATTGGAAGCCTAGGTTCTTTTTCCTCCGACACGGACTGGATAATCCTTATATCGGTACCTGGAGGTTGAGAGAAGGTGTCGATGATAAACTGGGCCCTGGGAAGATACCCGACGAGGCTCGTCATCTCGAGAGGTTTAAGTTCGAGGTGACTACTAAGGATTTGAGTCTACTCTATCCTCTGGCTCGTCTTGATGATGCCGGACCTGTGCCTTACATACAACTGTCTGCTGTCGATACAGAGAGCTGTAGGAAACTTAACACTTTCAATTTCGATTTATTTTTCGCAATCTTGTACTTTTTCATTTTATCATATATTGACTTCTTCTGTCATTGTCGTCTTGCAGTGGGAAAATTTGCAGCAGCTGTCAATCCCTCCATCCCCCGCCCAGTCGTTCCTCCTCGAGTTTCAGAGGTCGGGGGAGACCAGGTCGCTTCTCAGGTCGAGGGGAATCCACCTTCTGTTGATGTAGCTCCGACAGAGGATACCCCTGTCGACACGTCTATACCCCCATCGAC
The DNA here is from genome assembly GCA_036785695.1 of Gentiana straminea. NCBI lineage: Eukaryota > Viridiplantae > Streptophyta > Magnoliopsida > Gentianales > Gentianaceae > Gentiana > Gentiana straminea. Next base: position 5,021,135 of record JAVUPR010000114.1, read on the forward strand.
TTCCGGTGAGCTCACGGTCCGCTACGGTTCGTTGAGGGATGAGGACGATGATGCCGTGATTGTCCCCGAGGAGGGAAACGAATTCGAAGAAGTTGAGGCCTCCGGGGTGAAGAGGCCGTCTCCTGCAGATCTGCTTAGAGAGCAACAAAAAAGGGCCAGAAGGGCCAAGTCTGCTGAGGTTTTCTGACAACGCCTAACCTATCCCTGAGAATGGTGCTAGAAATCTGACAGACAATTCCCGGGTTAAACGATTCTAACCGGCAGTGTACCGGGTCAAATTGTGGTGCTAGTATGGTGAGTCAGAGTGTCGAATCCTCAGGGAACTTGGTAATTTCTTTTACGCGTGGTTAAACACCAAAGAGCTGTTATTAACTCGATCTAAATCGCAATTTTATAACACAGATCACTACTATTCTAGTCAACATAAAATAAATACGTAATTTAAAAGTTATTCTAATATAATATATATAGATATATAAATATATATAGATGTACATAAATTGCAAAGTATATATATAGATATAAATATATAGATACCAATATATTAAACAAATAATTTTAGAGAACCGGCCAAAACTTATATAATTGGTTTATACGATCTTTTCGATTAATTGAAATGTGTTCGATCTCTCCTTTTATTTTAGGTCCAATTGAGTAAGTGAAACGGTGCACTCGAGGTAAACAATTCCTCCTCACATGAGCGTATGAAATTGTCATATGTCCATTGCATCGGTCCAAGGTCCACAACTGTTACGGTAAACGAATTAATCTGAACAGGTCCCGAGTACAAATCTACCTTTAGATAAAAAGGAGTCATTCCGTTCGTCAAACGGTCAATTTTATTTTAAAGGCTCCGGTTGTCAAAGCCGGACGATTCAACTTTCCGGTTTAAGTTTCAATTAAACTGATGATTTAATATTATTACGATCTCGAGTACAAATTATAATAAAATTCATTTCTCCCAAAACAAATTTACCCCCGGGTAGGAAATCGGATTCCGTTATCACGTTATTCACACGGCCAATTTTACCCTCCGGTTTTTCTATCTTTTATCTCATATCCTGACTACGAGGCGTCAATTCATAATTAGATTATGAATTCCTCAGATCGGTTAAATATGTCAATATGAATACGATTAAAATAGAAAAAGATTCAATTAACTCAATTTTTAGTCATTTTAACTTAACAACATTTCTTTAACGAAAAGATCGAAATAAAACCGATTACATAGTTTTGGCCGTATTATATTTAGCCTAAAAACATTATAACAACGAAAAATATAAAAACAAACATAAATACTTAAGAAAAGTTACCCGAAAACGGCGAGTTGATTCGTAAATCGTATCTTCCGGACATTACAACTTCTTTAGCAAACCGACTTCCGAGATTTTCCCGAGCATTATAACGATACTAAAACTACATTATTACGGCGTAAGGCCTTATTTACAACTACTACTAAAATTAAAAAAGAAAAGAGAGAGAGGAGATATATATATATATAGGATGTATATATATATTGGTACCCCCCGATCGATCTGTGATGAGCTTCTATATATAGGCAAAGTGGCAAAGGCCGGACCGGTCCGGTATTAGGCCGGCTTGGTCCGGACTAATGATTACTCCCACTAACTTGATCTCTTCAAAGATGTGCGTAGATTATATATAATTATATATAATTATATATAACTTATAAAATTCATATCTCGAGTTCGGATCTCCAAAAATTGCAAACGAAATGCCAAAATTAAGGTCTCGAGAAACTCTACAACTTTCATGAAGGACTCTTCTCCGATAACGCTTTCTTGATAACCTCGTGTTCTCCCGAAGCTTTTACGGGATTTTTCTTAATCCAAATCGATTAGCCACTTGATCACCGTTTAAGTTGTAGACCTCCAATCTTCATAATTTAAATTGCATTGGAAAGCTCTCGGAAAAATCTACAACTTTCGTGAAGAACACTTTTTTCGAAAATATCATTTTGATGAGCCATTCGTTTGTCGAAGACATTTCTCTATTATTACTTATCCAGATTGGTTGGCCACTTGTCCACTTAAGCTATTCAATTGACCATTTAAGCCCGTGGCACTCTCTAAATCAATCCAGAGATATGATTATACTTCAATATGTCGATTCTCGGGGTCTCGGGTTATAAACCGCAATAAAACATCACAAATACCCACGTAAATCTGACACGACACTCCGATTTACTAAAATCGGTACAAAATTACAACTATTTACTATTTTTACTATTAACTCCTCTAAATTATAAAGATTAACATTTTATACCATAATTTCATATATTTTATATAGAATTTGTTAATAAAACATAATAATATAACGTATATTTAATCATATAAAAATAATACATCAAATTACTCCCCACTTAGCTTTTGATCGTCCTCGAGCAAAAATAAGCGGTAATAAAAGATAGTATAATTTTTCAGATTATAATTTATATTGTCAATATTATAAATATATTATCTATCTTAATTTAAAATCTTAAGAAGACAGAAAGAGTATATAACTGAAATAACTTAAACATTAAATATTAATTAGATAAAATTATATATGTAATACTTAATAAGTATAAATAAAATATTAGAATTATTTTTAATCGCAACTATTATGAAATTCTGGAATCGGAAACTTCGGTAAAGTAGTCGACAAAAAATGGCTTATAGAGTTTAGGTTCAAGATGTTGGTTAATCGGAAAAAAGGGAAATCAAAAAAAAGAAAGAGGCAAGTCGTACGTACCTACATCTTTATATTCTTGATCAAAAATAATCATCGATTAATAACACTTTTTTTTTTTTTTTTTTTTTTTTTTTTTTTAAGATTAAGAACTAAAAGCGTGAGTGTGTGTAGAAAATCAAATTTACAGGCATTGCTTCATCAAGATTGATCGGAGTATTACTCTTTCGATCGAAAATTACAAGTCCGGTTTCCTTAAACTTGTAATAATTCCTGAGATCTTATGATTCAACTTTTTCTTTTTCATTTTTATCTTGTGCCTTCATTCCCAACAATAGGACATTTCGAGATAATACCCTTGCTGGACTACTATCATCAGGCAATCGGGAGCTTAATTACCCTCATAGTGATATAGGACATTTCGTGATAATACCCTACTCACTCCAATCATTGGTAGCTACAACCGATTTGTTCTTTTTATTTTTAAGTTGTTAATCACGTATAAGGAAGATACCCGATATTTGATTAATTCGTGTAAATATGGTGCTTCGTTCTTAATTCTTTTATAGAATATTAATATGTCCGAACTTATTACCAAAATCGACTATGTTGCAAGTGTCAGCGAGGTAAGATCGAATATACTACTACTTATCTAATCTTTCCAATCTCAAAGATATACCAAAACTTAGCTTTTATGTCTCCATCTCTTTTTATAAGTACGTACAAACTTGTGGTATTTCAAGGAAATGTAGACCAAAATAGCTAAAGCTCGGTTATTTAATCACAATTTACAATTTCGAGTGAGGTCTTGATCACTCTAATCAAGGCTGAGGTAGGTTATTTGGCTATAGTTATATTTTTGTGGTGCCAAAAATCAACAAACTTAGTCCAATTCCAAACTCATAATTCATATTGAAAATGATTCTAAAAAATTTTACTTATAAATATCAACATACTTATATAATTTTATAAAAACAATATCTAATATTAATTACTCAATTATATAAACTTAAAATCTTATTAAAATCTAAATTAGACATATAATATAATTATTGTTTTGACTATTTTTCGAAAATTTTAATGAATTTTCTAACCTAACTCTACTCCCCACTTACGAAGTGGCATCGTCCCGATGTTCAATGAGTAGTAAAGAAGTAGGTTCGAAAATAAAATTAAAATTATCTATTAACGTTATTTTTCTGATTTTATTTTAGCGTATACTAATTAAAACAAACTAAAAAAAAACTAAGACATATATATTAAACAAGATACATTATTACAAACTTAAAAGAAAAACTTAACTTAACTAAATAAACTTCAAACTTAACTTAATTTAACTTATTCAAATTTAAATAAAACCAACAAACAACTCTCTAAATGGTAGACGAACAACCCGGTGTATCAACCGGTAGTAATCCAAACCGACTATCTCTAGACGGAAAAATTTCATCCGTCTCCAGCCTCTTCTACTCCATTCGAAGAGTACACAAACGTGATATTATCCATGAATTAGGCATAGGTTTCCCCTACTACCTCTCGTGATCGCAAACTCCAACACCGTCCTTTGAATCAATATACCCCAATCAACAAATACACCGAATGCCAAAGCAAAAAGTAGAAGCATTTCATTCTCACCAAACTTCCAAAATCCCGGTGTGGGATAAACTCGAGAATTTATAAAATGCTTCCACGCCTTTAGATGTGGAAGTAAAGCTCGTGTTGACATGTCGTGATTTGTATCAAAAAGCGGGAACAGACATTGGAAAGACTCGTGTACTTTATTCAAATGATTGTATGCATTGTCTAGTCCCCATTTTATTTCAAAGTGCCGCTTCAGAATCGGTGGTATTTCAAAAAGTTGATTTATAATAGATGAAGAGAGGAAGGGAACATGCCACTCCTCTTACTAGAACGATTTGTGTAGACTCTATCATAGATGTCGTCATAAGTGCAGAATAAAATTCTCGCACTATTGAGACATTTATCCTACCTCTCGGTGTACTGACAAATTTCTTCCAGCCACAACTACGGATCATAGTTTTTCCCCATTGATCAAGCTTATCTAAATTTAAACCTTTCTCCAATAGGATTGGAGAATTTGCAAAACGATTGTGTAAAATGATATTATCGTTAGAAGCTTGAGATTCCGGATGATCCGGTGTATCAGGCTCGTAAGAATTAACCGATGGTGAAGAGTGGTTCGACATTTTTAAAGTTTACTATAAAATAAAAGAAGGAAAATTGAAGATGGTAAAGATATGAGCATTTGTTGCTCCTCCTTTTACTTCCTTAAATAGATAGTAAAAAACTTACGTGTGTGCATTAGACGGACTCAAGAATGACTCAGCCTTCTGTTCTTCACGGCCCGGTCCGGGAAAATGCCGGCTCGGTCCGGACTCATCCTACTTTTACTGAGGGGACAGAGGTAAAAGACAACTTGTGTTCTGTTTTTACTTCACGTGTGAAACAAGGCTTCCACTTGCCTTGAAGATAATTTGATAATGGTTGAATTAATTCATCCACTTTGATACGGACGGATAAAATGACACATTAGTTATATTTTGAAAACGACTCAATAATGATACATAATTATTTTTGTGATTTTTATAGTTTATAAAAACTAAAACGATTTAAAACGCAAACCAAATTTTTATAAAACGACTACAAAATTAAACTAAACGAAAACGAAAACAAACGATTATCTAAAATAAACGAAAAATGATAACAAACCAATATCCTAATGAAAAATGTCGAATAAAAAGTGCAGTAAAAATTCGTAATCAAACAAAGTCATTAAATTCATTCTTCATCATAGTCTTCCTCAGGATCGACTTGAAAACTAGAACTTGGAAACGACTGAGAAGCTGGTTGCTGAAATGTAGTCGTGGTCCTGACTGAACTATCAAGACCCATCGAACTCATACCAGTCGTGACATGGGCAAACTCAGTGAATCCTCCCCAACTCGACATTGCCGGTCTCTCGAGCACCCGTAGAAAATACACTGTTCCACTAGATTGGCTTCCAAAAGGATATGACGATGGATGGAAGCTCGAAGGTGGTGGGATAGGTGTTACCCACTCGTAAGGTGTAAGGATCGACCGACAAGATGGATAGGCAGGATCATCAAAAGTAGGATTACGAAACAAACCGCTCGTTCCTTCTTATACCTCTACGAAGATCATCACACCATCGCCTATTACTCTCAAAGATACCGTCTAGTATTCTTAGCATATAAAGCCAGGTTGGCTTGACCACGTGCAACGTCAGTCACTAAAGATTGAAACATATCATATGTGATCGTGTTGGAGAAAGGAGTTTGTTGAGGCTGACCGTAAAAAGATGGAAAAGAAGAAGATGTGAAAACCGGGTGGAGCCGGTTGAGTTTGACGTCTTCTAAGCAAAGAGCTAATACTACCATCCGGAAGACTAGTCAAACTAGTCCAATCGATTTCCATCGCCCAGAGATAACTTGTCATTAGGCGGGAATGGTACTCCCAACCTACGACATAAATCGTAGATAAAACAAGGGAAGTACAGATGACTCCCCGGTCCGGCGATGACAATACTCTCAAAAATTCTTTTAAACAACATGACCTTTCCAACATCCACTCTAACATCATTTACCATCGCCCAAGCGATACAAACATCTTCCTTTCCAAAAGCAAGTATGTTTACTAGAAGGATATAGATTATGGCTAATAAATCTTTTAATTGCCCTCAAACCTCTAAAACAGCTTCCCGTAATTAAACCGATTTTCAACCCACACCGCGGTCGGGTCAAAAAAAGTCCGGGCTCTCGTGGTCCGCTCAAAACTAGCAGGATCATTTAAATTATAAACTACCCCGTAATCCTCCTCATCGATCGGGAAAAACCTCAACTCCTAAAATTGCATTAATGACGGCGTGGTTAAAAGGAATATTTCGGCTCGTAAGGGTACAGCTTCCGACCGAGTAAGTCGTTCTTCCGACAAAGTAGATAAAACCGAATAAAACTCGCCTACTATAGTCGTGTTAATCTCCCCTTCCCCTTCGTCGCTAAATCTAACCACCGACGCTTTCTAAAGATATTCTTAACTTCATCACCTAAGTCATCCAAGTCTAATCCTTTTTCAACCGAACATCACACTTACTATAAATTTTCGCATACGCTTTCTTAGCCTCGGGTGATGCGGTTTTTTCAAAGCTTACGGCTTCCTCCTCGATGATAAAATTATCGTGCCTACGACAGAGTCGAAATTGGAATTTTTGATTTTCTCTTTTAGAGACTCTAGTACTCGACTCAGCCATTCTACGATATTGGTAATGCCAATCAACAACAAAAACAACAACAAAAACAGCAAAAAAATAAAAATGTCACAACACACTCAAAAATCAAAATAGTTGAAATTAATCTAAAAAATTATGAAAAATACGAAATTGACAACTAAATAAACTAAATTATACCTTAATATGTAGAAAACGTTGAAAAGTAGGCCGGAAAAGTTCAAAAGTCGCCGGAATGAAATGGAGCTTGTTTTTTTTACCCTTTTTGAATTTTCTAATTTGTGTTGAAGAGAGGAGATGATAATGAGAAGAAATTAAGTAATGGTGTAGTGTGAGATGAAGTTTTGTTGAAGAAAAGTGAAAAAATTTCGTAATGGTGGGGTTTGGTGTTTTGCGGCTGTAAAAGAAAAATTAGGGAAGAAGAAGAAGAAAAGAAGGGTCCCCGTCTTTTTTATGTTTTTAGACCCCGGACCGGTCCGGGTTAAGGCCGGATCGGTCCGTGCCCAAAATTTTCACTTTTTCGATTTTTTTGGTTTTTTTTTTTTTTTTTTTTTTGAATAAAACTTATACAAATTCTAATAAAACTTAATTAAAGTCTTAAAAATAAGTTTATAAAAATTTTAAAACTTACTAAAAAATAAAATTTGAAGGAACTTTTATAATTTTATAACAATTTCTGAAAATTTAATAAAATCTTTATAACACTTTAATAAAAAGCTTATAAAAATTTAATAAATTTTTATCAACTCTTATAAAACGTTTAAATTAAAACTAAAAAAAAAAAAACAACTTTTATAAAACTTTTATAAAACTCCTCAAATTTTCATAAAGATCCCATTATAAAATTCTCGAAGTTATGCGAAAATTTTATAAAATAAAATAAAATAAAAGACTCGAAACTTAAGGGTTCCCGACTCTTCGATCTCTAAATCTTCCAAAGTTCTGATATAACGCTCGATCAACCTAACTCCTAAAAACGAGGCATTTGAATTATCTCTCGGAATTCCATCGGGATTTTCGGATAACCACCTAATCGTTCCCTTCCTAACAATATTCAAACACTCATCCTGGGATTTGGTTGTGTTTTTCCCACGGCGTCCAACATGTTCACTTTTTCCACAGATTCTGCATCTCATTAGAAACTTTGCCCTTCTTTTTATCGCACTTCTTGATGTTCCATTACATACTTCTCTCAATCGATCTCTCTCAACAATTTCTTGTTTTGTTCAAAAACTAAAGCTTCTATAGAAAACGCGACATCTTTATCAAGGCCTAATTTCAAAAGTAAAATAAAAACTCCTATTCTATCTAAAAAAGACATCCAGGTTCTTTTACGTCTATCCGGTAAAAGACGAAAAGAGTTTAAACATAATTAAAATTACGTAAAAGTAGAGTAAAGATAGATAGCACCCGGTATTCGATCGATTCCAGTTTCTCGCTTTTCGCTTTTCATTTTTCCTCTCGCTTTTTCAATTTGTCGGGGGATCAATCGTAGCATTATTTCTTCTTTCAAAGTGTGATTCCTTCTCCTCCATAAATAACTTTACTCGTGGCCATTGGCTATAAAAGTTGTATTTCCATCGTTAGTCCAACAAACCTCCAATTTTGTAAACCCGTGTTACTTTAAATGGACCTGTCCATCTCGACTTAAGCTTACCTGGAAACAACTTTAAACGTGAATTGTACAAAAGCACTCGATCACCTACATGGAACTCACGCTTAAAGATTCTCTTATCATGGAAAGATTTCGTGCGTTCCTTGTAGATTCGAGCGTTTTCATAAGAATCGAGACGAAATTCTTCTAGTTCTGTCAATTGAAGCAATCTATGATCACCGACAACCTTAGGATCGAAATTCAGAAATCTAATAGCCCAGAAGGCTCGGTGTTCTAACTCAACTGGGAGATGACAAGACTTACCAAAGACTAGCTTATAGGGAGAACAACCAATTGGTGTTTTAAAAGCTGTTCTGTACGCCCATAATGCATCATCTAATTTAATTGCCCAGTTTTTACGATTTGAATCAACTGTTTTTTCCACGATTCTTTTGATCTCTCTATTCGACACCTCTACCTGTCCACTAGTTTGCGGATGATAGGGCGTTCCTAGTTTATGCGTTACACCATATTTCTCAACTAACTTAGTAAATGGTCTATTACAAAAGTGTGAACCTCTATCACTAATGATTGCTCTTGGAATGCCATATCTAGTGAATATGTTCTTTTTAAGGAATCGTATGACAACCTTGGTATCATTAGTGGGAAGAGCTTCAGCTTCTACCCATTTTGAAACATAATCTACCATTACAAGAATAAATCTTTTTCCAAACGATATAGGGAAAGGTCCCATGAAATCTATACCCCAAACATCAAATAACTCACATTCTAAAATAGGTTGCATAGGCATTTCATGTTTTTTAGATACATTTCCCCATTTTTGACAAGATTCACAAGATTTAACATACTTATAAGCATCTTTATATAGTGTAGGCCAATAAAAACCACATTGTAAAACTTTAAAAGCAGCTTTTCCATCCTCCATGATGACCTCCCGCCTCACGATCATGACAAAACGATAAAATACTTAAAATTTCATTATCGTGCACACATTTTTCGATTATTCCATCCGAACATTTACGGAAAAGGTCCGGTTCCTCCCGTAATAAAATTTTAAGTCGTAAAAGAACTTCTTTTTCTCGTTGCCAAGTCCAATGAGACGGAATATAATCACAAAGTTAAGTAATTAATGATATCTCCAAACCAAGGTGACATTTCCTTAGAAGGAATTCTATTTTTTAATAACCGCATGGTTGAAGGAGTATCTATTCTAAATAGTTGTTCATCGTGAAATGAATCTTTAATTTCATTCCCTATCTCTTCCTCGCCTCCATTCTACTTAGATGATCTCGCTACTACATTCTCACTTCCTTTTTATCTTTAATTTCAATATCAAATTCTTGAAGTAGGAGAATCCATCTAAGAAGACGTGGTTTCGCATCCTTCTTACTTAGTAAATACTTCAGAGCTGAATGGTCTGTGTAGATTATTACCTTAGAACCAACAATATAAGATCTGAACTTATCTAAGGCAAAAATTACAACCAACAGTTCTTTTTCTGTAGTTGCATAATTAAGTTGAGCCGCGTTTAATGTGTGAGAAGCATAATAAATAGCTTTGAGAATTTTATTATACCTTTGACCTAAAATGCTCCTATGACTAAATCGCTTGCATCACACATAATCTCAAAAGGCAAATCCCGCCCGGTGCTACCAATACCGGTGCAAGAATCAACTTCGCTTTTAAGGTCCGAAAAGCTTCCATACATTTACTATCAAAGTTAAAAGGTACTTCTTTTTCAAGTAAATGACTTAGAGGCTTTGCTATCTTTGAAAAATCTGCAATAAATCTCCTATAAAATCCTGCATGTCCAAGAAATCCTCTTAGAGTCCTTAGATTCACTGGTGGCGGTAATTTTTCAATCACCTCAACTTTAGCTTTATCAACTTCAATTCCTATTTCAGAGATTTTATGACCTAAAACAATTCCTTCTGATACCATTAAATGACATTTTTCCCAGTTTAGAACTAAATTGGTATCCTCACAACGTTGTAAAACTCTTTCTAAGTGCGACAGACATTTACCAAAAGAATCTCCATAAACACTAAAGTCGTCCATAAAAATTTCTAAGAATTTCTCAATCATATCAGAAAATATAGACATCATACATCTTTGAAACGTAGCAGGAGCATTACATAAACCAAACGGCATTCTTTTATACGCAAAAGTTCCATAAGGACAAGTGAAAGTAGTCTTTTCCCTATCTCCTGCTGCAATGAAAATCTGTAAATATCCTGAATAACCATCTAAGAAACAGTAATACTTATGACCACTTAAACGTTCCAACATTTGAACTATGAATGGAAGCGGATGATGATCTTTCTTAGTATGATCATTTAGTTTTCTAAAGTCAATGCACATTCGATAACCTGTAATTTCCCTTGTTGGAATCCATTCATTCTTATCATTCTCTTTCACTGTGAAACCTCCTTTCTTTGGTACAACTTGAGTTGGACTCACCCATTCACTATCTGATATAGGAAAGATTATTCCCATTTCTAATAGCTTAATTACCTCTTTCTTAACGATTAACTGTAAATTCGGGTTGAGGCGGCGTTGCGGTTGAATACAAGGTTTAGCATCTTCTTTCAAAATTATCTTATGAACACAAATCTCGTGGCTAATACCTCGAATATCGGCAATCGTCCATCCAAAAGCTTTCTTATGCTTTCTTAACATTCTTAGTAGTTGATCTTCTTGTTGCTCGTTAAAGTTGATGAAATAATAATCGGTAATAGATTATCGGTTTCAAGAAAAGCATATTTCGAGATTTAAAGGTAACGGTTTCAATTCCGCATTCTTCGGCGGATCTTCTATTGACGATTTAAGAACCGGTCCTTCTAGTTCTAACTCCAAATACTTATGCCATGGTGGCTTAAAAGTAAAACTTCCTTTATCTAGAGAAAGGATTATCTCTTTCATTTCAATGTCTTCCTCATCTTCTTTATAGATAGACAGAGTTAAGCATTCTTCTAATCTCGTCTTCAAAAGTTGGTAATCGATTATCATAGACAGAATGAATATCTTCTATAAAAGAACATGATTCTCGGTGATGTATATGGATGGTTCATAGCTTTGAAAATATTGAAAGCAACTTCATCTTCATTGACTCTCAAAATTAACTCTCCTTTATGAACATCGATTAAAGTTCTTCCCGTAGCTAGAAATGGACGACCTAGAATAAGAGGCGCCGAATATCCTTCTTCCATTTCCATAACTACAAAATCTACCGGAAAATAGAATTTGTCTACTTTAACCAAGACATCCTTAATCATTCCTTTAGGGTACTTAATCGATCTATCCGCCATTTGCGAGTCATTTCGCCTTAGTAAGCTTTCCTATGCCTAGCTTTTTATAATCCTCATAAGACATGAGATTTATACTAGCTCCAAGATCACATAAGACTTTCTTAAACAGAAATCCTCCAATTTCACATGGAATCGTAAACTTCCAGGATCTTTCAGTTTAGGTGGTAACTTATGCTGCAGAATTGCAGAACATTCTTCATTTAGGCATATATTCTCAAATTCCTCTAATTTTTTCTTATTTGATAGTATATCTTTCAGAAACTTTCCATAGGCAGGTATATTAATCAGAGCTTCAATAACAGGGATATTAACATGAAGATGACGAAAAGTATCAAGGAAACGAGCATACTTCTTATCAGTTTTTGCCTTTTTGATTTGTTCTTTAGGAGGGTAAGGTAAAGATTCTAAATCTATAACCTTTGGCTCCTTAGTAAATTTCTCTTTTCCTTTTTCCTTAAAACTTTGAGTATTACTTAGTCGCCATGTTTCAGGTTCTTGAATTTTTTCCTTTAAATTGTTCCCTGAATCAATCTCTACTTCAGATTTTTTCGGTTCTTCCTGTTTCTCATCTATTCTAACATGTTCCTTGAATAAATTCCTTAAATCTTTATCCATAGGGTCTTTCAAAATCCTAGGGATTTTTACCCAATTTTCACCTTCATTTTCGTGTTCCAAACTTCTATTCCTTTTCAAGAAATTCTCTATAATTTCTTCTTCCTCATCGTTGAATTCAATTTCATCTTTAGTTTCATCATTCTTTCCATCTAAATCATTTTCTACTTCATTATTCCCGAAGTTTTCTACTCCATTGCTTCCACTGAGCTTCCTACTTCTCGTAACTACAACATTTACCTCTCTTGGGTTTCTTTCAGTGTTGCTTGGTAATCCTCCTGGGGGTCTACTGTTGTTACGTTCACCTTCCCTACTCAAATGATCTTCCATATTCCTCAATGAGGCTTCTATTGTTCTCATTCTGGTATCATGTCCACTCATAGATGTTTTTATTGTACTCATATCTTTAGTGACTGTACCAATAGAAGTCATCATTGTTTCCATATTCTTAGCTTGAGTAGATACTACACCCATCATATTTTCCATTAGTTTTTCCCATTTTTCAACTCCTTTCGCAGTTGAGTTGAACTCGGGTTACCGGTATACTTTGAGTGGTATGTTGAGGATAGGATCTTGGTAATGACCGTAAATTTCGATTAGATGTATTTTCTTGATAAATTTGGTTATTATTCCTATATGGGACTGGATATGGCGGTTGTCCTGGCTTACTAGGGTTTTCAGACCATCGATAAGTAGGATGATCTCTTCTAATAGCATTAAACGAGTTTGAATATGCATTGTTCAAATTCCTATGCTGCTGAAGAAAACTCACCTCCTCCCTTGAGTATCCTGTTGGTTCTTCAATCCCTAATGACACATTATCATGACTTGAGTATTCATTTGGTGTACTATTTTCTGAATTTTGGTTCTTATTCTTGTTGTAAACCATCAAATTTCCTACTCAAATTCTCCAAGTGTGCTAGAACTTCCGTATTAGACGTACATTCTCCCGCAAAAGCTACTTTTCCGGTGCTAGAACCGGTTTCCCACATTCTCGTTATTTTTGGAAATCTTTTCTATAGCATCGTAAACTATTTGAGCTTCACTCATCATTAACGAACCACCACATGCATGATCTACATCCGCACGTGAATCTTTTCTCAATTTACGACGAAGAGTTGAATTTGCATATCTAAGGAATAACCATGATCGGGACACGCTCTTAACAATTTTTTAAATCTTTCCCACGCATTCCCAAGCGTTTCCTCGCATCCTTGTCTAAAGTTAGCAACCTCGACTTTTAATTCCAAATTTCGTCCAGGAGTGAAATATTGTTTCAGAAATTCAGTTTGAATCTCCTCCCAACTAGTAAGTGAATGATGTGGAAGAGACATAAACCAATCTCGGGCTCGTCCTTTTAAAGAAAAAGGAAACATAGTCATCCTCGTTAATTCCTTATGAGCACCTTGACTTTTGGCTGTATTGCACAGTTCTTCAAAAAGATAGAGATGATGATGTGGATCTTCATCATCCTCTCCTAGGAATTGGGCTCTTGCGTCAATTAAACCAAAAAGATGAGATTTAATCTCGAAATTATTCGCTCCTTCATTAGGTAAAAGTATGGGATTATTAGTCTGGTTTCTTCGTACGGTTTGATCACAGATAGGTCTCGGGTTTGGTGGATTATTACGATTATTCTGGTTCCGATTCTGATTATTTCTATTATTATTATTATTATTATTATTAGCAGGGTTTTGTCCATGCCCTAGAGCATGTTCCAGCCCTTGTTCAAGTGTTTCATCACTGATTTCAGCCATTCTCGTATTTCTGTTTGAAGATGATTCTTGGTCAGGATTTCCCTGACTAGTATGACCGCGTTTACTCTCTACTCTTAACTGCCTTTCGTAAGTGTTTATGTCAGGCTTATAAGGAGTGAGAGGGGCCTTACCACTTCTGGTCATCAACTAACGAAAATAGAAAATAACACGAAATTGATAGTAGTAAAAATTGGTAATTTTCCTATAAGGTAACAACCAACAAAAAATAAAATAGAAATGAGATAAGAAAAGTGTTGACTTATTCTCGAGAATTTTAAGCTAATACAAGTAGTAACCATAGACACATAAAAAGAAATTAGCGACGTTCCCCGGCAACGGCGCCAAAATGCTGACAACGCCTAACCTATCCCTGAGAATGGTGCCGAAACCGACGACAATTCCCGGGTTAAACGATTCTAACCGGCGTGTACCGGGTCAAATTGTGGTGCTAGTATGGTGAGTCGAGTGTCGAATCCTCAGGGAACTTGGTAATTTCTTTTACATGTGGTTAAACACCAAAGAGCTGTTATTAACTCGATCTAAATCGTAATTTTATAACACAGATCACTACTATTCTAGTCAACATTAAATAAATACGTAATTTAAAAGTTATTCTAATATAATATATATAGATATATAAATATATATAGATGTACATAAATTGCAAAGTATATATATAGATATAAATATATAGATACCAATATATTAAACAAATAATTTTAGAGAACTGGCCAAAACTTATATAATTGGTTTATACGATCTTTTCGATTAATTGAAATGTGTTCGATCTCTCCTTTTATTTTAGGTCAAATTGAGTAAGTGAAACGGTGCACTCCTGAGGTAAACAATTCCTCCTCACATGAGCGTATGAAATTGTCATATGTCCATTGCATCAGTCCAAGGTCCACAACTCGTTACGGTAAACGAATTAATCTCGAACAGTCCCGAGTACAAATCTACCTTTAGATAAAAAGGAGTCATTCCGTTCGTCAAACGGTCAATTTTATTTTAAAGGCTCCGGTTGTCAAAGCCGGACGATTCAACTTTCCGGTTTAAGTTTCAATTAAACTGATGATTTAATATTATTACGATCTCGAGTACAAATTATAATAAAATTCATTTCTCCCAAAACAAATTTACCCCCGGGTAGGAAATCGGATTCCGTTATCACGTTATTCACACGGCCAATTTTACCCTCCGGTTTTTCTATCTTTTATCTCATATCCTGACTACGAGGCGTCAATTCATAATTAGATTATGAATTCCTCAGATCGGTTAAATATGTCAATATGAATACGATTAAAATAGAAAAAGATTCAATTAACTCAATTTTTAGTCATTTTAACTTAACAACATTTCTTTAACGAAAAGATCGAAATAAAACCGATTACATAGTTTTGGCCAGTATTATATTTAGCCTAAAAACATTATAACAACGAAAAATATAAAAACAAACATAAATACTTAAGAAAAGTTACCCGAAAACGGCAGTTGATTCAGAAATCGTATCTTCCGGACATTACAACTTCTTTAGCAAACCGACTTCCGAGATTTTCCCGAGCATTATAACGATACTAAAACTACATTATTACGGCGTAAGACCTTATTTACAACTACTACTAAAATTAAAAAAGAAAAGAGAGAGAGGAGATATATATATATATAGGATGTATATATATATTGGTACCCCCCGATCGATCTGTGATGAGCTTCTATATATAGGCAAAGTGGCAAAGGCCGGACCGGTCCGGTATTAGGCCGTCTTGGTCCGGACTAATGATTACTCCCACTAACTTGATCTCTTCAAAGATGTGCGTAGATTATATATAATTATATATAATTATATATAACTTATAAAATTCATATCTCGAGTTCTGGATCTCCAAAAATTGCAAACGAAATGCCAAAATTAAGGTCTCGAGAAACTCTACAACTTTCATGAAGGACTCTTCTCCAGATAACGCTTTCTTGATAACCTCGTGTTCTCCCGAAGCTTTTACGGGATTTTTCTTAATCCAAATCGATTAGCCACTTGATCACCGTTTAAGTTGTAGACCTCCAATCTTCATAATTTAAATTGCATTGGAAAGCTCTCGGAAAAATCTACAACTTTCGTGAAGAACACTTTTTCTGAAAATATCATTTTGATGAGCCATTCATTTGTCGAAGACATTTCTCTATTATTACTTATCCAGATTGGTTGGCCACTTGTCCACTTAAGCTATTCAATTGACCATTTAAGCCCGTGGCACTCTCTAAATCATTCCAGAGATATGATTATACTTCAATATGTCGATTCTCGGGGTCTCGGGTTATAAATCTGCAATAAAACATCACAAATACCCACGTAAATCTGACACGACACTCCGATTTACTAAAATCGGTACAAAATTACAACTATTTACTATTTTTACTATTAACTCCTCTAAATTATAAAGATTAACATTTTATACCATAATTTCATATATTTTATATAGAATTTGTTAATAAAACATAATAATATAACGTATATTTAATCATATAAAAATAATACATCATTTTCCCCTCCGACTCGCAATTGAGAGCTGTGTCCGCCGAGGAATATACCGTCATGGAGGACAAGGCCTTGCTTAACTCTTTCCGAGAAGTGGGCCGAGCGGTATGTCACTTGTTTTCTTCACTCGATTCACTTTTACACTCTGTCATTTCGATTTCAAAACTCATGACTTGCGTTTCTCTTGTGGCAGAGTTATCTGATGGGTAAGGAGGTTGCTCGACGCCTGAATGCGCCCTCGAAAACAATAGAGGGGCTGAACAAACACATTCGACAACTCATCTCTGAAAAGCTCGCCCATAGCGCCGCCTACGCTGCACTCGAGGGGCAGTTCGACGAGCTCCGGGCACAGGCTGTCAATGAGAAGAAAAGGCTCGAGGATGAGATAGCTGCTGCGACTGACAACCTGACCCAGGCCCTGGAGGCGTCCGGGGAGAAAGATAAAGCTCTGAAAGATGTCCAAGAGACCCTAGGGCGGGAGCAGGAAAGAAGTGCGAACCTGGAACAAGAACGGGATGCGCTGAAGCTCGACTTGAGCCAAGTCCCTGGTCGAATTGAGAGATTTAGAGCCGACGCTGTTGCCGAGTATCGGAAGTCTGACGCAGCGAGTGAGGACCTAACCGTAATCATGAACAAGGCCATTATTGGTGGGTTTACCAAGGCTGTGGATCAGATTCGGAAGGCATATCCCGAGGTTGGGGTCGATGTAGGAAAGCTTGAAGAACCTTGGCTTTACGACCCCAACTTTGAAGCGATTTACGACCAATGCTTTGCAGAGTTCCAAGAAGGTGTTTCTCTTTCTGCAAAGTATCTTCAGGGTTCGACTTCGATTTCCGGCAATGCTGGTTCTAGTCTCGATGCTGCTTCTTAGTTTTCCTTGCTCTTTACATCTTTCAATTGTAACTTTATCTGCAACTTTAACTTTTAATGATGTCTTGTGACTATCATACTTTATGGGTTGGTCTTATCGACCTAGCCCAGTTCTGGAATTTTGCAATTTTACCTTTATTCATGGTATTTATTTTGTTTTAGCTTTTCACTTGTTATTAGCTTTTCGCTTGTCGAGCCTATGACTCTGTTGGCTACCTGCTTTAACTGAGTATTCTGGCCCCCAAGTGTTGTTTCGAACCTTTGGTTCTCAACACACTTAGGATTTAATTATTCCCCAATCGACCCTTTTGCCTTGGCTTTTCAGCTATAATCGGCTTATTAGGTATCGAATTGAGTAGGTTAGTCCGACATTGCGAACTGTGCTTATCTCAGTCGTATTGCCTCATGGGCTTAAATAGACTTCCGACTTACACGGTGGCCCGACATTGCGAACCGTCCTTTGTCTTTGTCTTATTTGACCCTAGGTGTCATTGGGCTTCTGACTTGGACATTGACCCGACCATGCGAATCTAGACTCTGCCTTAGCTTTGTTGCCACTCGGGCTAACTTGGCTTCTGGCTTGGTCCCGAGTTCCGATTTTCGGATTGCTCAATTCAATTTTTTTTATTCGTGTCCCTTTGGACTTAGAATATTGCAGTTAAATAAAATTTGTAACACAATAAGCATAAAAGTAGACGTTTTATTATGATAACTTTTGAATTGTCCCTTGGAGTGATTACAAGTTTCATAAGATCAAAGTAAACACGAGCTAGTCGATCTAACACTTAAACATAATACTTCCGAAGGTTGTTTGCATGCCATTGTCGGGGTACTGTTGTTCCATCTGCTCGACCTAGCTGATAGGACCCTTTGGGATGGACTTTTAGAATTTGATATGGACCTTCCCAATTCGGGGCTAATTTGCCCATCTCCTCTTGTCGACTGGCTTCATTTTTTCTAAGAACTAGATCTCCGACCTTGAAATATCGATTTCTGACTCTTTCGTTATAGTACTGAGAAATTTTTTGTTTATACCTTGCCATTCTGGCTGAGGCTATTTCTCTCTTCTCTTCAAGATTATCTTTCTCTTGTCGGATATCGGGTGCATTCGTTTCGATGTTGTACGCCAGAACTCGAGGAGAAGGGACTCCGATTTCTGCGGGGATAACTGCCTCGCACCCATAAGCTAGGGAGAAAGGTGTTTCGCCTGTCGATGAATTTGGAGCCGTCCTGTATGACCACAGGATGCTCGGAAGTTGCAATGCCCAGTCTCGACCTTGTTCCTCCAGTCTCTTTTTCAGCCCGAGTTTGATCTGTCGATTGGTCTGTTCGACCTGACCATTTGCCTGCGGATGCGCTACTGAGGTAAAATGTTGGTCGATCTGATATTCTGCTAACCATTCTTGAACTCTTCGATCTTCGAATTGTGTTCCATTATCCGAAATCAGGACCTTTGGAATGCCATATCTGCACAAAATATCGACCCACAAAAACTTTTTGATGGTGGCTGCTTTGATGTCGGGTATAGCCCTGGCTTCTACCCACTTGGTAAAGTAATCTACAGCGACCACCACAAATCGATTATTTCCTGGAGCTCGAGGTAAAGGACCTACAATATCGACGCCCCACATATCGAACGGCCAAGCTGACGAGATAACGTTCATTTCTGCGCTTGTTGATGAGAGATGTTGTCGTGAATTTGACATGTGTTACACCTCGAACTAAGCCGTTCGCATCTCGTTGCATTGACGGCCGTAGTATCAACCAACTTGCTTTTCCGAGCTAACATTCTTGCTCCACAATGGTTTCCACAAGCCCCTTTGTGAATCTCTTCAAGTATATACTTGCCTTCCGACTCTGATACGCATCTCAACCATGGACTTGTGAAAGATTTGCGATAAAGTATGCCATTGAAAAATGCGTACCTTGCCGACTGAAGTCGGACCTTTCTCGACTGTACTTTGTCATTCGGTAAAATCTCGTCCCTTAGGTATAGAACAATTGAGTCCATCCATGTGGCCTGCTGAGTGATCGGCTGGGCCTCCTTCTTTTCGTAACTTCTGTTACTTAGCAATTCAACCAGAATTTTTTTACTCGAAACGAAATTCGAGGCGAGTTTTGAGAGTGCATCGGCCCTCTTATTCTGACTTCGAGGTACCTGCTCGATCTGTATCGAGTTGAATTTCGCTTTAAGGCCTTGAACAACTCGTAAGTAATTCTTCATCGTCTCCTCCTTGGCCTCGTACTCCCCTTTCATATGATTAACGACCAGTTGAGAGTCACTGTAAACCATCAAATCTTCGACCCCCCGCCTTCGGAGCGAGTTTCAACCCGGTTATCATTGCTTCATACTCGGCCTCGTTGTTAGTTGCCTTGAAGTTGAATCGGAGAGCGTAGGGAAACTCTTCTCCTTTCGGGCCGACTAACAACGGACACCCGCTCCGGCTCCTCTTTGCTCGAGGCTCCATCGACGTGCAGAATCCACTTGACTTCCTGACTCTGTTTTTCCTGGTCGATCTGCACTGAAATACCTTCCGCTAAAAAATCCGCCAAGGCCTGAGCTTTAATCGCGGTTCGGGGAGTGAACTCTATATCGTACTGCGCCATTTCGATTACCCACTTCGCAAGTCGACCCGATGTATCTGGTTTCGCAAGTATTTGCTTGAGAGGTTGGTCTGGGACTACCAAGATTGGATGGGCTTGGAAATAGGGTCTGAGTTTTCTCGAGGCGTGTACCAAGGCTAGCGCGAGTTTTTCAGCTGGTGAGTACCGGACTTCGGGACCGTGTAAGGCTTTTCTCACAAAGTAAATAGGCACCTGGCCCTTTTCCCCCTCTCGGACCAAGACCGCACTCACTGCTTCCTCGCATACCGACAAGTAAACCAACAATCTTTCCCCCTCTCGAGGTGAGGTGAGGGTAGGTAACTCTGATAGATATGTCTTTTATTCTTCGAAGGCTGTCTGACATTCATCATCCCATTGGAAAGGACTGGCCTTCCGAAGAATCTTGAAAAAAGGCAATGCACGCCGAGCCGATCGAGATAAGAATCGTTTAGTGCCGCCATTCGACCCGTAAGTCTCTCGTACTTCCTTTGTATTTCGAGGGCCGGCATATTCTTTAACGTGTCGATCTTGTCCGGGTTGGCTCGAATCCCGTCTCTCGATATCATGTATCCCAGAAATTTGCCTGTTCTTACCCCGAAGGTGCACTTCTTAGGATTCAATTTCATCCGAGTATCTCGTAGCACCCCGAACACTTCTCGAGCATCGACTAGAAACTGCTCCAATGATCGGCTTTTAATGAGCAAGTCATCCACGTATACCTCTATGTTTCTGCCGATCTGTTTAGCAAAAATCTTATTGACTGCCCTCTGGTATGTAGCTCCAGCATTCTTAAGTCCGAATGGCATGGTTACATAACAGAAGGTGCCAAATTCTGTGATGAACGCTGTCTTCTCTGCATCCCGAGGGTCCATTAAGATCTGGTGGTACCCCTTGTATGCATCTAAGAAAGCAAATACCTCAAAACCGATTGTCGAATCAACTAACCTGTCGATCTTGGGTAACGGGTAAGAGTCCTTTGGACAGGCCTTATTCAAGTCGGTGAAGTCCACACACATGCGCCAGCTGCCATCTGGTTTTTTTACTAACACTGGATTGGCCGGCCCCCTCGGATATAACACCTCTTTTACTATATTGGCCGCTAACAACTTGCCGACCTCGACTCGATGGCCTCCAATCGATCCGATGCGAAATTCCTTTTCTTCGTTTGGTCGGCCTCTTGGCCTGGTCCACTTCGAGCTTGTGAATTGCAATATCTGTTGGAAGGCCGGGCATATCTGAAGCTTTCCATGCAAAAACATCTCTAAACTCTATCAGCAAGTCGATCAATGACTGTTTTTCCTGAGACGGGATCCAAACCCCGACTTGGACATTTTGCTCTTCTGTTCCCCCCATAGGTCAACATTTTCGACTGCCTCGTTCGAGGCCCAAGATTTCTCTTCCTCTTCTTCCGGAATAAGCTCTTCGATGAGGACCTGTTGTACCGCCATCTTACCATTCATCACTATCGAGTTACAGCTTCTGGCGATCTCAATATCCCCTTTTACTTCGTGGGAACCATTCCGAGTTGGGAATTTCATACTATTATGA
The DNA here is from genome assembly GCA_036785695.1 of Gentiana straminea. Classification (NCBI taxonomy): domain Eukaryota; kingdom Viridiplantae; phylum Streptophyta; class Magnoliopsida; order Gentianales; family Gentianaceae; genus Gentiana; species Gentiana straminea. The sequence continues at coordinate 5,042,937 of JAVUPR010000114.1, forward strand.
AACGTCGAAATTATAGCTCGTAACTCGAAAAGGGCTGGTCTACCCAAAATGACGTTATATGCGGAGGGAGCTTTCACGACCACGTAGTGTAGCTCTAGTGTCCTTCCTCTTTCTCCATCACCCACTGTCGTGAGTAGCTTTACGGAACCCATGGGATGGACTGCCTGTCCTGTGAAACCGAACAGTGGAGAGGCTATAGGCGCTAAGTCTTTCTCTTTGAGCTTCATACCCTGGAAGGCCGAGTAGTACAAGATATTTACGGCGCTACCATTATCTAGCGCCAATGACGATGCTGATGATGATCCGGATCGTAATACATAGAACAGAAGTTTGAAATCTCTTCCAACAAATACGCATTGCATATTGATCCCTCTACGAAAGCTTTGTTACCAATCTTTTGTTTTAAGTGATTCAAAAACCTTTCGAATGGATACATCCATCGATATTGCACGGGACCACCAACTCTGACCTCATACGGCAAGTGTACCGGTAAATGCTCCATCGAGTTAAAAAACGCTGGAGGCAAAATCTTCTCTAACTTGCAAATAATCTCAGCAATGTTATTCTCTAAACGAATCACGTCTTCTATTTTTAGGGTAGCAGCACACAAGTCTCGAAAGAATTGACTTATCTCAGTCAATGCATTCCACTCATTTTTCGGAATCAATTCTCGAAGGGCAAGCGGCAACAAACGTTCCATAAAAACGTGACAATCATGGCTTTTCAAACCACGTAGAATGTATTGATCATGATCTACGCACCTACTCAGGTCTGAAGCATAACCGTCAGGGAATTTCAACTTGGTGACCCATTCACACAACACTTTTCTTTTCTCGCTTGTCAAGAACAAGTGTACAATCGGGGGCTTTCGCAAAGCTCTTTCAAATCTTTAGCAGATTTTGGACCACAAGCGAGCTTTGCCTTTAACGTCCATAACCGTGTCAATCAGTTTTTCAAAGAAGTTTTTCTCAATATGCATCACATCCGGGCAATGTCGAAGCAAAGCAATGTTTTCCAATACGGAAGATCCCAAAAAATGCTTCTTTTCCACCAACCATTCTTGGAGTTTTTAAGCCGTTTCAAGTCTGAATCTGAGCCATCAATGATGCTTGGTAGGTGTTGTACAAATTCCCATACCTCCTCACCACTCAATCTACGGGGTGGAGTCGCGTGTTCATACTGTTTGGACTTCAAAAAACCTTTATCAGTGCGAAAATATGGTCTTCAGGGAGAAACTGCCGATGACAATCAAACCAAGTGCATTTACCACTATGTTTGAGCCAGAACGACTTGTTTCCATCACCACAATAGGGACAAGCTTTCACACCGGCCGTAGTCCACCCGGATAACATGCCATACGCAGGAAAATCATTGATAGTCCACATTAGTGCGCCCTCATATGAAAATTTCGTTTTGTGGATACATCGTAAGTAAACAACCCCGTTTCCCCACAAATTTGCTTCAACTCCTTAATCAATGGTTGCAAATAAACATCGAGGTTTCCTTTCGGATTTTTCGGCCCCGGTACAAGCACTGATAAGAATATAAACTGTCTTTTCATGCACAACCAAGGCGGAAGATTGTATGGTGTAACCATGATCGGCCGCAAGAGTAGTTCTTCCCAAAATTACCAAAAGGTGCAAAACCGTCGTGCAAAGTCCTAACCGCACATTTCTAGGCTCCTTAGCAAACTCGGGGTGCATTTGGTCAAAATGCTTCCAAGCTTCGGCGTCACTTGGGTGGGCCATTATACCGCTTGTCCCGGGGTTTTCCGCGTGCCACCTCATTTCCTTGCCTATATGTTTCGTGGCGTACAACCTTTGGAGTCTAGGTCCAATCGGGAAATAAGTCATCACTTTGTTAGGCACACGTTGACCTCTTGCGTTCGTTTTCGGTTTATATCGATCATGGTCACACTTCCGACACTTGTCCGATTCGCGTCCTCCTCCCAAAATAACATACACCCGGCGGGACACACGTGTATTTTCTCATGGGGTAGCTCTAATGCCTTTAACAACTTTTTGGTTTGATAGAAGTTCGAGGTCATTAAGTTATTCTTCGGAAGAATATCTCCTATCAAACCGGTAACCCCGTCAACGCATTTGTGAGAGAGGTTGTGATCACATTTCAAAGTGAGCAACCTAGAAGCCGCTTGCGTACGGAGACACTACTTCCATCACATACGTAAGTTCCTCTCGCGTTTTTCAAAGCATTTCAAAAAACGATGCAACTTCGTGGTTTGGTGTCTCATTGTTCTCCTCTTGGTTAAGAAATTCTTCTCTTACGTGATCAATCCTATCACGTAATGCGTCATTAACCATGTCCTGATAAGGGTTCACATTCCGTTCTTGCTGAACGTTGATCGGAATGGGAAACTCTTCACCATGACACACCCAATCATAGTAGTTTGCGCAAAACCCATATTTAGTTAAATGTAATCTCACGTCATGTTCGATCGAAAATTTAGTGTTCTTACACTTACTACATGGACACTTCATCATTCCATTATTTGCCCGAAACGAATCTAACTGGTTTGCATGTTTTATGAATTCCTCCACACCATTCACAAATACCGGGTTAAATTTCTTGTTAGCATCCAACCTCTCGTACATCCAACTACGTTCTATTCTCTTCATTTTCAATCCTACACATCATATCATACAAAATATGAGACTAACAATAGTCTTTGAAGGTTGTCTCAACACTTTTGCAAACTCGGGTTTTACTCAACTTACTATGAAACTAACAACACTTTAACCTAAATTTTCAATTCATGGTCAAAGGTTCGACGTCAAAATAATTCGGAGGCTTTGCCGGATAACAAAGTACCCCCCAGTACCATTTTCCAAACGGGTAGGAACAAGCACCCTTTGAGGACCTTATGTATGTTATGCTTATCATGTAAGCACATACTTATCATCATTTCAATCCAAATTCAACAAACCAATTCAACCAACATCCGGTTTCTAAACTAATATACATATCTATCCCAATTTCAATATCGTGCAATATCAAGAATATCTCAACAAACCATATCAACCATTTCAATAATGTAAGCATTTTCCTAACTTATCTAACTAATACACATAAGTAAGCATTTTCCTAACTTATAATTACTACACATATATATCTATAAATATATACTACATATGATACACTATATATATATATATTTATAACAAAAGGAAAAAATAAATTGAAAAAAAAAATATAAAAAAATTACATACTACAATATATATATACATATACATACATATATATACGCGGCGGGGGGGGGGGAGGGGGGGGGAATCGGGTCCTCGGGGGAGAGGGGGTGGGAGGGGGGGGAGGGAAGAGGTTACCTGTGGGTGGCGCGGCGGTGGTGGAAGGAGGTGGCGCCGGAAGAACGGCTTCGGCGGGGGGGGGGGGGGGGGGAGAGAAGAGGGGAGAAGAAGAGAAATGAGGAAGAAAAGGGGATCGGTCGGCGATATCCGCCGTTTTGCGACGGAATTTAATGTCCGTCGCAAACTAACCCTAATTCCGTCGCAAAAATCTAAATTCAGAATAATAAAATAATTTTATAAAATTTTATTAAATATTCCGTCGCAAAATAATAAAAATTCCGTCGCAAAATGTCCCGCCAAGTGGAAAAATTGGTACCAGAGTGTCCCGCCAAATGTCCCGTCGCAAACGTAAATTTGCGACGGAAATAAAGTCCGTCGCGAAAATTCCGTCGCAAAACTGCTGTTTTTTTTGTAGTGTTTTGAGTAATAAAATAATTTGTTTCTTAAAAAAAACTTTCTTAATATGCGTAAAAACCCTGATGTGATTATTATTTAGAGACGCATATAGGAGTATTATTTTTACTAGGGGTCAGAGGCCAGAAGGACAAGATAATGTACAAAATGGTTGAGGTGGACAAAATGTAGTAACACATGTACAAAAATATAGTAACACATGTAGTAACTGTCATTCTCAACAATTTTAGATTAAAACTGTCATTCACAACTTTTAACCTTTTTTATTATAGGATATATCTCTATCTCTATCTCTACAATAATAAAAGAGCTAGTTGTTCGCATCAAAAGTGTTTCTCCCACGAATGTTTCATCAAAAAGCGTTTCTCCCTAATATAGAATTTTAATATAGTGTATTAAAATTAATGAGGATTAACATCAGATAAAAAATTAAATAAAATAAAATATTGGGAGAGTTATGCCGTTGAAAAATCCATCAAATAAAATAGTAAGGGAAAAACTACCGTGAAAACGAAAAAAATAATCCATCCAACTAGGAAAAAACTACCGTGAAAAGAAAAAATTTCTATCCTCAACGTTAAAATATTCTACAATAAAATTCTCTAAAAAAAATACCGTTCACAATCACAGGTAGGAAACCAAATTTGTATCTTTAAAAAAAATAAAAACCAAAAGTGAAACGGAAAAAATAATAATAAATTAATATAAATACATTTCAGGACAAGGGCGGAGCCATGATTGAAACTTCGGGTGTGCTAATTGACTATATCGAATTCGTCGGGTGGGCTGGATTAAGAATATTTTATGGATCAAAAAAACAATCTACTAATTCATTAATAAAACAACAACATAAACTAATTCATTGTTCCAAGCAAAAAAATTCTTACTCATATCAAAAGTTCATGTAAATATTCATCATACAACAATAAATGAACAAATACTTAAAGTGGTGTTCAAACGAGTAAAAAAATTATTTATGAAAGATAAAACAAAAAAAGATTTCACACCAATCAAAAGTGACATGAACGATATGTTATTATTATTTTTACTCAATATATACATACATGTAAATCTTATCTTATCTTATCTTAGACATATTTTAAGCCCATACTTTCTTTCAACTTTTCATTGGGAATTTATAAAGCTACTTTTACTCATTTTCAATTGATAATTTTAATCGTACCTAACCTATATATAAGATATAAGATGAAGCACGGCTGCAATTGTTACAATTGCAACCTAACACCACTTTGTTTTACCTTCGTGAAAGGTAACACCACATTCAGTTTTTAATAACATAAGATAAGATGCTATACAATCGATAATCCACCGTCACAAATTCATCCATAATATAAAAAAAAAAACATACTCAACGCTAATTACAACACAATGAACACATAATTAGATGTCAGAGTTGTAGTTGAAATTGTTGACAATGAACATAATGTAGAAATAATAGTACATCAACGGTACATTTAATTATTACATTTATTTTACAGGGTGCATATTATTGTTTTTCAACAACGGTGTCATATGTGAAAATTTTAAATAAACTATAGCACAACTCATGCATGCAATGAACCAAATTAGTTCACATGGGACCATGTTGCTGGGAATGCTCCAAGTGTGCCAAGAACGACGTAAAAAAGCACCCAAATTACTATGCTTAACCATTTAAAACATACAATTACAAGGAAAAAGTTTAACAATAATTTTCTTCCATACACCAGGTATCGATTGAATTTAACAGTTGAATGGCCAAGCGGTTGATATCACATTATTTGGAGAGTCACCGGATACATATATTGGATGTGATATATCTAATTATATTATGTCAAATTCCAAGGGCACTTGTAGCAGGTGTTCTATTAGGTGTCCTATATCTAAAATAGAAATAGAAAACAAAAAACTGGTCAAAATATGACCTACAGAAGATGGGCTATACCTAAAAATATTTAGGTATGGTGAATAGTGTTGTTCTATATAAAATAGAAATAGAAAACAAAAAAACTGGTACAAATATGATCTACAAGATGAAATTTATACCTAAAAATATTTAGGTATGGTGAATAGTGTTGTTCTATATATAGAACAACACTATTCACCATACCTAAATATTTTTAGGTATAACATCCGTCATTGTAGGCCATATTTTGATCGTTTTTTGTTTTCTATTTCTATTTTAGATATAGGACACCTAATAGAACACCTGCTACAAGTGCCCTAAGGCACTTGTAGTAGATGTTCTTTTAGGTGTTTTATATCTAAAATAAATATTTTAATGTTATAGATAAATGGATAGAAATGCTGGTGTGAAGTGTTTTGAATTGAGATGTTGTATAATAGAAATATGTATTATTTTATATTATTTTGGTGGTGTAAATTAGAAATGCTGGTACAAGTGTCCAAATATATATTAGAACTTTAAAAATACATATTTACTTATTTATGTTACTTATTTGCGAATATGATGAATGTATATACACAGGAAACTGGTCGCTCTGAATATATTATGATAAACTGAAGAAGCCTGGTCTAGAAGAATACAGATTCTTCTTCAAATTCAACGGAAACATAGAATATATCAATGGTACCCCAAAGTTGATATCAAAGGCCCTGCGAAAATCCATAATCCAAATATCAACATCAACGAATTGAATCCGAAAATGCAGAAAAACACCGACAAGAAACCTTTTGTAGAGGACGTGAAAAAGATATTGACGCGTCAACCATAAAAACAAAGAAGAAAAACAAAAAGATCCAGCTGACTGCATGCAATCACAACAGGAAACTTACAATTACGAAACACAAAGACACAATTTCAATTTACGTTGACGCTCATGAAGATGCCGTTGGAAGCACAATTGAAACTAAGAAGAAGAAAAAGAAGACCAGAGTGACTACGAGCAATGACAACAGTGAACTTACGATCACGAAAGATAAAAAGTCCAATCTAGCTACCGTGAAGACAAAAATCCTATCTACATTAATTAATTGAAGATGATGATGACATTGGCAACATAAGGAAAAAAATATAGGTTATCAAAAATGAAACAAGAAAAAAAAAAAAAAAACTAAGTCATTTATGAAAATTAAATAGTTGTTTAGCTTCGTTTATACTATTAATACATTTGATCTTTATTCTTGATTATATATTTATGAGCATAATATTATAAAAATGTCATTCAATAAATTATTCATCAAAGTTGATTTGTAGGGTTAATAGTGAATATTAACTTATATGCTGTTCAAATGTATGGAGAGCCAAAAAAAAAAACGTCTATCAATACCGAACTAATTATTCATCGGAAAAAAAAACCGAACTAATCAAACAAAATCAATAATATTTTAGCAATTTTCAAAAAAACAAACCAATCAACAAATTGTCACATTAAATTAACTTTTGTCACAACTTGCTGTTGTTTATAGCAATTTTAGGTTCCTATGATATGCTTTTTCTTTTTGATATTTTCTACTATACCATGTCAAAATTGTTCCGACTTAATTTGTTATTACAAAATTATGAGGAGCAAGGCAACTGTGACTGTCGGTGGAAATTTAATGATCTTCATTTCATGCTTCGAATGTTCATCTACTAAATTGTGAAGTGTTAGAGAAAAATATTGAAGTTGAGGCAGCCTTGATTCCAATAGAAAATTATACTAATTATTATAAAGCTGCTTGTTCGGAAATCGAATACGGCGAAAGCACATGTTAGGGAGACGTTCATATCTATCAGCGCGAATTGAGCCATAAAAGATCCGGTTAATTACTTAGACCGTCGTCTTCGCTTGTCCTGAAAAAGCTAACCCGAGCTGACAAGACCGTTATGTCTCATATATATATATGGAGTTAATTTTCTTTCACCTTATATAGCAACGTGGGATATTACAAGGGATGCAAACATTTCTTGCCTAAAAATAGCAAGTCTTTTCCTAATGAAATCCAAGTTGTGCACACAAAAGTTTGCATGCATTTCATGCCTAAAAATAGCAAATATTTTCCTAATGAAATCCAAGCATAGAAAAAAGAAAATCCCTCCTTCTTTAACGGGGGACAATTCATTTTTGAAATTAAAGCTGGCATAGGTTTTTATTGGCTCAATGAGTGGATTACAAATTTCAATTAGCTAAACCTTCTTCTCCAAATATCTCAATCTTTCTTGCATGCAAACCACCCTGTACCGCTAAGGCAAGGGTGGTTTTCTTGCCTCGCGCCACCACAGGTCACAAGGCAAGAGATAATACAAAGGAGGAAGGGGGAGGAGAGGGTTAATTCGGAATCCGCCATCATGGATAAGCCAGCTCCATTGGATATGGAGAAAATTACCAAAGCCATTAAATGCTATGCAGAAACAATTTATAGGTTCAACGGTGTTTGGGAAGGCCCTGATCCTTTGACCCCTATTGTACCTCTGTTCCTTATTCAAATTACCATCGCGATATTGGCTGTTAGACTCCTCATGGTTGCCTTGAAACCTTTCAACCAGCCTGCCTTTGTTGCTGAAATCCTTGTAAGTATTCAATTCAACCATAATCCTTCTTCTTTTCAAAAATTTGAAATATATGTCTTATCGTTACGCCGGAATGTTTTTTTCATTATAACGAAGGATTTAAGGGCACCCCACTAAATCTAAAAAAGGCACCACAACAATGTTTAAAAATAGGCATGTGGGGTGCCCTTAAGGGCAAGGGTAGATTTAGTGAGGTGCCCTTAAAGGGGGGTGCCTTAAAAATTTGTCATTCTCTTGTGTGAAGAAATTTCTTTTTTCTGAATGCAGAGTGGATTAATCTTGGGGCCATCATTATTTGGGAGATTTGATACCTACAGAAAGTTTTTATTCCCAAACTACAACATGAGGATCTTAGAGCCAATGGCTCAATATGCCCTTACATTGTATGCATTCTTGATGGGACTACAGATGGATGTAAGAGCCATAATGAGAACAGGGGTGAAGCCTGTCCATGTTGCCATTGCCGGGACGATTGTCCCGTTTGCCATTGGTGCATCAATGTTTTTCATGCTCAATGAAACGAACAAGACAGGTGCATACTTTTGGGGTGCTGCCCTTACCGTGACAGGGTTTAAGGTACTAGCTAAGATATTGGACAAGCAGAAACTTTTACAGACAGAAATAGGGAAAACCGCGTTGTCTGCTGCACTGATTAATGACATGGGATCTTGGTTTTTTCTTGCACTTGGATTTGTATTCACTGGTTCTACTAGTAACATCCCTTGGGCAATTCTAGCTACGACTATTTTCGTAGTTGTTTGTGTAAATCATATACGTCCTGCCCTCGGATGGATCATCCGAAAAACCCCGGAAGGACAAGGGTATAGTGAGTTCTACATTTGCTCGATCCTAGCTGGTGTATCCCTTTTTGGTGTTTTCACTGATGCTTGTGGTACTCATCCTATGATTGGTGCCTTTGTGTTTGGACTTATAATACCAAGTGATGCACTTCAAGCAGCACTTATGGACAGGCTCGAAGACTTCATTTTAGGGATTTTCATGCCTATTTTTTTCGTTGTCAGTGGACTTAGAACCAACGTCGATGTCATCTGTACCTCAAAATCTTCTTGCACAAAAGCGTTTTCAATCATCGTTTTAGCTTTTGTCCCGAAACTTCTTGGAACCATTGCTTTGTCTTTTCTACATGAAATGCCTATCCCAGAAGCAGTTGCTATTGGGGTACTTACTAGTGCCAAAAGCACCATGGCTTTGATCATCCTTGAAGTTGCTCAAACCCAAGGGGTATGTATGTATGTATGTATGTATGTATGCTTGTTGTTTCTTTCGTATCGTAAATAACATTGTTTCTGTGTATGTCTTGAGCAGGCTTTGAGCACATCAGCTTACTCACTTATGGTGGTCATAATTGTTGTAATGACAATGGTAGTCACTCCCGTTACACTCCGGTATAGGCCATCAGAAACATTGATACCCTACAAAAGGAGGACTATCCAAAAAGCGAAATCCGAAGAGGAACTGAGAATTATTACATGTATCCATAGCACAAGCAATGTTTCAACCATGATCAACCTACTTGAAGCTTCGAATTCCTCACACAAATCACCGATCGTGGTGTTTGCTCTTCACCTAGTCGAGCTCATAGGACGTACCTCAGCAATGCTAGTTGTTCATAATTCAAGAAGAGCAGGCCCTAGAAATCCAAGCAATGTGGAAGTTCAGACAGAGAGCATCCTTCATTCTTTTGACAACTACGAGCTACGTTCTGAAGGCGTTACAACTCAAGTATTAACCGTTAGGTCGAATTACACATCAATGGATGAAGATATTTGCTGCATTGCAAGGGATAAACGAGCGTCGTTTGTTATCCTTCCTTTCCATAGGCAACAAGGCTTAGCTGGTGAAATCCAAGAACTAAATCCAGCCATTAGGAATGTAAATGAAGGTATATTAGCAAATGCACCTTGTTCAGTGGGTGTTCTTATAAACCGAGGACCTTCAGAAGCCCGTAAACACGGATGCAATATAGCAATGCTCTATTTCGGGGGTCCCGATGATAGAGAAGGATTAGCCTATGCATGGAGAATGGCTGAACATCCAAATAACAGACTAAGAGTGGTCAGATTCATCCCAAGTGAACAAGCAACAAGAAGTCAAGACCTCATGGAGGAAATGGATTTCGTAGAGAAAAGCTTCGTCTCGGTACAAGTCCTAAACGAAAGAGAAAAGATGATGGATGATGAATTCATCAACAAGTTCAAGATCTCAACCATGAACGACGAGACCATAACCTACACCGAGCTCTTACTTAACGACGAAGAAGAAACCATCAATGCCATTAAAGCAATGGATGCAGAAAGGTATGACCTTTACATTGTTGGCAAAGGCAGAGGGATGGCTTCACCGTTGACAGCCGGGCTCGCGGATTGGTGTGACTGTCCTGAATTAGGCCCTATTGGGGATCTTCTAGTCACCTCGGAATTCGAGTCGTCGTTCGAGGTGTTGGTTGTGCAGCAATATGTGAAGCAAACTGAGCATAAAGAAGGGTCAGTGAGATCTGCTAGCTCATTGAGTCAGAGGGCAGATATGCATCTAAGGGCATCATCAGCCTCTGGGAGTGATATATTAGAATCATATCCAAGTTTCAGGAGAGAACTTGAGCCCTAACTAACTAACTAACTAACTAACTAACTATGCTCTGTAATAAAATTGTTGAAATATCGTTTCCATGATATATTAATTGAAATGAAGTGCAATCAGAAGCGACGCATGCGGAAAGCAACAAGTTCAGAAGTGCAATCAGAAGTAATGCAGTAGCTGGAAGATCAAAGGAAACGATGTTGAGAGTTAAATGAGTAAATCAGAAGAAGAAGCTTAAGTTCTTATAGGACTTTTGTCGAACACTTTTGAAGCAAATTTCTAGACTTTGGGCGGCTAAAAATTGAACAAACTCTTAATACTTTCTCTACCCAGTTTTAATTGCAGAGTGAAGCAGATACAACAACTTCAAGAAAGCACAACAGATGATAAAGTTGTAAATCCAAAATCAAAGCGATAATCAAATAAGCAAAATCTGAAACTGTGTTTAAAAAACGATAACTAGACGCTATAATTAAATGGCATTAGCCTACAGAAAGGGTGTAACAATCGTTAATGAATCGATTACATCTCGAATAAGAACATACCTTCAAAACATGTTTTGTTTAACTCTCATTGGTGACGATAACATTTGAGATCGTGAGAATTCCCACATGAAACGATACACCTTAACGTCAACTTCACCATTATTTTTCGTCTTTTTGCCGACATAATAAAGACATTTTTATTTTTTATTTTTATCAACATCCATGACAGCAGAAAACCTTTTATATTAAAATTTAACTTGCTCGCCGCCGTATTACTAATTGGATTATATATTTCTGCGTAATCTTTCCGGCTACTTAATGATAACAATAGTGGGAATTTTAAGGATTTCCCTATGTTCTTCACAAGTTTTTTTTCCTTCTCCATCGTTAACTAACGAACTTCCCCCGTCTTCTCCGAATAGATTCCTCAGTTTCTTCCTGCATGTTAAGCAATCAAAGTGACCAAATTATTCTAATACAGAATTAAGAGTAGACTTTAGAGATTTCAACACGAGCATATAATCTATTTTTTTTAACTATAAAATACATATTGTGTGATATTTTCTTGGGGGAATTGAAAATATATACCTTTGGGTAAAAATAGTTTTTTTTGTATACCCATATTTTTAAGTCTTACAAGCATAAACCTCAGTAGGACGGGCAATTTGACATTCAGGACGGGATATAATGTCATGAGGACGGACTAAAATAACACGTCTTCAGTAAATTTTTTCACTCGGTCGTGCTAAAAAACCCGTCCCGAATATATATATATATATATATATATATATATATATATATATATATATATATATATATATATATATAGGCAACAGATTAATTAACCCGTCCTGCAAGTTTTTTTCCAAAAGTTAAGTTTTTCGATGGAACTTGTTGGATTCCAAATCTAGAGAATCAACTCGTTTCAGATTTCGCCATGAAAGCTTCTTAGCTTTGAGTTGATTAGAATCAGGAAACGAATCATCCTTCCCGTCCTCAAATTCCGCCGGAGTACTGGAAGCAGTTTCACTTTCATCGTCTGATTCCTTTGCGAGCAGCGGTGACGGCGGCGCCGGAGGCGGTGGCTCCGACGACGACCGTTGATGATGCGATCGTCAAGCATATTTCCAGTACGTAAATTGAGTAATTTAGCTGTTCAATTTGAGGAGCAGGAGTGTGTATATATATATATAACAAATCCGGATGATGTAGTATGAGATAAACTTAATTAATCTGTTGTCAAAAAAAAAAATTATATATATATATATTCAGGACGGGTTTTTCAGCACGACCGAGTGAAAAAATTTATTGAGGACGTGTTATTTTAGTCCAACCTCAATGAAAAATAACCCATCCTCATGACATTGTATCCCGTCCTGAATGTCAAATTGCCCGTCCTACTGAGAGTTATGCTTGTAAGACTTAAAAATAGGGGTATACAAAAAAAACTATTTTTATCCAAAAGTATATATTTCGAATTTTCGTCTATTTTCTTTGTATCTACAGTATTTATCCAGATTCTGTAAAATTTTCTTTATATCTATCACATTATGTAAAATAGAGAATCTGTTGCATATCATTTTTGATAGAGATTTGTAAACTAGAAAAACGTGTATTTAAAATTGTAAAATGGAGTATTCGATAAGAGTATCTGATGTAAGTGCTCTAACTCGAATCAAACAATAAAAATTTGAACATGAATTACCTTTCTTGCATCGACATCATCTCCTGTTTTTTTTTTTTTAAGCAGGCCGGCCGCTCTCCCTTCTTGTTGTGCTTGTCATAGTGTATGAACTGCTAAATCCAGAGATCGTCATTATACGTATTCACATAGTTAATAACGCTTTACTTCACAGAAATTGCATGATTTTACAAATTCACATAGTTTAAAACACCCTCTCAAAAAAAAAAAAAAAAAAACATAGTTTAAAACACTAATTAACCAAAAACATAATACAGTCGATAAAGTCTCCTTACATTATTACCAAACACAACATAAATTCAGACAATTCTACAACAAATAAAGATGTGGATGAATGGGAAGTTCTTCTTTGATTTTCATAAGATCAAACTCTTAAACGAAATTTGAAAATTAAAACTTAAAAGCTATAATAAAAATAAAGTAGCTACTCTAAATCGATATCCCACGCTAGCCTCAAATCCTTAGAACGTTTAACTGCCTTTGATAGGAACACATGAACAGGCGGGCGTAAATAAAGTGAATCGTGTTAAATTTCAAACAAGTAAGTAGAAAACAATCTGGAAAAACATCAAGAACTGGAAAAACAGAAAAACTTCTCAATGGAGAAGATGAAGATAAACAAATTTTGAATTAAGGAAAAAGCGGGAAAATGGAGAAGTGATCATCTACAGAAAACTTGAATGGGAAAACTTAATTGGAACTTCTAATCCTACTTCTACACTTCTAATTGCTATTTATACTAGATGAATCAACTCAATTTGCGGTTACAACTATCTTGTCAACCCCTTGCAAAGGTGTTTCATAAAATGCTCCAATGAGCAAAATAACCACCTATCCTTCTTTAATCTCAACACCCCCCCCCCCCCCCCACAAGCTAATCATGGGATGAATAAGATCGGAACAGCTTGCAAAATAACCACCTATCCTTCTTTAATCTCATATAAATCTTTGAAAGGAAATGCTTGCAACAGTCTGATCAAAGTGGCTTTATTTACTGGTTTTGTAAGAATGTCAGCAGGCTGTTGTTCAGTGTTGATTAGAAGAGGCATTTGATGAGAGACAAATTATCGCTCATTTTTATGACATTTTACCCTATTTCCGATACCACTTTGAGCATTTTTGTACCAATTCAAGTCATTATTTGCTTAATTTCATCCCAATGTGTAGATAGTAATTATTATATAAAATATCATATTTTGATAGGTTTTGTACCGGTTTAGTAACCAGAGCATCGTGTCGGGTTTACACTTGGTATTTTTGTGATTTATTGCAGGATTATAGGTTGACCAAGACCCCGAGTGATGACACATGGTGAAACCTTGGAATTGTGACGTAAAGCTCGACGGATACGGAAATATAATTAACAATTGTGCGATGATGTGACTCGGCTCAGACCGGAAATTGCCGGCCTAAGCCGGAATATCAAGGATTTTGTAAGATCGGGCAAATATTGGCAATTTAATGAGAACATGACATCCAACAAACTGATGTGACCCGGCTTAGACCGGGAATGTACCAATTCAGCATTTTGTTTACTATTCATGTTCAGAGAGTTGGGTATATATATATATATATCAACGGAGAAAAAAAGAGGGAAGGAGGGGGGACTTCCCCATCTTCTTCCCCCTTCTTCTCTTCATCTTGGAGACACCATCATCCATGGCTTCTAGAGCCAAAAATTAGATTTTATATTAGCTATTTTCATCACAAAATTAATTCTAGATTGCTTATCTTAGTCTTATGGGTAATTTGATTGGGGGAAGAAATCAAGCACTTGGTTCAACCTCCATCGAAGCTCTCCGGAGATGGATACAAACTCCCCTTTGCAATCTTATCGTTGTAATCGAATGCTAGCTCAATCGGTTGGAGTTTTGATTGGAAGGAGCTTATCCATACGCATTCTCCAATACACGTCCACGTACAGTCCAAGTGTCTCTACACTTAGATAGACGAGATCTATCCCTGCTCTTAAAGACAGAAGACATCTAA
Organism: Gentiana straminea; assembly: GCA_036785695.1. Lineage (NCBI taxonomy): Eukaryota > Viridiplantae > Streptophyta > Magnoliopsida > Gentianales > Gentianaceae > Gentiana > Gentiana straminea. The sequence continues at coordinate 5,057,961 of JAVUPR010000114.1, forward strand.
TACGTGTTGGTCTGTACGTACTATCAATGCCCTGTTTAATAGTACATCAGCTTAGAGACATTAAAGTATCAAACTTTATTAAAGTGATTAGAGATCTCATCAACCATAATCGCCTATCATGGTTTCTCTACCACAGTCTAATACTAAGGACGTTATCATATAACAATTCATAATTGGTTCTAAAAGAACAAACATGACAACGAGAAAAGCCATATATATATATATATATATATATATATATATATATATATATATATATATATATATATATATATATACACACACACACATACATATAACCATAAAGAAATAGTAGAAATGATCCGACCCGGTCGGATCCGGTCCATCCTGATTGGGTTTAGGACACTATTTCAACAATTTCTTGATAATCAATCCCATATGTTTGAGTGTAGCCTTTTGCTACTAGTCTAGCTTTATATCTCTCTATTGAACCATCAGGGTTGTATTAATTTGATTCTGTATATCCATTTGCACCCAATGGGTTTCTTGCATGGGGGCAGATCAACTATTTCCCATGTATGAGTCTTTTGTAGAGCTTCCTTCTCTCTTTGCATTGCTTCTTTCCATTCATCATGCTTGATGGCTTGATTGTAAGTCTACGGCTCTTTAACAGCATCAATAGCATTAATGAATTTGGCATAATCTGTTGAGAGATTGTCCAGGCTCATGAATTCACTCAGAAGGTGTGGGGTCTGCTAAACAGTATGAGCACCCCATTGATAAAAGGTTGGTGATTTCCTTGTTCTTGTGGACCTTCTTAAATGTGTGGGTTCAGGGGCCTGATTAACTGTTGTATGCTCTTCATTAGATGCCTCATCTGCAGCTGATCCTGTGTCTGGCTGGTCTACTGAGTCTTTCAGCAGATCATCAAAATTGTCCATTATTGGTAAAGGAACATGCATGTCAGCAAGATATCTAGCCCTTCCTAATACCTGTTGAAATAGAGGAAAATAAGTCTCATGGAATTGAGTGTTTCTAGCAACAAAGATGTCTTTGTTGGTAATATCTAAAAGAATAGCACCCTTGGACGTATTTGAATTCCCAAGATAGACACAAGTCCTACATCTTGAGTCAAATTTTGTCATGTATTTTTGAAGTGTGCAAGAGAAACTAAGCAACCAAAAACCTTAAACACAGAATAGTCTGGTTTAGTTCCATAAAGCACCTCATGTGGAGTGTTTTCTTTCAGGAGCGGTGTAGGTGTAGCATTAATTAATTTTACAGCATGTAAAAGACAGAAAACCCCAAAATTCAATGGGTAATTACTCTAGAACCTCAGTCCCCTGGCAACATTCAGCAGATGCTAATGTTTCCTTTCAACAATACCATTCTGTTCTGGTGTGTTGACACAGGATGTCTGATGTATGATGCCCTGCTGAGCATAAAAGTCAGCGAGTTGGAACTCATCTCCATTGTCAGATCTAATAACTTTAATAACTTTGTGAAACTGAGTAGAAATAAATTTAACCATGGATTTAACAAGGTCAGAGGCTTCAGATTTATGCATCATAAGAAAAACCCAGGTAAATCTAGAAAAGTCATCTACAACAGTTAAGAAATATTGTTGTCCATTGACAACATGTTGTCTTAAGGGACCCTAGATATCCATATGAACAAGATCAAAAACAGCATTTACAATAGTAGTACTCAAAGGAAAGGGATTTTTATTTAGTTTTTCCATAGGACAAACATAGCAAAGGTCATGATTACAAAATTTGACATCAGCAGACTGTGAACTAATAACTTGCAGTCTCTTATCTGGCAAGTGTCCTAGTCTGTAATGCCATAAAAGAGCATCATTTAATCTATCAGATAAGGTGTGATTTCAACAGCATTGGCAACAGAAAGCCTTATTGGTTGATCCATGACATAGAGTCCTCTGTGTAACTCAGCTGAACCAATCACTTTCTTGTTCTTGTCCTGTAAAACACATTTGTTAGCAGAAAAGACAGCTCCACCTTTTGTATGATTAATAAATGAAGGTAAAGAGAAAATATTATACTTAAAATCAGGAATGCAAAACACATCATGTAGGACCAGATAAGGGTTGACCCTTACTTGTCCTATATGTGTGGCAGAAACATTATTTCCATTAGGTCTTATTTTTATACCAGATGAAGGTTTGGGATTGCTTAATAGATCTAATGATCCTACAATGTGATCAATGACACCAGAGTCCAAGATCCATTGTATAGATCTTACTAAATTTAGATCACATGTCCCTGTAGCATGTGAGTAACGTGTCACAATCTCAACAAGCTGGCCAATTGCAAACCCTGCATGTCTAGGAGGATCCGAACTCAGCAGAGCCATCAACTTATCAAGTTGCTGTGCAGTAAGATTTGGAAATCCCGGTCCAGCAGACCTGTTTTTGGCCTGATCTTCTTCTACTGGCTGTTCATCCTCTACCAAATTAACCCTTTTTGACTTGAAACTAGGAGGATAGCCATGTTTATTGTAACAAGTCTCCTCAGTATGACCATTAAATCCACAAAAACTGCATTGCATCTTCTTGGGATTTTTAGGTCTAGGATTGGCAGCAGATGCAGAGTTAGGTCTGCTGACAATCTGATTTTGTCCCTGTCCATTTTTCCGAGACAAGAGAACCATAGAATCTTGATTCTTGGCCCTGTTAGCTACACACATCTTCTGTCTTTCAAACTTAATGGCCATTGCAAAGGCATCATGGATTTCTGGAAAAGGCACCATCAGCATTGCCTGTGAAACCATTGGCTCAAACTCATCCCTTAAGCCTTTTAGGAATTTCATGACATGTTCAGCCTCCATATGATCCATTAGTGTGCTAATTGCATTGCAGTGACATTGAGGATCATAAGAGAAATTTGATACAGGCCTGATAGTCTTGATTTCTTCCCACAGAACCATCAATTTTGTGAAATGTTGATTGACAGAATCATTGCCTTGCTTCAGCAGATGCATATTTTCAAGAAGATCTGAAAGCCTCAAGGCATCAAAATTAGAAAATCTAGCTGCAAAATTCTACCAAACTGCATGTGCACTCTTAAAGTACATCAAACTCTGGGCAATGGTGTTCTCTATAGAATTTAAGATCCATGATCTCACCATTGTATCACACTGTCTCCATGCATGGAAATCTGCTGAATCTGCTTCTGGCCTTTTGATTGTGCCATCTGCGAACCCAATTTTGTTCTTGGTAATTAACACCATCTCCATAGACATTTTCCATGGATTATAGTTGTTGCCATTCATCTCCATAGACAATAAATTGTTAGCTACAATATATTTTTGCGAAAATAAACACGCAGTGATTAATCTTTATCCTTTTAAATAAAAACAACAAGTACGTTCCAGGTTTAGATAAAGGGAAAGGTTTGTACTTTCTTTTCGCCAAGGCCGAGACTCGGACCCCCGGTGGCATACTTGCACAACCGGTGCTAAGTAGCATTTATAAGAACCCTCTCGTTCAGAACAGACCATATGATCCATACCGGGTTTACACCAGCCCGAGGGAGACCATTTTCTGTGCCAATTCTTTTCAAAGTATGTACTCTCAGATGCTTTGCGGCCTTTTCATGAGAGAAGAGGTCCTAAGGATGGGTGCCATTTTCTCTTCTGGTCTTCTCTTAGCCATTCGATTCCTTCAACTTAATTGGAAACAACTCGCTTATGATATCAGAACTGGGACCTTAAGCCTTAAGGTTGTCAGTGACCCTTCAGTTAGAGAATGCATGTCTAAAATTCTCAAGCCAAATCTTGAGCTTGCAGATTTTGTACAAAAGGAATGTGAAAGTGAAGAGTGGGAAGGGATTATAAGAAGAATTTGGCCACATACTAAGTACCTTGATGTTATTATTACCGGCACCATGGCTCAAGTACATTCCTACTCTTGATTACTACGGTGGTTGACCGCCGCTTGCATCCACCAACTATGCATCCTCGAGTGTTTTTTTGGGCTTAATCCGAACCCGTTGTGCCGGCCTTCGAAGTCTCATACACCATCATGCCAAATATGGGCTACTTCGAGTTCATCAACAACAGTGACTCGACTAAACCCTATCCATTGAAATCTTCTAAAACCCCACATTACCTCGTCGACCTAGCTAACGTGGAGATTGGAAAAAAATATGAACTTGTGGTCACCACCTATGCCGGGCTTTGCCGTTACCGTATGGGCGATATCCTACAGGTGCTTAGTAATTTTACTTTAATTTTGACAAATTTTCCTCTCGGCTAATATATAAGCTTCCAATCCTTTCTTGTTTCGACCAGGTGACGGGCTTTCATAATGCCGCGCCACAATTTAAATTTGTGAAGAGAATGAATGTGGCATTGAGCATTGATGCGGATAAGACCACGAGAGGAAGAAGCGCAAAACGGGATCTAGAATGCGTTGGCCCTACTGCAACCGTACAATGCCGGGGTGTTGGAGTACACAAGTTATGCAGATATCAGGACAATCCTAGGACATTATGTCATTTACTGGGAGCTTCTAGTCAAAGAAGCAGCTAACAAACTGAGCAAAGAGGTTTTGAATAAATGTTGCTTGTCCATTGAAGAGTCATTGAATTCGTTGTATAGACTAAAGAGAGCGAAGGACAACTCCATAGGACCTCTTGAAATAAGGGCTGTTAAAAATGGAACATTTGAAGCGTTGATGGACTATTCCATTTCTAGGGGTGCTTCCATCAACCAATACAAGGTCCCAAGATGCGTCAACTTCCCACCTATTGTGGAACTACTGGATTCTAGAGTGGTATCTACGCATTTTAGCCCCGCCCTTCCATGTTGGATTCCTGAGCCAACATTGACCTGCTCCATGACACATGACTTTCTTGCAGTTGCATGAATATTTGATGTGCATATATTGGTCGATCATATAATACCCTTGCATGCACGTCATAGTCGATAGAGAGTTGGACAAAAAATTTGGCCAATTCTCTCTCTCGAGAGAGGACCTTTTTACAATTTTATATTAGTATTGAAGCTTTTTGCTAGTTCTTTTTTATTTATTTAATTGATTTTGTTTACGATACGAAAGATTTCAACTCAAGACCTCTTGGTTCCGAGGCCACAGCATGAAGCTTTCGATCTACTAGCCTTAATAAGTTGTAATTGTAATCATCTGTTTGTGATTTATTTTTATATGTTGATTTCATTAGTTATTACAATATACATTTTATATTTGCCGACTTATCTTCCCCCCCCCCCCCCCCTTCTCCCTTTCTAAGATACAAACCGGTACTAAGATTGTCGCCCTCCATATGGAAGGTAGTGTAGAAGTATTTAAGATCTGGGACCTTTGCCGAAATATCACTATTGAGTCAAGGCAATTTCTGGACTATCATTCCGTTGTCGAAATACCACTCCAATTTTTGCGTTTTAGGTGTTTTTGGAACCAAACTAAACCCTAATTGGGAAGGGGAACCCCAATAGGGGCCGATTTGTGTACTTTAAGATAATGCACATTTGTGAAAAAAATGAGAGAAAATCGCGAACCAAAATCGTGAAAATTGTACTAAAGTGGTATTTCCACATTTACACCACAGAATGAGTGACATTCCAGAAAAAATCCCTTAAGATCTTGATTATATACTAAAACATCAATTGTCATGTAATAAAATCGGAAAAATTGCAATTTTCGTCCGGTACTTAAACCTGCCAATTTTAGAGGCAAGATGCTAAAACCCACATTTTAATACAAAATAAATAAATAGGACACACTCTTTTTTTTAGTTGCAAAAAGGACAAGAAAATTTCAGACGGACAAAAATATCCTTCAATATAATTGGCTGGACACCTAACTGAACGCAAGTTGTTTTTTTCTCCTTTCACGCCGATGCTTCTTCATTGTGCTGCTGCTGCTTCTTCTTCTTTTATTTTTTTATTATTTTTTTTAAACAACCGTAACTTTTGATTTACAACTCCGATTATCAAAAAAATTTCACCAAAATTCATTTTTTTTTTTGCTCTTTATTTAGAGATCTCATACGATACCCTTCCGACGTAAATTTTGAAAGTCGAAAAAACATTTGCATTAATCGGAGCGTTTTCTTATAAACGACCGTAACTTTTGATTTAGAATACCGAGCATCAAAATTTTCTACCAAAGTTTATATTTTTTTTCTCTTCATTTTGAGATCTCACACGATACCCTTTCGATGTAGTTTTTGAAAGCCGAATTAAATCGCAACGTTTACAGTATCACAGTAACAGTAACAGATGTAGTTCAAGGTTCAATAGCATCACATCTGATCTAAAACATTTAAATATAATACTGGTAGTTTCCAGAATGCAAAATCATATGGGAAGAAGCATCAGCAAGACAAAATGAAAGCTCCGAAAATAAACTAAAGCACCAAGAAAAGGTCTATTAGCTGCAACAACATCAAGTACAACATTCTCCAAACTCTTTGCACTTCCTCAAATTGGAAGCTCTGATGGGGAACACGCTGCCCATTCTTATATATCAACTGGCTAGGAACTTTGCAAAAGTCCATTGAACTTGTTGTCTTTCTTCATAAACTCACACAATGAAGCTGCATTTTCTCCATTTACTTCAATTGCTTCAACATTGAACTACATTTTGTATTAAAAAGATCGAGGAGAAGGAGCCTACAATATCAGTTCACAGTATTAGTAACACAATATCAGTATCACAGTATCATTAACACAGTATAAGTAACTGTTGGTCCCTTGGAAAGGCTAACACAAGTTTAGAGGGGGTGAATAAACTTGTCACTAAAAACTGGATTTTAATCTATTAAGGTTCAGTTAAAACTTGTGTGGAGTTAAGCTGACTAAGCTGAGTCTAAGTCAAACTGACTTATGCAAAACTGAGTCAACCTGCAGCGTATATAATTCTAGCCTTTTTCTTGATCTTGTTATTCTATGTGAAAGCCGAGTGTGCTAAACTGAATTCTGGTGAATGTCAATTTATGAGCTGTGAGTTGTGTAACAATTAGTTCTCAGTATGCTGAATAAACAATAATAAATGTTGTAATGATAAATATCAGAATGTAAGTGCGTAAAGTAAATGAAACAAGAGTTATAGAGGTTCCAGGTGGTGTAATCCTGTCAGTCCTCTCTTCCCCAGTGGTGTAGGAGGAAAATTTCACTAGAACTTCTTGAGGTGAGGTGTTACAAAAAGTCCTAAACAATTGTCCTTGGCTAATCCTAGCTTCACTATCTAAACACTTGTAGAACAGGTGGAATGGCTGCTCTGCAATTGCTTGAGTCACTGGTCCTTGAAGGGTTACGTATGCCTCTTCACCAGCTACCACCACAAACACAGTCTACCCGGCTGCTGATACAACTGTCCCTGGCAAATCCTTCACCGGATTGCTTCACAGTCTAAACCTTTGATTAAGAATCAAAGTTGGGCTAAGAGTTAATAAATTGATTCTTGTTTGTGGTTCTTCAAAGTGTCTGAATATGGATAAATTCTGTGTAGCTTGGACACTTGAAGAAATTCTTGAATGATCTTGTTAGAGAAAAGATGATACCAATTCGAATGAACGAGACTAGTGCACAAAAATGCTTGTAATCTTGTTAATTCTTCGTGTTTGATCCTTGGTGCAAAGTCCTCTATTTATAGTGTAAGGTCCAACGTTCATCTTGCTTGAATTTGAATTGTATCAACGTCTATTTTGTAACGGTTATATTTTGTGACTGTTCTGGCTTGTCAGTACTTCATCCAATAAAATTGCTTACTTTACACCGTTCGAATAAACTATCAGTTTGTTGGATGGCTGACTTATAAAACTGAGTTTCCTGATAAGTTTTATACTGAGTATGTCAGTTTCAGTTTCTTGACTGACTTGGAGCATTAACTGAGATTTTACTCTTCTTCAAATATCAGTACTCCAGTTTTTCATCTGATTATTATTGACTTAATCAGAGTACACCATAAGCATATATTATCTAAGAGTTCATTGTCCTTATGATTCTTAGGCCTTCATACAAGATCCATAAAGTCAGTTCAGGTCACCACAAACTTGCCTGAAGTCTAACTTCATCAATGGGGTGTAAACAAACATGTTCTTGAATAAGATGAATTATCATCAAACCTAAATTATTATTTCCAACAATTTCCCCCCTTTTGATGATGCCAAAACCCTCCTTAAAAGAAAAGTTTAAAGATAAACACAATACAAAACAAGTAAAACTGGAAATTGGATTTCATTAAGATTTTGCAAAAACTGGATCAAGTTACACATTTTGTATAAACTGAAATGAAACTTTAAACAACTTTCTGTTTAACTAAGACATACTTCCATCTTTTTTCATGAAGGCGATATTCTCTTTCAATCCTTGTATCTTCATTGCTGAAAGTCTTGAGGTAATCCACTTGGCTTGTTAGCTTCCATTTTCTCCACACAGCTAACTTTGGAAAATGACTTTCACCTTTGTAATAACTTTCAAAGTCATTGACATCTGCTTTCATCTGTTCAACCTTATCTTTGATCTAAAGTTTTTCTTCAATCCTTTTGATCTTTTTGTAATTGGCCATTTTTTGTTTATGATGGAGATCACACAAAAAGTAGTTGAGTGATTCTTCATAATTCTTGTATCTGTACTTGGCTTTGACATGACTGTAGTCTGCAACAAACTTCATCCAAAGATCTTCAGTGAGTGTTGCTCTTCTTTCATCGGGTTGACTGTATTTGATTATCAGCTGCTCATCAGTTAGTTCTTCAACTTGTCTGATGTTTGATTCTGTAGCTGATTTTGCTTTCTTCATTTTTGTCAACTCAGTTTCAAGCTTCAGTTTTTCTTCACATAACTTCAGCTTTTCTTCCTCCACTTCCCCTTTTTTGGCATCATACAACTCATTGATTAGTTGATGTGTTGCCTTCTGATTTGTGGACATCTCTGTGTTGAGTTTCTAGCACATAGATCCGTTGATTGAGGTGCCATTCAGCTTGAGCATGAGTTTCTCGATCTTCCATAGTTGTTTGTTCAAGTTTTTCCTTTAGATTGAGAATCTCCGATACTGAATTTGATGTGGATTTCTTGATAATGTCCAACTTAGTGTGAGTTGAGACATCAGCTTTCTTCCTATAATCCAAGTAACTGGAAACATGTGATAGAAGACCACTTAAACCATCCTTTTGTTTGAGCATAATCTTCAAGCCTTCTTGGACTTGGCTTAATTCTTCAGTTGTAAGTTTCTCAGATGGGTGTTTTTCCTCTGGATTTTAGACTGACATGCATCTTCAATTATCATTAATTGCTGATTATCATCAGCTCTAGCTCATTCTGCTTTATTGTCAGTTGTCTGATTTCCAATTGGCAATCCTTCTTGCTGAGTAACAGTTTGCGCTGCTTGTGGTTGAGGTTGAGTTTCTAACTGCAAAACTGTACTCCTTTGAGCTTCTTTCCTTGAATCATCTTCTTTATCATCCTCTTTTTTCTTGAAAACATCCTTGGGTATAGGTGATGTGGTTGATTCAGTTCTCTTAGCTATCTCTCTGAATCTGTTGTAGCAATTGTTGAGAAATTCTTCCATAGGAAATAGTGCATAGAGATTTGGTATTTCCAGTTTCTCCAACAATAGTTTCTCTTCATTAAGTAGAGTAGCTTCTCGAGAATCTTCAGTCTTGAGCTTCATCTTCATCAGTTTGATGATCCTTTCAGCATCAAAGAGATACCCCTTTGGTTGCATAACAAAAACTTGTTTCTCTGGAACAAAAACTTGCATACCCATTTGGTTGCATACCCCTTTGGTTGCATACCTGTTCCTTGTGCATAACAAAAACTTGTTTCTCTGGAACTGCTTCAGGAACTGAAGCCTTTAACTGACTGACAACAATTGTTAGTTGTTGTTCCCCCTCAGTTGTTGCTAACTGACTTGAAGTACCTGGGTACAAACAACATACAACTGATTTTTCTCCTTGTGTCTCAGCTTTCCTTTTAATGCCTTTTTGTTGAGCGATCTGCTGGGCACAGATTGCCTATTGGCTCCAGGTTGGGAAGTTGCTTTTGTTGAACTTGGAATTGCTGTAGATTTTGTAGTAGCAGCCTGTGCATTCTCATTCCCAGCACTGATTCTTTCTAAATAATACTGAATCACTAAGCTAAGTGATTTATTCAGTCGAAATCTGCCTTCAGTTTGTCTTCCTTCAGCTTGGGCTCTGCTGACACTTGATAATTCAGCCTAGTGTTGTTGCTTGATCTGATTGAAGATATATCCAGCCCAGTTGAACTCAAATCCATCCCAAATGACATTCATTAGGTAGATACCATCTTCAGTTAAATTACTTAGCCCTTTGTGCTGTCCGATGACATGTCTGCTAATCCATCTGCTGAGAAGACTAAACTCAGTTTTGAGGTCCTTAATATGCGTATCAACCTCTGCTGGTTCCTTTGAAACTGAAATTTGTCTAAGGAATGCACTGCGTTGAAGTGGTAAGCAGGATAGATCAATAGATTTCACCAGAGGATATTTGAAGCCAAAAAGCTGTCTGATGATGTCTTCATTAACAAAAATCTTCTGTCCACGAACTCTTGTAAGTAGAGAGTTCTTCAGCATCTTCATATTTTCCCAGAATTGCAATAGACCTTCCAAGTCCATGTCTTGTTGCAATTTTGCTTCCAAAAGATTTTGTAAACCCGGTAATCTTTCAATCTTTTCAGATATCAGACTGGAAAGAATGGTATTACCACACATTTCTTCAAATTCTTGAAGTGTGAACGTATCAGGTGTGGTGATTAACCGTTCTTCTTGAGTTTTCTTTGAAGCGGTCATTTTAAGAAAAAAATTCTGGCTGATTTAGGGATGATAAAGTTTGATTTTTCTTTTTGGTAAAGAGAGAGTGTACAAAGGTTGTATATAAAAGGGTAGGTAGTTGAAAGGATCCACGATCTTCTGATAGATTTGTACAATCTTTTCAAATCCCATCATGGTTTGTGTAACCGATGTGTACTATCTGACATAATGGGGGTATACACGCTACGAATTCTGACAGAAAAACGGCGGTAATTAAATGCGATGGAACTGTTGTCGGTTTTATCCATCCCTTTATTGACTTTGTTTGACTGAGTAAAACTGAAGCTGAAATCAGTTTTACAAAATTTGGGTTCCATCAAATCTTCAACTCAGTTAGTCAGTTTGAGATTGTTAATGTCAATGACTGGTCTGTCAGGTGAGCGCACCCAAAATGACAAAGATCAATCCCCTTGACGAATCTCTAAGCTTGAACTGACTTTAATAATCCCCAATTCAGTTCTCAGTTTAGCAAACCTTTCTTTGTCCAGAGGTTTGGTAAAAATGTCAGCTAACTGATCTTCAGTTGGAACATAGAGAACTGTTATATCCTTCTTTTCCACATGATCCCTTATAAAGTGATGTCTCACATCAATGTGTTTTGTCCTTGAGTGCAAAACTGGATTGTCGGTTATTGTAATTGCACTTGTATTATCACACATTCTAGGAATCATTCCCTATTCTATTCCATAATCTCTCAGTTGTTTTCTAATCCATAAAACTTGAGCACAACAGCTTCCAGCTGCGATATACTCAGCTTCAGCTGTTGAAGTAGAGATTGAGTTTTGCTTCTTGCTGAACCACGACACAAGTCTATTTCCCAATAACTGACATGTGCCTGAAGTACTTTTTATGTCCACTTTGCATCCTCTATAGTCCGAGTCTGAGTAGGATATCAGTTTGAATTCTCCTTCTCTTGAATACCATATCCCAACTCTTTATTTATCTTTCAAATACTTCAAGGTTCTTTTTACAACTGTGAGATGGCTTTCTTTAGGTCTTGTTTGAAATCTAGCACAAACACCAACAGCAAAAGATATATCTGGTCTACTTGCTGTAAGATAAAGTAGACTTCCAATCATTCTTCTGTAGAGAGTTTGATCCACATTTTTGCCTTCTTTGTCTTCTTCTAATCTGATGTTAGTTCCAATTGGTGTTGAAATGCCAGCTGGTTTCTCCATTCCAAACTTCTTGATCAATTCCCTTGTATACTTGGTTTGGTGAATGAAAATCCCATTATCCAGTTGTTTAACTTGTAAACCTAGTAATTCAGTTCTCCCATCATACTCATCTAAAATTTGCTCTTCATTAAACTTGCAAATTTCGCACAGAGTTGTTCATTTTCTGATCAAAAAATAATATCATCAACATAGATTTGATCTAGGAGAGTACTTTCTTCAACTTAATTCTGAATAGAGTCTTGTCAATAGTTCCTTTGATAAATCCATTATCTACCAAAAACTGAGACAGAGTTTCGTACCAAGCTCTTGGTGCTTGCTTCAGTCCATATAGAGCTTTTCTCAGTTTAAAGACTTTATCACCTTGATCTTTAATTTCAAATCCAGGTGGTTGATGAACGTAGACTTCTTCTTCTAGAATTCCATTCAAAAATGCACTTTTGACATCCATCTGGTACACTTTGAATTTCTTGTGAGCTGCAAAGGCAAGAAAGAGTCTGATTGTTTCCAACCTTGCAACTGGTGCATAAGTTTCATCAATGTCTATGCCTTCAGCTTGTGAATATCCTTTAGCTACAAGTCTAGCTTTGTTTCTGATGATATTCCCATCTTCATCAAGCTTGTTTCTGTAAACCCATTTAGTGCCAATGATGTTTACATGATCTCGTCTGTCTACAAGATCCCATACTTGATTTCTTTCAAACTCATTAATTTCTTCTTGCATAGCTAAAATCCAATCCGGATCCTTCAAAGCTTCTTCTATCTTTTTAGGTTTAGACTGAGATAGGTAACATGCAATCATTGCATCTAATTGATGTCTTGTTCGAACACCAGCTTGAGTATCACCAATCACCTATTCTTCTGGGTGATCCCTCATCCATTGATGTACTGGGGGTTGCATCAAGGGATCTAAATTCTGTTGAACTGGTTCTTCAAGAATTTGTTCTTGATTTTCTTCGTCTTGATCATCTTGAACTGGGTCAGAATCATGTTGTTAATCTGTAGGTTGTTCAATTGTTGAGAACTGAGGCTGATCTTGATCTAATGATTCTGAAACTCTTAATCTTCCAATGTCAACAAAAATTGATTCTGGTAAAACTGGTAACTGAGGTTGAGAAACTGGTTCTGGTGTGCTTTCAGTTTCTTCACCAGGAAAGTTTGGTTCATCAAATACTACATGTATCGATTCTTCATGCTTGAGTGTCATTTGTTCAGTACTCTGAATGCTTTGCTGACACTTGAGTATCCCAAAAATATTCCTTCATCAGCTTTGGGCTGAAAAACATGAAGTTGATCTTTTTCATTATTGTGTATGAAACACTTGCTTCCTAAAGCATGAAAATAAGAAACATTTGGCTTTCTTCCATTCCAAATTTCATAAGGTGTCTTCTCATTCCTTTTATTCATGAGAGCTCTGTTCTGTGTATAGCAAGCTGTGTTAACAGCTTCTGCCCAATATCTTGTTGAAATAGTGTCCTAAACCCAATCGGGTTGGACCGGATCCGACCAGGTCGGATCATTTCTACTATTTCTTTATGTTTATACATATATTAAATGGCTATCCTGTTGTCATATATATGTTCTTTTTAAAGAACCAATTATGAATTATTATATGATAATGTCCTTAGTATTAAACTGTGATAGAGAAATCATGATAGGCGATTATGGTTGATGAGATCTCTAATCACTTAATAAGTTTGATACTTAAATGTCTCTAGGCTGATGTACTATTAAACAGGGCATTGATAGTATAAACAGACTAGCACGTACTAGATGTCTTCTGTCTTTAAGGGCTGGGATAGATCTCGTCTATCGAAGTATAGAGACACTTGGACTATACATGGACGTGTATTAGAGAATGCGTACGTTAGACTGACCCACTTACATTAAGTGTCGCACTATGTGGCAGTTGTGTAATTATCCTTTAGACCGGAGTCTTCATGGCATCACGGTGTGGATTGTTATGCTTTGACACTATTGAGGTTTCCCCTAGCCACGGGGCGATCATGCGGTAGTGATTGTATGTGATACTGAATGCGGAGTATACATGTTTGGTCGTCTAGGAATCGCGTACCCTATAAGAAGGGGTGAATATCCGAAACGGCCTTCTTATAAGGAATGTCTTACTCTCGTGAATCTTTGCAAAGTGTAAGTAAATGAGTTACTTCGAGAGAGCATGATATCCAGATTATAAGATACGGTCGTTAATGTGTGACACTCGACTAACGACCGTATGAATATTATTACAGCGATAGGATTGTAAGTTACACGGTAACTGTTTCACATGAAAGGTAGTAGTCATTGCATTTGACTCTTCCGATGATTGGAGGTCACGGTGTGTTGCTAGACGCTATCCCGTGATCGTTAGGCATGAATGGCATTTTCATAATTTACACTTTGTGTCTACGGCCAACATATTTGGAAGCCTATCGGGTCACACACATATGAACATCTAGCCGGATTAAAATGTGGTTATAGTTGATAACCAAATAAGGAAAGAATTTATCTCGTACTATAAAGGTTATAGTGGTAAATTAATATGGTGGTATTTATTTATTATGAATAAATTAAATACAAGATATTAATTATGTTGATTAATTAAATGTACGTATGTTAGATATGTATGTCGAAATTTATTGTGGTGTGCATATGTGATGCATGCGCACTAGCGTAGTATGGATATATAATATATATAGATTTATGCATATATATGTGATATATACACATGTCTAAATTTATTTATGGTAATATAATAAAAGATAAAGATATATTCAATATAAGATATTGTCAATATATATTTTGGAGAAAATATTTAATATAAGATATTGAATATTAATGAGATAAATCAATCAATTATATTTTCCTTATTTTATTAGGAAAATGTTTTCTTTCTCCCCAATCTACTAGGAAGCTAATCCCAATCAGATTGGGAATTTAAAGTGGCGCCCCAACACCTATATAAGTAAGGGGTTGGCTAGCTCTTTTGAACATCACAATTCCAAGAGCTAATATTTCTTGTGAAAAAATAGAGAGCTTCTTAGGAGAGATTTTGAGAGAGAGAAAATGTCGGTCTAGCAACCGAATTTTTTTGGTAGCAATCCATGGTGGGATTCCGGCGGGTTGTTCGTGTGGATCACCGGTAGAGGCCGAACACTTGGGCGGCTCTATGCAGAACTACTCTCCTTAGACGGTCAAAGCGTCGATCTTTTAGATCAAGCAAGGTGACCACCGTCTTTAGCTTATTTGTTTATTGCTTAAACGAAGTCGATCTTGGGTCATATAGGAAATAAATTTTTTGAATTCCGCTGCGTTCCCGCGTAGATTTCCTAACAGTGGTATCAAAGCGAGCTTCGAGCTTAAGCAATAAGCATGTTATTTTGCGTAGTTAATTTTATCATTTAAATCACATAATTAAAAGATGAAAGATTTTTGATTCGGAAAGTGATACATGAAAAGAAAATAAAAAAAAACGAGATCTGGTGGTGCTCGGCCGACTGGCGGTGGCACCACCACCGGCGTCGGTTGACCGGTCAATGCTGACAGATCTCCTATATTTTGTTTTGTGTATTTTGTGATTCAATATGGTTCATAGTTGTGATCGGTAATTCCTCCTTTGTTTAGTTGTGTCATGTGGCTAATCAATGGTTCAAATAGTTTGGGCCATTGGGATGCAACATGACATTAAAATAATAATAGTCTTTCCAAACTTTGTTTGGAATAGGCCTAGGCCACTTCCAAAATTTTGATTTTGGAAAGTGGCCAGGCATATTAACCAAAATATTGGCCTTTCCAAATTTTGTTTGGAATAGGCCTAGGCACTTTTCAAAATATTTGATTTTGGAAAAAGCCTATGCATAGGCCTTTTTCAAAATTTTGATTTTGGGAAGGGCCAAGGGAGATGCCTTTTGGTTTAGGAAACCAAATGCATCCCTTTTGATTAGGAATCAAAAGGAAAGAAACAAAAGAGACTTAATTTTAATTTTGATTTATTTTTAGAATAATTCTAATATGCCTTTCCCCCTGACTTTGTGAATCTTTGAATAATTGAAATTCTTGGATTTACTTTGATTGAAGTTTTTCTGGTTCTTAACATGATCAGCTTTAGTAGATTCAGCAGTTGATCTACCTTTTCGATTTTCATGATGTACAACTGATTTACCTTTTTGGTTGACCATGTTGTTGTTTACAGCTGACTTCTTTGAAAACTGACGCTGTGGCTGATTTGATTCACGTTGAACTGGTTTTACTGGTTCCACATGCTTCTTAGGTTGAGGACATTGTTCAGCTACGAACTTAACACTAGTTTTGGTATGAGCTTCAGTTGCCTTACGTTCCTGCCTTTGAAGTTTGCTGAGTATAAATCCTAAGCCAGTTTTATCTCCATATGGCTTTCCTGATTTGAATCCAGTAGCCGAACTAGATTGAGCAAAAGATTCAGTTGCTGCTGCTGATGCAGGAGACTGAGTCTTTCCTTTATCAGTTCTGCTTAGTTTTAACGTGTTCAATTCATCTTTCAATCTTTTGACTTCTAGAATTAGAACTTCTTTCTCAGCTTTGATTGATTCATAACCAGCTTGTATGGTTACAATCTGACTCATCAATTCGTCAAGAGTTTCTTCTAATTCTGAGTTCTTTGGATTGGAATCGGCTGTTGAAGAACATGCATTTTGCATGGAAATTGTGGAAATATTACATATCAAATAGTATGTAATATGGAAATATTACATATCAAATAGTATGTAATATTTATTTATTTTCGTGTATACATTATTTGTACACTTTAGTTGTAAAAGGACATATTAATTGTGGTACATATAAACAATTAATATGTCAAACTCTAGTTGCTTTATGTCATAGACATACTTTTACTTTTTACATGCATGCTTGCCGCCCATCTAGTGGCCGCCCAAGCTAGCTAGTATCTCCCATCAATTGTAACTATTTATACTTCTTCCATTTGATGAATAAACCAAGTTGAAGTTTACTCAAGTATAATTTACTTTCTCAAACTCTCTTCATGGTATCAGAGAGCAAGATTACTGAGTTCTAAAATCCGCTGCAACTCAGTGTTTTGTTTTTCAAAATGTCTACTGTAACTGACAGTTCATCTTCATCAGTAGACTCCCAGCTGTCTCAGCAGGCTGGGGTCACTGAATCTTATTCTTATACAAATCATAGACTTGATGGCAACAACTACTTGCTGTGGTCAAGATCCATGAAAATGTACATCTCAGGACAAGGTAAGATGGGATACCTGTCCGGCTCTAAGCCCGCCCCCGCCGAAGATGACCCAGGATTTGAAGCATGGGACACCGCTAATAATCAAGTCATGACCATTCTCACAAGATCAATGACAAAAGAGATCGTGAGAACTTTATGATGTATGATACCGCAAAAGAAATGCGGGACAATGCCGGAGATCTTTACTCCAAGAAAGACAATACATCGAAGTGTACGAACTTGAAGCTCAAATTCAAAAGCTGAGACAAGGGGATATGTCCGTAACTCAATACTTCAACCAACTATCTAAGGCATGGCAACATTTAGATATGCCGGAAACTCACCCCCGGAATGATGTTAAGGATGCGCCCTCTATAAGGACATCATAGAAAAGAAAAGAGTCTTCAAGTTCCTCACCGGACCGAACCCTACTCGGATGATGTTAGAGGGAGAATTCTTGCCACAAAACCTCTCCCAAATCTCAAATCCATGTTTGCCGAGGTCAAACATGAAGAAAGCGAGGAGGAAAGTCATGCCGCCGAACACCCCCGCCGATAACCCTACCGAAGGTACCGCCCGCCGAATGTCGGAAGGGCCGAGGTTACCGGGACTTACGGGAAGCCCGCCGAGAAAACCGGAAGGTTTCTCGTGATCACCGGAAACGCACAAATCACACCAAGGACAATTGCTTTGGAAGCTTCATGGCAAGCCTAATCCCTCTAAAACCTCAAAACCAACCAGGGAAAATCAAGGCGGACTTGTCGATTGACGAGGAGAATGACGACCATCCGAATGCTCGGTTCTTGTCGCCTTTAAAGCCTTTGTTGCTCAAAGATCGGAAGGTAGCTCCTCTACCGAAATGGCCACTCATGCTAAAACAGGTATATTCCGCTCACCTCTTAGTAATGAGACTTGGATTGTTGATTCTGGGGCTTCTTCCCACATGACTGGTAATAAAAACCTCATTACCCACTATATGCCATGTACCCAACTTCACAAAATTAAAACTGCTGATGGTTTTGTTTCTTATGCAAAAGGTGTTGGGAAGGTTAAACTTACTAATTAGATATATCTACAAGGGGTCTTATTTGTTCCAAAGTTAGATTGTAACCTTATATCTGTCAGTAAACTCACTAAAGATCTGAATTGGACTGTTGTTTTTGATAAGGATCAGTGCACATTCCAGGATCTTTCTTCACAGGAAGTGATTGGTCAAGCTAAACCCTGCTCAGGACTGTTTGTGATCAACCCTGCTGAAGACTGAAGATTGAATCTGCCTCAGCAGCCTGCACTCAAAACCTAGACAATATCATGTTATGGCATTATAGACTAGGACATCCAAGTTTTGGTTATTTAAAGTCTTTAATTCCAGAATTGTTTAAAGGATGTAATCTTAATGATCTTCAATGTGATATTTGTCAATTTGCCAAACTCACCAAATCTCGTGTATACTAAATTACCTCACTTCCCATCTACACCTTTCACCTTAATTCACGGTGATGTATGGGGACCCTCAAGAGTGAAAAGTATAACGAGGCAAGAGGTGGTTTGTAACCTTCATAGATGACCACACCGTAACCACTTGGTTATTTTTAATGAAGGATAAATCGAAGTTGGATCCATCTTTCAAGAGTTTTACAACATGGTCTCTACTCGTTTGACATTAAGATTAAAATTTTGAAGACTGACAATGCTCTTGAATATTATGAGTCTAATCTCAGTAATTTCTTGATGAATAAGGGAAATGTCCATATCAGTAGTTGTGTTGAGACACCTCAGCAAAATAGGGTTGCTGAGAGAAAGAATAGGCACCTGCTGGAAATGGCCAGATCAATCATGTTCACTACAAATGTTCCAAAATATATGTGGGGTGAAGCTATATTGACTGCCACATACTTAATCAACAGGCTTCCCAGCAGAGTGTTAGGTTTCAAGACTCCTATCCAAACCCTGCTGACCACACACCCCTGCCCTCACCTTATTGCCCAATTGCCTCCAAAAATCTTTGGTTGTACTGTGTTTGTTTATATCCATGCCCAACACAGAAGCAAACTTGATCCCAAAGCTCACAAGTGCATTTTCCTAGGGTATGCTAAGGACATGAAAGGTTACAAATGCTATTCACCTACTGAAAAGAAATTTTACAACTCTATGGATGTAAAATTCTTTGAAAGGACTCCCTACTACAGCAAGTCTACTGAAGCAGTCACTGATGGAAATCTAATTGAAATTGATCTAAATCCGTTCCCTCAACAAACTCTTAACCCTCAGCAACCTACTGAGACTCAGCAGACTGAACCTCAGCACCCTACTGACCCAGAGCCTGCTGGACCTCAGCACCCTACTGACCCAGAGCCTGCTGAACCTGAGCCTGCTGAGCCTCAACACCCTACTGACTCAGAGACTGCTGAACCACAGCACCCTACTGACATTGATGACAGACCTATTGCTCTAAGGAAAGGGAAAAGATCATGCACTGATCATTCTATTCATACTTATTTATCTTATGACCAGTTGTCTCCTGTATTTGCTATGTTTACACAGGACCTGGACTCTCACTCTATTCCCAAAAATATTCGGGAGGCCCTTCAAAATGATAAGTGGAAGGTCGTCGTTAAAACAGAGATGACCGCACTCCCGGATAATCATACTTGGGACCTCACAACTCTCCCCAAAGGCAAGAAGACAAATCATTTGTAGATGGTTATTCACCATAAAATACAATGCTGATGGTACTATTGACAAGTATAAAGCCAGATTGGTGGCTAGAGGGTTCACTCAAACTTATGGCATTGACTATACAGAAACTTTTGCACCCGTAGCAAAGCTTAACACTGTCAGGGTACTGATTTCTCTAGCTGTCCAACTTGACTGGCCTCTTTACCAATTGGATATCAAAAACGCTTTTCTCAATGGTGACCTTACTGAGGAAGTCTACATGAATGTACCTCCCGGTTTTGTCAATCCCCACACTCAAGGCAAGGTATGCAAACTCGGGAAATCTCTATATGGCTCGAAGCAATCCCCGCAGCCTGGTTTGGAAAACTCACTACCGTGGTTAAAGCCGCTTGGATATCATCAATGCAACTCGATCACACTATGTTTATCAAGACAACCAACCGAGAGAAGGTCTATTCTTATTGTATATGTGGATGATATCATCCTTACCGGAGATGACTCTACCGAGATCCAACATTTGAAGACTCTACCGGCAAAGGTATTCCAAGTTAAAGATCTGGGCTCCCTAAAATACTTTCTTGGTATGGAAATAGCTAGAAACAGTAAAGGCATTTCAGTCTCTCAAAGGAAGTATGTACTGGATCTGCTGAAGGAAACTGGCATGCTGGGATGCAAACCTGATGTATCCCCAGTAGACCCCAGTAATACCCTGCTGCATGGTGACATTACTGTCAGGAAGGATCAATATCAAAGGCTTGTAGGGAAACTCATTTATCTGTCCCATACAAGACCTGATATTGCATATGGGGTCAGTCTGGTTAGCCAGTTCATGCATTGCCCTACTGAGCAACATTGGGATGCTGTGAACAGGATACCGAGGATACCGTCGGGAAGGATCAATATCAAAGGCTTGTAGGGAAACTCATTTATCCGTCCCATACAAGACCCGATATTGCATATGGGGTCGGTCGGTTAGCCGTTAGCCGGTTCATGCATTGCCCTACCGAGCAACATTGGGATGCGTGAACGGGATACCGAGGTACTTGAAATCCACTCCCGGCCAAGGCCTACATTTCACCAAGTCCGCCGAGAGATCTATCAAGGTCTACACCGATGCCGATTGGGGGGCCGTCACATAGACGAAGGTCTACTACAAAGCACGTTCTTATGTAATGGGGAAATCTTGTCACCTGGAGGAGCAAGAAACAACCTCGTCTCCGAAGCGATCTTGGCCGAAGCCGAACTCGGGGCACTAGTTTTGGGTATTTGTGAAGCTCTATGGATAAAAAGGGTCCCGACCGAACTTCACAGCCTATTCAAGACCCTATCACACTCTACCGTGACAATAATTCAAAGCATTATGCATGGCGAGAGGATCCAGTCCATCATGATAAAACCAAACATGTGGACATTGACAGACACTTCCCGAAGGAGAAGATTGATGCCAAGATTATTCAACTCCAGTATGTTCCCTCAGCAGACCAGAATGCTGATATTCTCACCAAGGCCATTCCACCACTTATGTTCAGCAGACTGAGTAGCAAACTTGGCTGTATAAACATATACAACCCAGTTTGAGGGGGGGTGTGGAAATATTACATATCAAATAGTATGTAATATGGAAATATTACATATCAAATAGTATGTAATATTTATTTATTTTCGTGTATACATTATTTGTACACTTTAGTTGTAAAATGACATATTAATTGTGGTACATATAAACAATTAATATGTCAAACTCTAGTTGCTTTATGTCATAGACATACTTTTACTTTTTACATGCATGCTTGCCGCCCATCTAGTGGCCGCCCAAGCTAGCTAGTATCTCCCATCAATTGTAACTATTTATACTTCTTCCATTTGATGAATAAACCAAGTTGAAGTTTACTCAAGTATAATTTACTTTCTCAAACTCAGCAAACATGGATTTGAGATTTGGGAGAGGTTTTGTGGCAAGAATTCTCCCTCTAACATCATCCAGAGTAGGGTTCAGTCCAGTGAGGAACTTGAAGACTCTTTTCTTTTCTATGATGTCCTTATAGAGGGCAGCATCCTTAACATCATTCCAGGGGTGAGTTTCCAGCATATCTAAGTGTTGCCATGCCTTAGATAGAGGGCCGCATCCTTAACATCATTCCAGGGGTGAGTTTCCAGCATATTACATACTATTTGATATGTAATATTTCCACAGAAATTTGAGCTGAGCTGAATTTAGAATTTGATTCACATACCTCATTGGAATCTTCCATGTGTGCCATCAAAGCTGTGTCATCATATAATATTTCTATACCAGCTTCGTAGTCAGACTCATCTCCAGCTAACAATGCTCTTCTGCCGGTTCTTCTTTGCTGAGTCTTCTTCGCATTCAGTTCTGGGCATTCAGCTTTATAATGTCCAGGTTTCTTGCAGTTGAATCAGAGATACTCATCATCCTTCCTTTTCTCAGGAGTTTTCTTGATGTATTTTTGAGTTACTGAATGACCATTCTTCATCCTTCTGATTCTACTCATCATAAGAGCCATTTGTTCTTCCATTTCATCCAACTGTTGAAGATTACTTGTGGATGTTTCTTGAGAGTCATTAGATGCTGCTGCAAGTGTTGTGGTCTTTGGTACTTCCAGAGCTTTGATTATTGCAGTTGTGCTTGTAAAATCTTCACTGAACTAATAAGCTTTCAAATCTGAGAAGATTTTAAAGGAGTCCTCTATGTCAAGTCTTCTAGATTCTTCCATTGCAGTGACCTTCATCTTCCAACATATTGGCAAGGCCTTCAAGATTCTTGTATTTATTACTTTCTTTGTGTATTTAATCTTGAGTAGGTCTAGTTCATCCATGATAGCAATGAATCTTGTCTCCATTTGGTCAATGGTCTCTCCGAATTTCATCATGAAATTCTCAAACTTCTGCTTTGCAACTGAGATTTTGTTCTCCTTGATTGAGTCGGTACCTTCACATACTAACTGAAGTTTCTCCCACATTTCCTTAGCGGTTGTGTAATCTTTCACCTTCAAGTACATATTGCTATCAAGAGTTCTGAGGATAAAGTCCATAGCAACATTGTTGAGATTGTTTCACTTGCGATCATCACTGGTCCATTCTGCCTTGGGCTTAGGAACTCAAACTTGATTTTCACCAATAGTTTGCATGTGGGTGATCTGGATTAGTCCATCAGTGAGCACGTCCATCATCTCGTCATGAGCAGCAGCTAGAAAAGCCTACATACGACGTTTGTCTTCATCAAACCTATCCATGTTACACATCAGCATTTGTCTTGCATACTGATTTCTATCCATTATGAGTGAGTGAAAACTGATTATATAAAAACTGGAAACTGAGCTTTCTAATGAGAACAACTAGAGGAGATATAGAGCAACTAAGTTTTTAATAATGACTTGTTAAAGAAACACTGCTCCGATACCAATTGTTGGTCCCTTGGAAAGGCTAACACAAGTTTAGAGGGGGGGTGAATAAACTTGTCACTAAAAAGTGGATTTTATTCTATTAAGGTTCAGTTAAAACTTGTGTGGAGTTAAGCTGACTAAGCTGAGTCTAAGTCAAACTGACTTATGCAAAACTGAGTCAATCGGCATCGGATATAATTCTAGCCTTTTTCTTGATCTTGTTATTCTATGTGAAAGCTGAGTGTGCTAAATTGAATTCTGGTGAATGTCAGTTTGTGAGCTGTGAGTTGTGTAACAATCAGTTCTCAGTATGCTGAATAATCAATAATGAATGCTGTAATGATAAATAACATAATGTAAGTGCGTAAAGTAAATGAAACAAGAGTTATAGAGGTTCCAGGTGGTGTAATCTTGTCAGTCATCTCTTCCCCTGTGGTGTAGGAGGAAAATTTCACTAGAACTTCTTGAGGTGAGGTGTTACAAAAAGTCTTAAACAATTGTCCTTGGCTAATCCTAGCTTCGCTATCTAAACACTTGTAGAACAGGTGGAATGGCTGCTCTGCAATTGCTTGAGTCACTGGTCCTTGAAGGGTTACGTATGCTTCTTCACCAGCTACCACCACAAACACAGTCTACCCGACTGCTGATACAACTGTCCCTGGCAAATCCTTCACCGGATTGCTTCACAGTCTAAACATTTGATTAAGAATCAAAGTTGGGCTGTGAATCAATAAATTGATTCTTGTTTGTGGTTCTTCAAAGTGTCTGAATCTGGATAAATTATGTGTAGCTTGGACACTTGAAGAAATTCTTGAATGATCTTGTTAGTGCAAATATGATATCAATTCGAATGAATGAGACTAGTGCATAAAAATGCTTGTAATCTTGTTAATTCTTCGTGTTTGATCCTTGGTGAGAATTCCTTTATTTATAGTGTAAGGTCCAACGTTCATCTTGCTTGAATTCGAATTGTATCAACGTCTATTTTGTAACGGTTATATTTTGTGACCGTTCTGACTTGTCAGTACTTCATCCAATAAAATTGCTTCATTTACAATGTTCGAATGTACTATCAGTTTGTTGGATGGCTGACTTATAAAACTGAGTTTCCTGATCAGTTTTATACTGAGTATGTCAGTTTTCAGTTTCTTGACTGACTTGGAGCATTAACCGAGATTTTACTCTTCTTCAAATATCATTACTCCAGTTTTTCATCTGATTATTATTGACTTAATCAGAGTACACCATAAGCATATATTATCTAAGAGTTCATTGTCCTTATGATTCTTAGGTCTTCATACAAGATCCCTAAAGTCAGTTCAGGTCACCACAAACTTGCCTGAAGTCTAACTTTACAATCTCGATTTCTATAACTGAGTCTGTACCCTCAATTCTTCAATCTTCTATAACTGAGTCTGTTCCCTGTTTACGACTAATTTTATGGTTTTTATCGAGTTATTTCGTAACATTATCTCCCGTGTTTTAGTGATTTTTATAGAAAATCACTCGCCAAAAGGATAAATTGAGCAAATGAGTTTTAAAGATAATAAATTGCAAAAGTGGCTGATTTATGTGTTTTTATCGTTGGTTTTATGTTTATTTGGATGTTGTTACACTTTGCAATATTTTGGATATCTTGTAGATGCATATCTTCGGTCTAAAAGAGGTGTTTAGAGGGTTAGAAGAAGATGCCACAAGTTTACGAGTTCAACGGAGCAAATTTTCCTAAGTACTTAAATCGTTACAAATTTTCGACGGAGATTTGACCCAGCTTAGAGGCATTTTCAGGGGAGGACTTCTTCATGAAAATTGTAGATCATTGAAAGAGCTTTCCAACGCACTTTGAATTACGTCAATCGGACTTCTACAACTCAAATGGTGGTCAAGTGGGTAATCAATTTCGGTAAGTGGAAAATCCCGTAAACGACTCGGGATACGACGGGCTAATCAAAAAGGCGTTTTCGAAGAAGAGTCCTTAATGAAAGTTGTAGAGTTTTCCGAGAGCTTAATTATGACGTTCGGATCATAATTTTTGGAGGTCTACAACTCAAGATATGAATTTTAGAAGTTTGAGTCCAAAAATAGACTAGCATCCAAAGCGTCCGTTCACCACCGCCATTCATTCAGCACCACCGACATACGCATAAGTGATTCAGCCGACTTACTCCCTTATATATACAGCTATTTCCAAACCCTAATGAATATAATTCATTCACACAAAATTTAGAGGAGTACCGAGCCGTATCAAAAAAAAAAAAAAGAAGATGATTTCTTCCACCCAAATGATCATGATCAACATCATGGTTGTTGGCTAAGCACATCGCGGTGGGACAACGGATGAAACCGATCAACATCAACACCAACTAGAGAGATTTTTAGCCGTACTTTTAGTGAGTAAAGTTATCGTTTTTCATCAATTAGAATTTGTTATTTATCGTTTACGTTTTATTTGAATCGAGAGATCGATGAAACCATCTTTTATGCTTTGAATTTATATGAAAATATTGTTCAAGTTGTGATCTTTTAATTGATGCGATTAATTATAATTCGAGAGATCGTTTATAGTTAATTGAGTAAGAGTATTAGAAATAATCTCGTGATCTTGTTTTGCATGTCGTTTTGTTTTATTTGAAAAAGAAAACGAAACCCTAGAATTCGTTTAGAGAAATTTAATCGAATTCGTGATAGATCATTACTAAAAATCATATCTTTAACTTGCCGTCTAGTTGGGGTTGGGTTGATTGATCGGTGGATTCCCGTTGCCTGCCGTTGTTTTAATTACTTGATAAATCGAATCATTAGTATAAATCGTTGATTGCTAAGTTAGTTGTTTTAAATTCTAGTTAATTGTTAATTTTCTGCAAATTTACTATTCATCGTTACTATTCATCGTTACTGTTCATCGTTACTGTTCATTGACTTTTAGATCATAATTAGTATAAAATTTAATTTTAGTTAATAAGTTGTGACATTATTTATAACAGCTATATTTTAATCCGATAATTGTACGATTCCCTTAGGACGACTCGGTAACACCCTATACTACGATCCTTATACTTGGGGTGTTCCGGTAAAATAAATATAAAACAAGTTTTATCGAACAAGTTTTTGGCGCCGTTGCCGGGGAATCGGTAACGGTTGTCGGATTATTTGTTAGTATAGTTTTTGTGTCGGTGTAATTTATTTTTTTTTTTATTATTTTTTTTTTAGGTGTTTCTCTTAAAAAAAAAAAATAAAAAATAATAAAATAAAAATAAAATAAAAACCTTCTGAACGAGCGTTCACCCATACTGAACGCCCGTCTGCCCCCATCTGTCTTCTGAACGCCAGTTCAGTGCTTTGAACGAGCGTTCACTTCCTGAATCCTCTCTGAACTAGCGTCCACTTACACCGAACGCCGCCCGCTCTCGAAAATTTCACTTTTCGCTCTCTTCTCTCTTTCTAACCCTCCCTCTAATCATCTTTACATTCCTTTCTCATCAACCCTAAGGTTGATTTCTTCCTCGTTTCGCTTCCCCGGTTTATGCAAACCAGGAGTAAGAAGGGAAATCTTATCTTTAACCCCGAACCCGAGCGAGACATTGTCGAAGAAGATTATTTCAAAGTTCGACAAGATGAGCGAACACGGTTCTAGTGATGACGAACCGGAGAACCAAGGGAATAATAACCAAGATCCAAATTTCGCTTAAACCAAATTTCGATGCAAATGTTGCAGAATCAAAGAATAAAGAAGAAGCCTGGATGAACCAAAACAGATGCAACAACAACAACAGAATGTTCAACAAAGAATAAACCCCCAAAGCGGCCGCAATTACAGTAAAAGAAGACCCTTATGCGCCATATCTTGATCAAGACTTCTTGGAAGGGCATAGACCAATTCGGCCTCCGGAGACGGGAGGAATGCATTTTGATTTAAAGAATGGAGTTGTGGGGATGGTCCAAAATAGTTCATTCCATGGCACCGCCGCAGAAGACCCACACGACTTCTTGTCTACTTTTGTGCAAATCGTGAAGGTGTCACTACCCCGGCGTTCCTACGAAGTTGTTAAATTGAAACTTTTCCCGTTTGCTTTGAGGGGTGAAGCAAATCGATGGTTTAAGTCTTTACCCCATCACTCTCTTCATAACCTGGCCGATGTTAAAAGAGCCTTTGCTCGAAATTCGTTTCACCCGGAACGATAATGGAACGTAAAAGAGATATAGCCACTTTCGAGCAACTAGAAGGGAGAGTGTGGGAAAGGCCCGGGAGAGGTTGAATCGTTAAGAGAAAATGCCCTAACCATGGATATACTCGACACGAGCTTCTAGAATTATTCTATCGTGGTGTTACGCAACCCAATAGAGATTACTTGGATTCCACAGCTCATGGATCGTTTTTAGGAGGAGGAGATGATGCCGCCTATAGTGGTAGCGTAAACGATAGCTAAGAACAACATGTGGGCAACTCAAAAGAAGACCCGTGTTAGCGGAAGCAAAAAGGAGGTCGCTTCAAGTGACTCGTAGACAAAGATGCTAGTTGCTCAAATGGAAATAATGAACAAGCAACTAGCCAATCTACAAATGAAGCGAAGCAAGAAGGGCCAAGCGCAGATGTGAATCACTCGGGCATACAAGTCGGGAATATGATGAATGAGGAAGTGCAGGCCTTGGAGAACCGTAATCAACCTTTCGAAGCTTTACCAAAATTCGGTCAATCAAGTCAAACTCAAAACCGTAACTATTCGGGAAACCCGCGAAATAGTTATTATACACCGCCCGGTGCATCCAACAACCAAAGACCCCAAGGTAATCGGGCCCAAACGCAAAATCAACAGCCCACCTATGTCTCTCGAAGAAATTTGATGAGCTAGTAGACATGGTGAAAACACTAGCCACCGGTCAAAAAACGATGGAGAGACAGATAGGTCGATGGCCGATCAACAAGCGAGCGTACCTCCAGAAGACCGCCTAGTTATACGGATAAAAACCCTAAGGCGATGTCGTTGCTTGTAATGCCATCACACCGCAATGGAATTATGGACAAGAGGAGGAATTGAATGCGGTCACCCTCGAAGCGGTAAGACAAACCGGACCCGAAAAGATGTCGGGAAACGAGTAGCCCCTCCCGACGCCATAAGTTCGGAGGGGGCAATCGAAGTTAAATGCCAAAGAAAGCATCGTGAGGAAAAGCCGAGTGGTGATGATACTTCGGGGGATAGTGATGAGGATGCCGAGAAGCGGAAGTCGTAGCCGAACCCCCGACTAAAAAGAAAACCGAGAAGTTTGTCGATGGAAGGATAAGGAGGACGAAGCCATTAAAAGTCAACCTATGATTAATCATTCGAAAACCCTTCCTTATCCGGCAAAGAAAAGAGAGAATACCCTAAACTCTGACAAACAGTATGACGGAGTGAGGAAGATGCTTAGAGATACTATGGTGACTATGCCACTTGCTGAGGTATTAACTGAGATGCCTAAGTGCTGTAAGTATCTTAAGGATGTCTGTGGAAGTAAAAAGAAGCTAAAGGAAATGGCAGAGGAAGTGCTAAGAGAAGAGTGTTCAACGGTTTCACAGAGCGTTGCAATCAAGCGAGGTGACCCCGGACGACCTTCAATCTCCTGTACGATTGAAGGCCACACGTTCCACAATGTTTTATGCGATTCAGGGGCCTCTCGTTAATGTGATGCCATTGAACGTCCGCAAGAGTCTCGGGCTGGACAAAAGGCTAAAGGAGCGTCCCGTCTCTCTTCGCCTGGTGGACCAATCTAGCCGTTTAGCCGCTGGTTGTGTTAACAACGTCCTTATCCATGTTAAACATCTAGTTTTTCCAACTGACTGGGTCATACTGGATTACCAGTCTGACAAGGAGATGCCCCTGATTCTGGGCCGGCCTTTCTTAAACACTTCTGCCTCCACCATTGACTTCCAAACTGGCCAAATCACTCTGAAAGTAGGGGACACTTCCATTACCCTCGAGCAGGGAAAAAGTTCTCGCGGAAGCTTCGAGCCAGAGATCTCATTCATTGAAGCAATCTATGGGGATGAATTCGACCCCGATGAAGAGCTCACGGAGATAGGAGCCCCGGATGTTATAATTCACGAACAGCAGAATCACCGTAGAGTTGTCTCAACAACTTGCGCATACCGAGCCTATGAGTGAACGGAAAATCCGGGATATTCCAGGGATGAGCAAGCAATGATTTGAAGGAGCTCAACCAGCAGACTTTAACCTCGCAGAGGAGGAAGTTTTAATGGGTAGTTGGGACGAAATAGAATTCGGGAAAGAAACTACTCATTGGGAGTTGGATGATTGGGAGCAAAGCCTTGCGTAAGAGCTTGAAGAAGAAGAACTTAAGAAGATGGTTAAGCATAAGAAAGAACAAACGGAAGCCGACAGGAGGATTCCTCTAGATGATGTCATTCAATACCTTTTCGGGGTCACACCTCGTGAAGATGAGGTGTTTTTCACCAACCGGTCCAAGCTCACAAGGAAAAAGGTGGTCCCTTAAAATCTAGTATAGAGCAACCACCGCCGACTTAGAGTTGAAACCACTTCCGCAAAGACCTAAAATACATCTTCCTTAAGGACGGTGATAAGTTGCCCTTGATCATCTCATCTAAACTCGAGCCGGAACAAGAAGCAGAATTAATTAAAGTGTTGGAGAAACATATCCTCGCGTTCGGATGGCAGGTAGGCGATATCAGAGGAATCAGCCCAGACGTGTGCATGCATAAGATCCGAACGGAGGAAGGAGCGAAAAGGTCGACAACCTCAAAGCGAGGCCGAATCCGCACATGCAGGAGGTTGTCAAAAAGGAGATCATCAAATGGCTTGACATGGGGATTATCTACGCCATCGCCGATAGTGAGTGGGTCGGGCCCTACTCAAGTTGTGCCAAAGAAGGGAGGCATTACTGTGGAGAAGAACGAAAAAGGGGAAGAAGTTGCCTTACGCCTTGTGACTGGCTATAGAGTTTGCATTGATTATCGCAGGTTAAATGAAGTCACCGCTAAGGATCATTTCCCCCTGCCCTTCATTGACCAACTTCTAGAAAGACTGAGTGGTCATAAGTATTATTGTTTCCTTGATGGATATTCTGGTTATTTCCAGATAGCCATCGACCCTAATGACCAAGAGAAGACAACTTTTACCTGTCCATCTGGCACTTTTGCTTTTCGCAGAATGCCATTCGGCTTATGCAATGCACCCGCGACCTTTCAACGGTGCATGTTGGCCATTTTTGATGGACTTGTGGAGCAATGCATGGAGGTCTTCATGGATGACTTTTCGCCTATGGCGACAGCTTTGATGAAATTTTAAAGAATCTAGATATGGTACTCCAACGTTGTGTTGAGAAAAATCTCGGTGCTTAACTCGGGAAAAGTGTCATTTTCTAGTCGAAGAAGGGATTGTTTTGGGACACAAGGTGTCCGGTGATGGTATTCAGTGGATAAAGCTAAAGTAGAAGCCATTGAGAGAATGTCGTACCCGAAGACAGTGAAGGAGGTACGAGGATTTCGGGACATGTGGGCTTCTATCGGCGTTTCATTAAAGATTTTTCGACGATAGCAAAGCCGTTATCCAACCCGCCGAAAGAGGAAGTGGAGTTCTTGTTTGATGATGGGTGTAAGAAAGCTTTTAATAGCTTAAAGGATAAGTTAACCAAAGTTGCCCCCATTTTAATCGCGCCCGACCGGACTCAACCTTTTGAATTAATGTGCGATGCCTCTAACTACGCAAAGTGGGCGCAGCTTCTAGGCGTAGAATTGACAAAAAGTTCAGCCGATTTACTATATGCTAGCCGCACTTTGAACCCAAACTCAATGCAATTACGCCACTACCGAGAAGGAATTCTTGGCAAATCGTTTTTGCTATTGACAAATTCGAAGTTATCTTTTAGGGTCCAAAGTGGTGGTGTGGACAGATCACGCAAAGACTACGCTACCTTACGGGAAAAGCGACGCTAAACCAAGGTTACTCGATGGATTCTCGATACTACAGAATTTGACCTTGAAATTAAGGACAAGAAAGGTAGTGATAATGTTGTGGCCGACCACTTATCTCGCCTAGTAAACGAGGGTAGCGAAATCCCTAAGGAGATAGGCATTGACTTTCCGACCGAGCAATTAATGAAGCTGAGACCGGGAGGCCGTGGTATGCCGATTACGCCAACTACTTAGCAAGTGGACACTTAGAAGAGATGACGTATCGTGAAAAGAAGAAATTTTTCGCCGACTTAAAATATCTCGTATGGGAGGATCCATATCCGTTTAAAGTCCGCAAGGACGGGTTGCTTAGAAGGTGCGTTCCGGAGCATGAACAATTGGATATCTTGGAGCAATGTCATAGTGGTCCCGCCGGTGGACACTACGGAGCACCTAAGACAAGTCACAAAAATCCTTCAAGCCGGTTTTTACCGGCCTACTCGTTTAAAGATGTCGAAGCCTTTTGCAAGGGCCGTGATAGATGCCAAAGGGTAGGGAGACTCGCAATAGGATGGAGATGCCTTTGAGGCCTATCTTGGAATGTGAAGTCTTTGATGTCCGGGGCATTGATTTTATGGGACCTTTCCCATCATCGTGCTCGAACAAATATATTCTCGGTCCGTGTAGACTACGTTTCCAAGTGGGTTGAGGCCATAGCCACCCAAACCAATGATCACAAAGTTGTTAAGAAATTCTTGCAAAAGAATATCTTTACTAGATTTGGTCGTCCTAGAGCCCTTATCGTTGATGAAGGTTCGCATTTTTCGTAATGCACCACCGGATAAAATTCTTGAGAAGTATGGTGTCAAACATAGAATTGGTACACCATACCACCCCCAAACCAAAGGCCAAGTCGAGGTAAGCAACCGGAGCCTTAAGCGGATCTTGGAGAAAACGGTGAATTCAAATAGATCCAACCGGAGTCCGAAGTTGGACGACGCACTTTGGGCTTATCGCACCGCGTTTAAGACCCCTATGGGTACGTCACCATTCCAAATGGTTTATGGCAAGGCTTGCCATCTACCGCCGAGCCGGAGCACGTAGCCATCGGGCTATTAAATTCTTAAACTTCGATAGCCAACTCGTGGGGAGAAAAGATTATTGCAACTACACGAGCTCGATGAATTTAGACTCGTGGCCTACGAGAACGCCAAAATCAGCAAGGAAAGAACGAAGGCGCTCCACGATGCTAAGATTAAAGATCGGGAATTCAAAGTGGGAGACATGGCTTTGCCGTATAACACCGTACTCCATCTTTTGCCGGTAAGCTTAAATCTAGATGGTCCGGCCCCTTTGAGATTCTTGATGTTCATCCCGGTGGAGCCATTACGTTGAAAGGGTACGGCGATCAACCGTTTAAGGTCAATGGTCACAGACTCAAAAAGTACTTTGGGCAACCTAAGGAAAAGCCCGAAGTACTATACTTTCAAAAGAGAAATGAAACGGTTGAGTCGTTTATTTGTGAAGAGATTCCATCCGACTTCTTTGGAGTGGATGATGACCTTATTACCCCTATCCTTGCGCATCCCTCCGTCAATGTTCCCGAGCTCGTTAGCATACCTCACCCGCATCCGAGAAACAAGAACAAGAAGAAAAGAGTCGTTGTTGTCCTGAGAGAAAAATTTCATGATTTACTCGCACACTTGACTTGTTGTTGTGGCGAAAACCATTTCCGTTCTAGTCATTCCGAGTCCGACAGAGAAGTGGTTAGCCTTAAACCCAAGTGGCCCGATCCAGGTTGACTTGGTTTACTCTCGTCAAGCTAATGACATAAAAGAAGCGCTACTAGAGGCACCTAGTCTTTTAAGTATTTTTTTTTTAAGTTTTTAGGTTATTAGGAATAAAACCTTGGTGATTTGTGTGTTGGTTATCCCTTTCCTATTTGTGAATGCTTTATTTGCCCATTTCGTGTGCATTCATGTTTACTCATATACCCCTTGTCCCCCGAGATTATATGCTATGTCGAGTGTTGCGTATATCGTTGAGCGGTTGTTGCCGCCTATTCCTTTAGTGTTGTCCGTTCGTGATATGAGTTGCGCGGTACGTTCATGCTACGGCCCGACCTCTCGCCAACCTATGACCCGACAACCACTTCATAACCAAACTAAGTATTCTTTTCTTTTTTTTTATTTGCACATTCTGAGGACATAATGTGATTTAAGTGTGGGGGGGTGCAATTCGTGCTTTATTTCGACAATATGAGTAGATATTTGTGATCCTTGATAAATTTTAAAGATTTTAAAATTTTGGCACTTGGATAATTGTAAATCTTGAGCATGTAATTGGAACAAATGCTTGCTAGTTGTAGTTTCCTGACGATGATAGTATGTGACTTAGTGAGATAATTATAGCATGTCTTTACTGTTATGGAGATAGAATTCGTTTCTCACGAAAGCCTTTGACATTGAAGCAAGATTTTTGAACTATATCCTTTCATTATTTTGATGAGTTATCTTAGGAAGGTCAAGTATAGTAACACCTTAGTTAGACCGTGTCGTGAATATCATAAAGTTTGAATGTGATAAGTGAGATGTAACTTATGTCTTTAAAAAGTGAATGAATAAATAATTAGTGAATAAATACGTTTGTCGAAAGTCGGTTAATGATTTGAGTGAGGTAGGGTATACCACGTATGTCCTATACCACTATGATGACCAAAAGCTCACGACAGTTAGAAGAAGCTACCCTATGATTTGAGTAAGGTAGGGTGTTATCACGAAACATCCTATTCTACTATGACGGGTAAGAGCTCATTCTGATGTGCGTCAAAAGAAAAAGGAAAAAAAGAGAAAGTGGAAAAAATTAAAGACTTGGTTATCGTTACTCTTATACCTAGTATAAACCGCATGATATGCCGTAGGATTATCCTACCGAGTGCGTGGGAAGGCTTTGAGTGGAGCTATTACCGCCTATATCTAGGATAGTCATTGAAATTTTTGAGAGGATATTTCTTTGGAAGGCTTGTTAAATTTGAAAAGGGCTTGTCACACATACACCGAATCTATCTCTCGTGATAGTATTGTTTGCTATAGTTGTTGTATCTTTTGTTACGTGAGTTAGGAGTCTATTTGGATTGCATATAAAGTGAGCTAGTTTTAATTGTTTTGCTCGGGACAAGCAAAAGTCTAAGTGTGGGGGAGTTGTTTACGACTAATTTTATGGTTTTTATCGAGTTATTTCGTAACATTATCTCCCGTGTTTTAGTGATTTTTATAGAAAATCACTCGCCAAAAGGATAAATTGAGCAAATGAGTTTTAAAGATAATAAATTGCAAAAGTGGCCGATTTATGTGTTTTTATCGTTGGTTTTATGTTTATTTGGATGTTGTTACACTTTGCAATATTTTGGATATCTTGTAGATGCATATCTTCGGTCTAAAAGAGGTGTTTAGAGGGTTAGAAGAAGATGCCACAAGTTTACGAGTTCAACGGAGCAAATTTTCCTAAGTACTTAAATCGTTACAAATTTTCGACGGAGATTTGACCCAGCTTAGAGGCATTTTCAGGGGAGGACTTCTTCATGAAAATTGTAGATCATTGAAAGAGCTTTCCAACGCACTTTGAATTACGTCAATCGGACTTCTACAACTCAAATGGTGGTCAAGTGGGTAATCAATTTCGGTAAGTGGAAAATCCCGTAAACGACTCGGGATACGACGGGCTAATCAAAAAGGCGTTTTCGAAGAAGAGTCCTTAATGAAAGTTGTAGAGTTTTCCGAGAGCTTAATTATGACGTTCGGATCATAATTTTTGGAGGTCTACAACTCAAGATATGAATTTTAGAAGTTTGAGTCCAAAAATAGACTAGCATCCAGCGTCCGTTCACCACCGCCATTCATTCAGCACCACCGACATACGCATAAGTGATTCAGCCGACTTACTCCCTTATATATACAGCTATTTCCAAACCCTAATGAATATAATTCATTCACACAAAATTTAGAGGAGTGTACCGAGCCGTATCAAAAAAAAAAAAAGAAGATGATTTCTTCCACCCAAATGATCATGATCAACATCATGGTTGTTGGCTAAGCACATCGCGGTGGGACAACGGATGAAACCGATCAACATCAACACCAACTAGAGAGATTTTTAGCCGTACTTTTAGTGAGTAAAGTTATCGTTTTTCATCAATTAGAATTTGTTATTTATCGTTTACGTTTTATTTGAATCGAGAGATCGATGAAACCATCTTTTATGCTTTGAATTTATATGAAAATATTGTTCAAGTTGTGATCTTTTAATTGATGCGATTAATTATAATTCGAGAGATCGTTTATAGTTAATTGAGTAAGAGTATTAGAAATAATCTCGTGATCTTGTTTTGCATGTCGTTTTGTTTTATTTGAAAAAGAAAACGAAACCCTAGAATTCGTTTAGAGAAATTTAATCGAATTCGTGATAGATCATTACTAAAAATCATATCTTTAACTTGCCGTCTAGTTGGGGTTGGGTTGATTGATCGGTGGATTCCCGTTGCCTTGCCGTTGTTTTAATTACTTGATAAATCGAATCATTAGTATAAATCGTTGATTGCTAAGTTAGTTGTTTTAAATTCTAGTTAATTGTTAATTTTCTCGCAAATTTACTATTCATCGTTACTATTCATCGTTCTCGTTCATCATTACCGTTCATTGACTTTTAGATCATAATTAGTATAAAATTTAATTTTAGTTAATAAGTTGTGACATTATTTATAACAAAGCCTATATTTTAATCCGATAATTGTACGATTCCCTTAGGACGACTCGGTAACACCCTATACTACGATCCTTATACTTGGGGTGTTCCGGTAAAATAAATATAAAACAAGTTTTATCGAACATTCCCTCAGCCTTCAGTTTTAGATAAGCCAACTGAGTTTGTGTCCCTCAGCGAATTTACCTTCTTCAGTTCCGAGTGAGCTTCAGTTCTTGGTGTAGTCTGAGTCAGTTTTAAGATGACTTGTCTTTCCAGTTTCTTAGATGATTTCTAGTTTTTAGTTTTACGACACTTCTATCTATTACAGTGCTTGTCTGATATAACCTATACAATTATCAGACTCTAGTAAAACTTATACATTCAGTTCTAGACATCTTTTAGCCTTTCACTATAACAGCTAGTTTCAGCACTTCATCAATGGGGTGTAAACAAACATGTTCTTGAATAAGATGAATTATCATCAAAACTAAATTATTATTTCCAACAGTAACACATTATCAGTAACACAATATCAGTAACACAGTATCAGTAACACGGTTAGAGTAACACATGGCAAAGGTATTTTCTTTCCTAGTGCAGGTCCTTTACATCTAAAAGCATTTAGTGATTCAGACTGAGCTGCTTGCACCAAAACAAGAGGATCAGTCATAGGGTTACTGGTTTTTCTGGGCACAGCTTTGATTTCTCAGAAATCTAAGAAACTAGCTATTGTATCAAGAAGTTCAAGTGAAGCAGAATATAGGGCAATGGCTGAAACTGCATGTGAGATCCAATGCTTATTATATCTTCTTCAAGAATTCCAGATTAACTACACAGCAACTGTTCCACTTTATTGTGATAGCTCTAGTGCACTACACATTGTTTGAAAATCCAGTTTTCCATGAAAGAACCAAGCACATAGACATTGATTATCATTTTGTCAGAGAGAAGTATCTAGCCAAGGTCCTGAAACCCCTACCTATACATACTGATCAACAACCAGCAGACATTCTCACAAAACTAGTCGACATACAGACTTTCAACACATTGATTCAGACCTATCATTTGAAGGATCTATACACACCATAAACATCTAGGAGAAGATGACATTTTGCAAGCGGTTGTTGGCTCTAGCCACTGCCAGCTTGAGATGGGGTGTTGAAGTATTAGCATATAGGAAAAGATG
Organism: Gentiana straminea; assembly: GCA_036785695.1. Taxonomy (NCBI): domain Eukaryota; kingdom Viridiplantae; phylum Streptophyta; class Magnoliopsida; order Gentianales; family Gentianaceae; genus Gentiana; species Gentiana straminea. Next base: position 5,095,042 of record JAVUPR010000114.1, read on the forward strand.
ATATTTCTCTCACTTGGACATTTCATCAAACACTTAGGTGTTGAAGGTGGTTACAAAGTGAACAAGTCGGTTACAACTGATTTTGAGCTTCCTACTCTATATAAACTGAAATAAGTTGTACCATTAAGAGTTTAGACTGTTCAATTGTACTTTCCAACTGCTAATTGAGCTTAGATTTTGTTCCAAAAGTTTCCCGACTTTCTTTGTATTCAAAATTATGAAGATCTTCATTCATCATTTCTTAGTTCTTTTTCCAGAAATTTTCCGCAATTTATGTTCTAGTTTGATTATCAACATCTCAAGAGATTAAGCTGATTGTGAGATACATAATTAACATGTTCTATATTTAACACATAGTGTAGACTTATTATATTACAAATTCAATGACTGAGTTGAATTTCACATGCAATCTTCAATGACTGAGTTGAACTTGCTGTTTTTTTTCTATGTGGATTTCATTGCATTTGCCGTACATAGTGGCAGACCTACATACAGCTAAGGGGGCCAACTGCCACTCTCAATTCGAAAAAAATCTACTAATATATGTAGTATGTATGTTGTTTGCCCCCTCCCCCTTGATTTTTTATTTGTCTTTTTAAAAATATTATTGCCCTCATTACCCGAGATCTTGCGTACACTGCATATCGGCAGAACAAAACAAAACAAAACGACAGGAATGAATTATCCTCCATTTGTCTAATTAAGGTAGGACTACTTCCTCCTAAAAAAACAAAACAAAATAAAACAAACGGCAGAACCACTTCCAAAGTTTCTATTTATTTTATATATTTTTTGAAAGAAGTATCTGTTAATTAAAGTGATATACTCCATCTTTTATTATAAAAATGCAATTTTATTGTAATTTAAGTGGCTCTAATTAACGCAGTACTCCTTCCTCCCTAAAAAAGAAAACAAAATAAAACAATCGGCAGAACCACTTCCGAAGTATCTATTTTAAAATGATCTCGTATTTTATTTGTCCAGTATGACTTTTCATACATATTAAGAAAAATGTAATTAATCTTTTGAATCTCGTTAAATGATTCAATATTTTTACATTTATGCCCTTAAGGAAGTTGTTGGAGTATTTAATGCTACACACTTTTTATTGTAAATACTCTAAGGAGAAATGAGCATTTGAAGAAATTTGGCAATTAATACACAAAATAGATACTTATTTTGACACAAACCAAAAAAGAAACGTGAACAAATAAAATAAAGGGTTAATTACTTAAATGTATAGTTTTTTATACTTATTAGTCCCATAAGGACATAAAGGAATCTGTTGGACTTATAAGGACACATTATATCATAGTTTACTAATTTATCCTTGCACATCTCTTAATCTCACCTTCACATCAACAACGCCCCTTGTTCAGATGTACAAACCCTTGCTTCCAACTGCAAGAATGTTTTGCTTCTCGTCTCTGATTGTCAACACCGGTGGCAACAAATTCATCAACGGAGGGTTTAACTCATTAGACCTACTAAGGAGTAACCGAAGCGTCTCCCTTGCACCCTTCTCCACTGCATAATCGGTTTCCGGCATTAATGGGCCATCAACGGCGGCGGAGAGCAGCGGCAGCGGCATCCGCCGGAACGACGAAATGGGTCAGTCGTATAGAGTGAGATTGATGGCATTGGGCAGCGAATTATAAACTGCAGTCTGTTTTTACTTCTTATCAATCTGAAAAAGGCTTATAAAGCTGTGCTGATCCTGTGCCTTTTATTTCCTTCTACTGCTTTTCTGATTCTGATTTTGAGGACTGCATCTATTGTGCTATCTGCTATTGTTCAAGTACCGGTTTGCTGTTGTAATTGACATCTGTGGACTTGCAAATCTGCTATATCTACAAGTTTTGGACCTAATTTGGAGTTCTAGATAATTTGCCACAGGTTGTTACCAAGAGCCCTATAATGATTGAGAGGCTTGGTATCAAACCGGAATACCTTGGCTTTAATCAAGTAGGAAATCAGTGTCCCGGAAGGAATGGATCTGAATTCAGTAGGATATTTATTGGTGAAGAACAAGCATCAGCGTTGTCTCGAAAAGTGATAGCTCGTTATCTGTATAAGCTTGGGTTTGAAAGTTCGTCGGAAGTTCCTTTGCAAGTTTTGGCTCAGTTATGAGTAGCCACATCTGCAAATTGGGTCGCATGTTGAAATTACTTGCTGATAGCTTTAGAAGACAATGCTCTTCCATGGAGTTGGTGAAAATGTTCCTTCACACGGCTGGTTACAGTAATCTTGGAGCCTTGGCTGAGCTTGTGAAGATGACCAGGGGTACTGTGCAGCACATTCAGCAAAACACACAATTAGGCCAATTACAGCTTCAGGTCCCTATGCAGACTCAGCAGATTCCAAGGCAAAAGATTCCTCAAATTCAACAGATGCTTTGCTCTCAAATTCTAACTGTTTAGCAGCAACAACTGCTGTGGGAGAGAGTGAGAAAATGCCAACAAGCAGCACCTGAAACATTTGATTGTCTAATGTCACTGTAGATGTCACTGCATACATTAGACAACTAATGAAGTGACATTGATGTCACTGTAGATGTCACTGCATACATTAGACAATCAAATGTTTCATTTCATAGAAGAAAGATTTACCATATCCGTATCTTCAGCCATGCCAAATTCCCTCTTAACTCTACTAGCCAAAGGTACACTGCCAGAAAACAAGGGAAATTAGTTTATGTTTAAAATGAGGACAGTGAACACAGAGAGAGAGAGTCAAAGCCGAGTGGATGGGGACCGAAAAAGCGTTACCGTTCAGCAGAACCCATATTAACATTAGAATCATCTGTGTTGCTGATTCCAAGTAGTGCTGCTGAGCCTTATATTTGCTGAACTTGCTGCTGCCTGCTGTATCTGAGAGTATAATTCGTTAGTGCTGATCATGTGCTCTATATCTGAACCTGCTGCTGTGCATCAACATTGTTGCAAGCCTGCTGAATACCTTGTAAGATATCATAGGTCTCGCTTTGTATCTTCAGTCTGCAAAACCTGAACTGTTATATTTTTTTTTGGACTGAACCTATAGACTGTGTTTGAACTGCATTTGCTATACTGCTCATAGTAATCTGCAGCCTTGTTATCTTTGTTTCTTGGACTGAACTTGCAAACTGAATTGTATCAAACATTTGTAATCTGTAGTACATTTGTCATCTGCTTTTGTTTTGTAATCTTTTGTGTAACTGTTGCACCTATTAATCTTGAACAGCCTTGTAATCACTTTTGCAGTAACTTTCAAATAACATATCCCTTACTCTTTGTCTTTCGGATTAACTAAATCTCCTTTTGTTAATAATCTGATCTTTGTTGTATCAAGTCGTCTTAAAGAACATGATCTCGTTTTGTTTAATCCGAGTCGCTTGCTTTATGATATGTTTTATGATGGAGTTTGTTGTCTTTGTATGATGTATCGTAAAACATGTATTTGATGACTATATTGCTAAAGTTTGAATAAATGTGAGTTTTGTGTCTAAAAAAAAATAAAAATGTATGAGATGCTCTTTGTGAATAGTTGTTGTAATCTTCCTCTCATTGACGGATTTGGATTTTCTGGTTTTGTGTTTGTCTTTTCATGGGAATTTCAGTTTTTGTTCTTGATTTTGGGTCTTAATCTTGCAGTGCTTGTATTTCAATATTAGTACCTTACATGACTTGGTTCATTAATAAAGTGACATTGATGTCACTGCAGATGTCACTGCATACATTAGACAACTAATGAAGTGACATTGATGTCACTATATATGTCACTGCATACATTAGACAATTAATGAAGTGACATTGATGTCACTACATAAATCGATACAACAAGACGTCATTGAATAAATCGATACAATAAGACGTCATTGAATAAATCGATACAATAAGACGTCATGATGCCGGCGCAGAGGCGGAGTTGTCGGATTCCACATTGGCGGCGATCAAATACATGGACAAAAGGGAGCGTTCGGACAGGTGTTAGTATCTTGGCCATAACTTTCGGCCCCGATTTCCGTTTTGCGCGCAGGACCCCATTTCGGAAAGCTCTCTCCGATGCCGACACAGCTTTTTCGAGGCCAAAATCAGCTGTTTTCCTTTCCATTTCGGCCGCCGAAGATTTTTGCACGTTTTTCACATTTTTCTTATTTTATTTATGAATTCAATAAAGATCCGACTCCGGATCCGTGATTTTAGCACCTTGATTTCCGTGCTGATTTATTTCCGTAATAAATTCTGTAATTTTATATTTTTGGAAAGTTTCGTATTCGGGCAGCTATAAAATCCCGGCTTGTGGGATGATTTTAATCAGACTTGAATAATATACATCATGCAGTGACGTCACTGCATGATGTCACTGCATAAATCGATATAATACAACGTCACTGCATGATGTCACTGCATAAATCTATATAATAAGACGACACTGCATAAATCGATACAATAAGATGTCACTGCATAAATCGATACCATAAAACGTCACTGCATAAATCGATATAATAAGACGTCACTGCATAAATCAATACCATAAGACGTCGCAGCATAAATTGATACATATATTATGATGTCACTACATAAATCTATACAATATGCCGTCACTTCATCGAGGTGTCTCTGCACTGCGGCGTCTCTGCATCGCAGTGTCTCTGCATCGGGGGTGGTCACTGCATGGCGGTGTCTCTGCATCGTGATGTCTCTGCATCGCGGTGTCACTTCATTGCGGTGTCGCTTCATCGCCGTGTCTCTGCATCGTGATGGTCATCGCATCGGGCATCGCGGTGTCTCTGCATCGCGGTGTCGCTTCATCGCCGTGTCTCTGCATCGTGATGGTCATCGCATCGAGCGTCGCGGTGTCTCTGCATCGCGATGTCTCTGCATCGCGGTGTCACTTCATTGTGGTGTCGCTTCATCGCCGTGTCTCTACATCACGGTGTCACTTCATTGCGGTGTCTCTGCATCGCGATGATCATCGCATCGGGCGTCACGGTGGTCAATGCATCAGGATTGTCATTGCATCGAGGTGGTCAATGCATCGGGGTGGTCAATGCGTCACGGTGGTCATTGAATCGCGGTGGTCAATCAGTCAATGTATCGGGGGTGGTCATTGTATCGCGATGGTCAATACATCGGGGGCGGTCACTGTATTGGGGGTGATCAATGTGTCGCGGCGGGTCAATGCGTTACGGCGGTCAATGTATCGTGGCGGTCGTTACGTCGCGGCGGTCAATACGCCACGGGGGTCAATGCGCCACGGCGGTCAATGCGTCGTGACGGTCAGAGGGTGCAATTTGGAAGCTATTGTGAGCTTAAATATCATTGCTTTAAAGGATATGATGCTTTACTCTTGGCTTCCAAGACGATTCCAAACAATCAGGTTATTCGAAAATTCAATGATCTATATAGTTTAAGATTTTTGAGTTGTGCTTTTTATATAATAATCCAATGACGTTCTCATACCATCACGCAATGATCTGTATTTTATCCACGATAATTAGAGGCATAATAAGTGTAGTTGCTTCTGTTTTACAGTTTTCTGGTCGCTATTTCCTCCAATTAACTACGCCATTGCTGCCCCATTGGAGTCGTCCTTGTCATTATCCTTCAGGTCTGCAGACTAACATCATAGAGCGTCCGTTTCTTGCCCACTCCTCCTCCTCCTCCTCCTCCGGCTACCACCACCAACAGAGCCATTGCCGCCTTAATGGATGGAGAGTTAACTACTGCTGGTTGAATTTACAAAAAGAAGGCATATAAACTAGCTTTTAGAGATCAATTGTAATTACTACGAAATTCAAGACTATACATACACATATAGGGGATGTCCTGGTGCACAGAAACGAACGAGGTGGGAAAAGAAATTTTTTTCATTAATTAAGGGTAGAATGGGGAATAAGGAAAAAGTGTGTCCTTATAAGTCCAACTGATTTCTTTTTGTCCTTATAAGTCCAATAAGTCCGTTTTGTGTACTTTTGGGTCTTTAGCCCTAAAATAAAACGGAGAGTATATATTTTATGATAAAATGCAATCTCATTGTAATTAATGTAAGTGGCTCTCAGCTGTTTGATTCGATCTCCCACTTGTCTTAATCATTTATCTTCGTATTAATACGCACTCAGTACTGAATTACTTCCTCCGCCTCAATTTATTTGAGACTTATTCCTTTTATAGTTGTCTCAAAATAAGTCCATAACTCTAATTAGACTCAAAGTTTTTCTTTTAATTGCCTAAATTGCCCCAATGTATATTATAAAGTGAAAATGATGCTGCATATAAAAAAGACAAAAAAATATTGCAAGTTTCAAAATATCCCAAACAATTATTTCAAAAAGGATAAAAAATATCCCAAACAAATTAGGACGGAGGGAGTAAATCCGTTTAGATTTTTAACATATATTAAGAAAATTGTCAAATGTCATTAATTACTTTTGATGGTATAATTATAGTATTTATATGTATAAAATGTTAATTATTTACCTTCCCATCAGCTTAAGCTTTTGGGAGAGACGGTAGTTCAAGTGAGATGGTAGTTCAACATCTAGAATATCATTTGACTCTTATTAATGTAATAGTTGTAAAGTAGGTGAACACAACATCGGAATCCACATTAAATCTATGTATTCTTGTTTTAGTGTGTTTTGACTTTATATATGTTCTTGTTCTTGCAAATCCGTTAAGTAACGCCCCGCTCCCGGATACCGAGTTCTTATCCGGAAGAGAACGTTCTGCACGTCTAACATTAAATAAATCTAACATTATACGTAAGCATCTACATCATCGTATCGAGTTAAGCAAAGCGAAAGCTAAAAAGACTCGGGTAAAACCATAAAAGGTTCTAGAATTACATTGCTATCTGACTTTAAGGGTAGAAAATTTCTTACAAACAAGTTTCAGAAGAAAGAACAAGTCTTACAAGGAAACGAAATGTCTTGAAAGAAGTACAAGATACATGGATAAATAAGATAATAAAGGCATGATAAAACTCCATAGTGTAGCATGTCAAACATCATCCTCAAAGTCGTCACAATCCGGCTCAACCTGTACATCTTCTCCCCCAAATTAAGCAAACATACAAATATGCAAAGGGGGAAGTATAAAAGTACTTAGTAAAATGTAGAAGCTATTGAAAACTAAGCTTTATAACGAAAGGCAATGTTTTATTATTATTATTATTAAGTTATCTCAATGAACACGACTCAAACTCTATGGTACATTTCATGCTCATCAACATGAAATGAGATCCTACTATATTTCTAGCTTAGTTTATCTTTGTTACATCAGCATTCAAGGACACTACGTATGGTGCTACTCACCACGGTCACTACGTATGGTGCTACTCACCACGAAGCAACAGATTGCAACATATTAAACATTAGTGGATCACACCAATAGCCACGGGCTAGCCCCGATAGTGTGTGTGTTCGGTGAAGCCCCTTTACTCCTAGTGCCTTTCAAGGGCCAGCCGAGTTATTCACTTTATACCGACCACACAACACATCGCGATATAGACTTGTGCCTTACCAAGAATAACATGATGTTTAGGCTTTTAACTATACACAAGTACTTATGTTATTAATTATTAACTAGCCACCTATGTGTTTTCAAGAAAGGCTCACTTACAACTTCTACTCCCTCGCTTAAAATGCTAGACACAACAAGCCTACCACATATACAGACACTGATGGATACTAATCCATTAAAGCACAAGGCCAATCATGCTCTTCAGACGGTCCCGAACTTCAACTCTTAGGAAGAATGCATTCGATGCCGGAATTAAACATTTCAAAAGCTTAATCATGGCTTGTTCATGTTCATTTAATGTTATTAGATAAAAAAATAACATTCAAAACTAGATTCGGGGCTTAAAACACCTTAAAACCACAAAACAAGGGTTTTGGCGCGTGCTAAACCGTTTTGGTGCGTGCTAAAACCATTTTGGTGTGTGTTAAAACTCTCTGATCATTCTGCCATTATTCTGATCACTTCTGGCGCATGCTGAAACCCTTTTGGTGAGCGCCGAAAACCTGAAACTGTCTAAACTTGATTTTTCCATCACTTTACGATTTCCAATCCAATTCCAACCATTTTGAAAGCAAAATACACATAAAAACAGCTGCAAAACAGGTCCTTAATTGTCATACCATATCATCTCATAACACTCAACATCTTAACACATGGATTCTGAAATCAAAAGCAAATTACTCAACTTAAACATTATAAAACCATAATTATTCAACATGAAAACCCTCTTACATGATTTAAAGCAATCCAATTCCAAAATCTTCAAGAAAATTGTAGCACTCCTAGTTCTTCAACCAAAAACCTATTTTGATCAACAATTAGACTATAATTAAATGTGACCAAGGTTTCTAATCAACCGGAAACTACAAATTAAACCACAAACACATCAGAACTTGATCAAAGCCAAAACTAGGGCAAAACGAATCTTTTCAAAACTCTAACTTTTCTGTACCTGAACGATGTTCTCTTCTCCCGCTGATTTCGTTTTTCAAGTAATTCTGAAAACCGGTGAACGATCGAGGAGATCCTTTGAAGATTCTATCTGTCTTTTCAGTTTCTGTTTTCTTTTCTTTCAAAGCAGACTTCGAACTCTGAAGTTGTGTTTTCTTATTCTGATAACCTCCATAATTAATGGGAGGTTTTATTTTCCTAAAATAATAACTCCCCATTAAATTCCTATTTACTTTTTTTAAACATAAATCCATAAATAATAAATACAATATTCTGATTTGTGCAAAATGACACGTCTACCTTTTTAAAAAAATTGGAATATTACATACACATTACAACATGATGTTTATATATCGTAACAATGGATGATAGATGCTAATTTTTTGAAAATAAAGAAACATGATTAAAATTAAAGTGTATTCATCGCGAGAGAATAGTATATAGGGAGGTGAACAAAGACACTAGGGCTGAGCAAAATAACCATTAAACTAATCCAAACCGTAAACGGATCCAAACCGATCCGAATAAACCAAACCAATAACAAACTAAATGAATTGGTTTGGTTTGGAACCAAACCGAATTGCATTGGGTTGGTTTCAGATATTTTTAATTACACTCAATCCAATCCAAACCAAACCAAAATTTTTATACATTAATTATATATATAGGTTTTTGCCAGAAATGACAAAATAATAAAGAAACCAGGATGCAAGGACATTGCTAATTAGAAAGGACAAAAACTATGTGACTTTCCAAAAACACCCTTTTCCTATATATCTATAAAATAAAAAACCTTCATTCTAAAAAAACAAAACAACCTGCAACAATAATTGGCAAACATCAACGTTCAGAAAATTCATGGCCGCCGGAAAATTCATTGCTGCCGGAAGTTGTAGACAAAACCCTAGCCGCATCCACCCCTCTATAAAAAAAAAGGCATCAGCGTTCAGAAACCTAATTGATGGCCGGCTGAGAGAGAGGCGTTGAGAGATGACCGGATTTTCTGTGATTGATCCGAGAAAACATCCAAGCCTGATTGAAGACGTTTGCTTCTAGGGTTGAAGACGTATTCAAGCCGGATTGAAGACGTTTTGCTTCTAGGGTGAATAAGGAGGTGGCAGCAACTGTGAGGGATGTAATGGGAATTAGGTTTAATGCCGGAAAACATGGCATCCGATGCCGGAAAAGCTATTCCTTTTTTTTTTTTTTTTGAGAACGGAAAAGGAAAAAAAGAGGGGACGATTATTGCTAATGGCCGGACGTGATGGTGGCCGGACGATTATTTTTTTGGTGGTGGCCGGACGTGATGGCTGTATTGTTTCTTCAGGCTGTTTTTTTTATTTATTTATAAACTTTAGGGTTTAAGGTTGTTGCTATTAATTTTCAGAATTTACTACAAATTTTTATGTAATTTTATCTATTTTACGGGATGTTACTCCTTGTTTATTGACTGTTACGACCTGTTAATGGGTTGTTACTACTTGTTTTTTGCCGTTACTACATTTTACGGGCAGTTACTACTTGTTTTTAGGCTCTACCTGTTTTTAGGCTGTTACTACTTGTTTGTTGGCTGATATTTTTCCATTGGATGTTACAACATTTTATGGGTTGTTACTTCTTGTTTATTGGCTGTTACTATATGTTTTCATGGCTGTTACTACATTTTATCAGTGTTACTGCGTGTTTAATGTGTAAAAGGGTATTTTTGTCCATTTATTATGAATTTGTCCTTTCTAATCACGTAATATGTAGTAACGCCCTTCTGGACCCATTTTGGATTTTTTTTTTGTCCTTGTAGCCCCTTCTCCCTTATATATATTATACCCATTACCCAACCGACCCAATATAACCCAATTTTTTTGATCATTTTTCTATGTTGTTTTGGTTGGAAGTTACTCATGGTGTTTTGATCATTTTGTTGTGTCAATACTCAGCCTTTTGCTTTTTTGATGTAAATATGTAAATTAATAAATGCATGTATGTAAGTATGCAACTATGAATGATTGATTGCAGTTGATTTATATTGTAATGTGTTGTTACTTGTTAGTTGTTTTAAGTTTTTTTAATCATTTTGGTTTGTAATTTATTTTAGTTTGGATGTAGCTATTTAGAGTTTATGTATAAAATGTTGGTTTTTTCATAATGCTTTTTAAAGATTAGGCTTGAAAAAACTAAAACCAACCCAATCCAAACCGAAACCATTGGGGTTGACTTTTTTTTGGTTTGGTTTGAGGAGCGAATTATGGCGTCCTAAACTGACTTGAGTCTTTCAAAATCAACTCAAACCAATCCAAGCCCACCCTTAAAAGACACAATGTCTTTACAAGCATCAACTATAATTTGTCCCAAGTCTTAAAGTATAGGGTTTATTATTAAAAATGACAATTTGAACATAAAAATATGTAAATATGACAGTGAAATATTTTTTTAGATTTTTGTCCAAAAGGACAAAATTATCAAAAAATCGGGATAGAAGGAAACTGTAATTTAATAAGGACAAAAGTAACAATTATGAAATAACAAATATGAAGTAACAAATGCGGAATAGAGTAAATATGAAGTTACAATTGTGAAACACAAAGTAACATTAACACATGAAGTAACAATTTTAAAGTAACAATTGTGATTTTTGTCCTTTATGATCATGAAAAAGTTACTTTTGTCCTTCCAAACCCATTTATTAATTTTTTTGTCTTTGTGGCCCCTTCCCCCATATTTTTTAGGTAAAAATGACATGTTTTTATTCCAATGTGATTTAAATTTTTTCGTATTCAATTACAAACGAATATATCTATTGATCTAGTTGTCAAAAGATGACAATTCTTTCATCACGTTTTTCTTTTTTTTTTCGTCATCTTTATTTAGACATATCATTTGATACTTTTTCAACGTTATTTTCGAGATCATTTTTGTAAAAAAAAAACACGTAAACAGTGAAATAATGAAATATTGAATTTAAGACCAGTTCCACTGCAGCAAACAGTGGATTTGAGATTATAAACGGTGGATTTATCATTATCACCCAATTTATATTTTCACCATCTTGATTCTTTTTTTTTTTCTTTCTATTTTTTATCTTTTTAAACAACTTTCCCTAAAATATAGGACGAAGATTTGAAGAAGTCCTCGTCATTTTGAAACATTCAACCACGATACCAATTGCAAAAGAAAATTAATTTTTAAACCATAAGGTGGACAGACGGCCATTATACTTGTATTATAATTATAAAACCCCCGGCCTCTCATTATAATTCTAAAGTCACCAAAAAGAATCAAGTACTTTCCCATATCTCTTGTTATTTTTTCTTTCTTTCTTTCTATCATATATATAATTATTAAGGTTATAATTATCAATGGAAATTGACACAAAAATCTCACCATCATCATCATCCCTTGGACCATCAACTTGTGAGAAGGATGCAAAGGCTATTGAGTTCATTGAAGAAATGACTAAAAATGTTGAATCTGTTCAGAAAAAGGTTTTAGCAGAGATTCTAAGCCAGAATGCTAATACTGAGTATCTACAGAGATTCAAACTTGATGGGGCAACAGATATCGATTCATTCAAGTCTAAGGTTCCGGTTGTCACCTACGAAGATATCAAACCGGATATTCAACGCGTTGCCAACGGAGATAAATCTCCCATTTTTTCTTCTCACCCCATCTCTGAGTTTCTCGCCAGGTATATATTAATATATATGTGCATGTAGGTCTGCATAAAGAAGTTCTATCCTCACATTTAACAAAAAGAAGAAAAAAAAAAAATGAGAATACATTTTTACGCCATTGATATGTCTAAATTTGTGTACTCACGTACAGTTCTGGTACATCAGCCGGGGAAAGAAAATTCATCCCAACAACACACGAAGAGTCATTTCGCAGAATGAAGCTTTTAAATCTTCTCATGCCAGTCATGAATATGTAAGTTTTAAAATTGAAAACAATAAATTATTAGCTACAAATATATTTTTTGCGAAAATAAAAACGACTTTTAATCAAATAAAAACCGTACAACAGGTATGTTCCAGGTTTAGATAAAGGGAAAGGTTTGTACTTTCTTTTCGCCAAGGCCGACACTTGGACCCCCGGTGGCATACGTGCACAACCGGTGCTAAGCAGTATTTATAAGAACCCTCACTTTCACAACAGACCATATGATCCATACCGAGTTTTCACCAGCCCCAGTGAAACCATTATTTGTGCCAATTCTTTTCAAAGTATGTACTCTCAGATGCTTTGCGGCCTTTACATGAGAGAAGAGGTCCTAAGGATGGGTGCCATTTTCGCTTCTGGTCTTCTCTTAGCCATTCGATTCCTTCAACTTAATTGGAGACAACTCGCTTATGATATCAGAACTGGGACCTTAAGCCCTAAGATTGTCAGTGACCCTTCAGTTAGAGAATGCATGTCTAAAATTCTCAAGCCAAATCCTGAGCTTGCAGATTTTGTACAAAAGGAATGTGAAAGTGAAGAGTGGGAAGGGATTATAAGAAGAATTTGGCCACATACTAAGTACCTTGATGTTATTATTACCGGCACCATGGCTCAGTACATTCCTACTCTTGATTACTACAGTGGTGGACTGCCGCTTGCATCCACCAACTATGCATCCTCTGAGTGTTTTTTTGGGCTTAATCTGAACCCGTTGTGCCGGCCTTCTGAAGTCTCATACACCATCATGCCAATTATGGGCTACTTCGAGTTCATCAACAACAGTGACTCGACTAAACCCTATCCGTTGAAATCTTCTAAAACCCCACATTACCTCGTCGACCTAGCTAACGTGGAGATTGGAAAAGAATATGAACTTGTGGTCACCACCTATGCCGGGCTTTGCCGTTACCGTATGGGCGATATCCTACAGGTGCTTAGTAATTTTACTTTAATTTTGACAAATTTTCCTCTGGCTAATATATAAGCTTCCAATCCTTTCTTGTTTCGACCAGGTGACGGGCTTTCATAATGCTGCGCCACAATTTAAATTTGTGAAGAGAATGAATGTGGCATTGAGCATTGATGCAGATAAGACCACAGAGGAAGAACTGCAAAACGGGATCGAGAATGCGTTGGCCCTACTGCAACCGTACAATGCTGGGGTGTTGGAGTACACAAGTTATGCAGATATCAGGACAATCCCAGGACATTATGTCATTTACTGGGAGCTGCTAGTCAAAGAAGCAGCTAACAAACTGAGCAAAGAGGTTTTGAATGAATGTTGCTTGGCCATTGAAGAGTCATTGAATTCGTTGTATAGACTAAAGAGAGCGAAGGACAACGCCATAGGACCTCTTGAAATAAGGGTTGTTAAAAATGGAACATTTGAAGAGTTGATGGACTATTCCATTTCTAGGGGTGCTTCCATCAACCAATACAAGGTCCCAAGATGCGTCAACTTCCCACCTATTGTGGAACTACTGGATTCTAGAGTGGTATCTACGCATTTTAGCCCCGCCGTTCCACGTTGGATTCCTGAGCCAACATTGACCGGCTCCATGACGCATGACTTTCTTGCAGTTGCATGAATACCCTTGCATGCACGACATAGTCGATAGAGAGTTGGACAAAAAATTTGGCCAAATCTCTCTCGAGAGAGGACCTTTTTTCCAATTTTATATTAATATTGAAGCTTTTTGCTAGTTTTTTTTTTTATATTTATTTAGTTGATTTTGTTTACGATCATGAAAGATTTGAACTTAAGACTTCTTGATCCTGAGGCCTCAGCATGAAGCTTTCTACTAACCTTAATAAGTTGTAATTGTAATCATCTGTTTGTGATTTATTTTTATTTCATTAGTTATTACGCTATACCTTTTATATTTTGTTTCCTTTCATTGTCGACTTATCTTTTTTTTTTCCGTCTCCTTTCTAAGCTACAAACCAGTACTAAGATTGTCGCCCTCCATATGGAAGGTGTAGAAGTGTTTAAGACATCAATTGTCATATAATAAAACTGTAAAATTTGTAATTTTTGTCCGGCAACTCCTGCCAATTTTATTGTGAACATTTTGTATGAAAAATGTGCTAATTAATTAAGCTCACCAAAAAATGATATTATTTAAATGAAGCTCACCAAAAAATGATATTATATTTTGTTTCCTCTCATTGTCGACTTATCTTTTTTTTTTCCTTCTCCTTTCTAAGCTACAAACCAGTACTAAGATTGTCGCCCTCCATATGGAAGGTAGTGTAGAAGTGTTTAAGACATCAATTGTCATATAATAAAACTGGAAAATTTGTAATTTTTGTCCGGTAATTTAACTTAAACCTGCCAATTTTATTGTGATATTTATTTTGTAATGTTATTTCGTACAACTACGGATTCGGTGTCAATATATTTTTGTCTGTTAATTGAAAGAGATAGATGCAGTAGTTGATCTGGTTGAACATTTTGTATGAAAAATGTGCTAATTAATTAAGCTCACCAAAATAAGAATCTTGCAAATAATATCATTTTCATGATATTATTTAAATGAAGTGCAATCAAAAGCGACGCAGGCGGCAAGCAACAAGTTCAGAAGTGCAATAAGAAGTAATGCGATAGCTGAAAGATTAAACCATGAAAGTTAGAAGTGTTGCGGCAGCTCAAGGATCAAAGGAAATGACGTTGAGAGCTATATGATTAAATCCGAAGAAGCTTTAAGTTTCTTATAGGGTTTTGGTCGAACACTTTTGAAGCAGCTTTCAGAAAAAAGCATATATTTCCAACTAGGCACACAAAGACAAGACCAACTAGGCCAACAAAAACAAAGAGACCCAACACTTGCACAATACAAATAGGGGAAACAAAGTTCGATCCCAAGACCTCCCGCTCTGATACCATGTTAGGATTGGTATAATCAAGAAATCTATAAACCAAGAAACTAAGAAATCAAGAAGAAGAAGAAGAAGAGTTCATGCAATGGCTAACAAAATATGTGGAGGCTTAGGTTTAGGTTACAAAGTGAGAGGCATATATAGCCAAATCTCTAAAAGACTAAAATGCCCTTATGCCTAATACAAAATATCTAATATAATATATGCTAACATCCCCTCTCAAACTCGCGATGGTGTAGCAATAAGCATCAAGAGTTTGCCAATGAAAAATCCATGTTGCTCAAGAGTGTGAGACTTCGTGAAGAAGTCGGCCAGCTGCATAGAGGACGGAGTTAACGGCAAGAAAATAGTACCATGTCGAAGATGATGCCGAGTAAAATGACAAGTCGATCTCAATATGCTTGGTGCGCTCATGGAAAACGGTATTGTGTGCAATCGAATAGCACTTTTATTGTCACAATACATCGGTGTGGGGGAAGAAAGTGCAACACCCATGTCCTCCAACAACCAACGTAACCATATAATCTCGACGTGGTAAAAGCCATAGCGCGATACTCGCTGCCTCGGTGGAAGAGCGTGAGACGACATTGATGAGAGTCAACTTTGCTTCATTTCTTACATGGTTTTACCCCCGTTTATGACTTATTTGATGCACTTTTGGGGTAGTTTGAGTGATTTATGAAGCGTTTTCACCATTTCACTCACTTTGAGGTCAAATACGACTTAGTCCAAAAATTTCGTCATTTTTGGTGAATTGTTGCATAGTTCATACCTATTTTATTTTGCGGAAGTTATGCGATGTATTGTTGTTGATATTTGCAGGGAATAGGTTCGTTGTGATCCCAAGATCAGAGTCATCGATGATGGAAGGGTGATATTGAGCGGTAAAAGCATGTGCCCGAAGTTAAAGAGTTGGAACGGATCAAGAATCGTTGATGTTTTCACTATACCTGCACTTCATCTGCAATTTGAGACATTTTAACGGCGTTTTCTGGAACTGTTGTCTTCATATAAGTTGTAGGAAATTGAATGAGATTTCCAACGCAACTTGAATCATTCAAATCGGAGCTCTATACACAAAGATATTGTTGAATTACTAAAGGTGTGCCAATGTTGTAGTGGATGAAAAATGCATGCGCTGGCATGCTTAATCCATACGCGCGCATGATGTTTCAGCCGGACAAAGGAGGGGATTCAGAGAGTGCATGCGCGTGCATGCCCTCACCATGCTCGCGCATGGAACGCGTGTTTTTTACGGATTCTCACCATTCGGGTTCGGATTTTGGCCCTATAAAAGCCAATTAGGTCGAATTTTATACCCACTTTTTCGGAATTTAATTTCTCTTCATTTTTTAGGTTGAGTTTCTCCAAAAACCAATAGAAAAATTATTTTCTTGCAACCAATTACTTCAAGATTGCTTCGATTGTTGATTTATTTTCATGAATTCTTTATTGTGGATTGCTTCCAAACTATTGGTAACTTTATTTTATTTATTTTCATCATGTTTTCTTAAAATTCTTTTGTGATATATTGTTTCGTTTTTGTTATTATGAGTAGCTAAATTTTTTATAGCTAAATTATGTGATGGAATCACGAAATTGATGCCTGGACGATGATCTAGGGATGAGTAGAGAGCTTAAAAATTAAATCTTTTGAATTGTTGTGTCATAAAATTGGATCTTAATGCTTGAATTAATTTGATCATCTAATTCATGATTCCACACACGAACTTTATAAATATATTTTGCGAGAGAGTGTGCGAACTAGGGTTTTAGGATTGCCATGCACAAATTAGTCGAGTTTTTCACAGCTTGTTCCTTGGTAAGGTTTTTCTAACTAAGCCGTGAACTCGGTGGATGTGGAGCATCTCACAGTTTTTCTTCATATTAGGTCAATTAAATCCCATAGAAGGGATTTTTGAACCGGATAGGGTAAATAGGTTGTGGTATTAGCGCCTAGGGACCAGTTTAGGAGATTGCAAGCTATTGGTTGGTTGGTAGGTTAAGGCTCATCCCTAGTGATTCGGTAAAGGTGTTAAGAGCCGTGTTCCTGATCATAGTTTAGCTATTCCTTTTATCATATATTTTACAGTTATAATTTTTATTTCGTTTTCTAGTTTTAGCTATTGTTTTTACCCATATTGTGAACCTGAACTAAATACGAAATTGATTGTGATACTTGATTGATTCCTCATGGGATACGACCTTGCTCGCCGTTGTACAACTGACCCGGTACTCTGTCGGTTAAAGTGGGTTTGCTATAATTCGGCCATCAAGTTTTCTGGCACCGTTGCCGGGGAATCAGTCAATATCAGTAAGTCATTCAAGTAATTAAGATTAGGACTTTTTATTTTACTATTTTCGTGTTGTTTTGGTGATTGCAGTGTATGACCCGAAGTTCCAAGAAACCACTACGTCCTTTGATTTCGGAAATTGAAGCATTTGCGAGACATCAGAACAGCGAGAGGAAGAAGAAGTCAGTTGGAGAATCATCTACATCAGATATTGAAGTAAACTCTGAATCAAAAGAAGTTGCAATGACTTCATGAGGTGGAGACTTAACAAATTTGACCGATGGAAATGAGACTCAAGACGGGCTGCAGTTAAACCCACCTCTCATTCTCGAGAATCGAGATCCACAATACTTAAATAGAGAGCCCCTTCAAAATCCGAGGGCACTTAATATGGGACCAAATAGGGTAAAAAATCAGGGAGGTCAGCAGAATCAATTCCGACAACAACAACAAGCCACTCAAAACCAGAACAACAACCAGGGTAGTGTATTCGGTGAAATGACTTTTGATCAGAATCAAATGATGCAAATGATGTTCCAAAATCAACAACAGAATGTGATTCCACCACCAACCGCCCCTGTTCAGGCACAAAACTTCTATGCACAACCAGTAGTGTAGAATCAGGGCAATCATGGGAGAGCCTTAAGAGATTACGTGACTCCAACTATTGGTGAGGGGCACAACCCTATCCGTCTACCACCTATTCATGCAAACAACTTGGAGATCACACAACATGTATGGTATCTTTTAAATGACAGTGCTCAATTCATGGGGAAGTCAACTGAGGACCCCAACCAATTTCTGAACCATTTCATGCAAGTGTGCAGGACGGTGAAGATGAACGGTGTCTCTGAGGAAGCGGCTAGGACGCTATTATTCCCATTTACATTAAAAGAGGCCGCTAGAGTATGGTTCGAGTCACTTCCATATGATTCCCTACACACTTGGGACCAAGTGACTTCGAAGTTTCTATTGAAGTATTGTCTGTTGTCCAGAACATTAGTTATGAAGGCTGATATTGCTAATTTTGAACAGTTGGACATGGAAAGCATGCATTGGAATAATGGGATCATGTACATCTTTTCTATGGTGGATTGCAAGAAACTGATCAATCTAATTTAAATGAGGCGTGTGGAGGATATGTGATGAGTATGCAACATGACGTCGCATTGGCTACTATAGAGAGGGTTGCATAAAGCAACAGACAGTGGAAAGCGAGGAGAAGAGCTTCGAAGAAGCCAATTGGCTCGGTCGACCAAGTCGGGCCGAGTGAGGAATTTATGAAGATGCAAGCTGAAATGACGGAATTAAAGAAGCAAATGAGTGATATGTTAGCTTGGCAACGGGAGTTCAAAGGGTGTACTTTTTGTGGTGGTGAACATTGGGCCACAAATTGCCCTATTCAAGAGGTTAGTCAGTTGACCACGACCCAAATGATAAATGATCCATCTCTCGATAACCCTTTAGGCATTAACCCCATGGATATGCATCCTTTATGCGCGAGCCCTGTGGTCTACCAAACTTCAGATTCAATTTTGACATCAAATTGGAAATCCATGGATGTGAACTTTTTATCCATTCAGAACAAGGGGCAAAATTATCAGAATTGGCGGGACAATCCCAATCTTGCTTTGGGTAGAAATCAAGGGAACGGGCAAACCACTTAACCGCAATTTGCGCAGAGTAAATATGCACCGCAACCGCAGACTACTTTTGTGAATCTAAGGCAACCTCAACAAGGGGTTTACATG
Organism: Gentiana straminea; assembly: GCA_036785695.1. Lineage (NCBI taxonomy): Eukaryota > Viridiplantae > Streptophyta > Magnoliopsida > Gentianales > Gentianaceae > Gentiana > Gentiana straminea. The sequence continues at coordinate 5,114,356 of JAVUPR010000114.1, forward strand.
CAACCCAGTTTTTAGGATCAAGCGCTTATCGTTGTACTAAAACCAATTGGTGTTAGTAAAGGTGCTACTTTATTTCCTTATACCACACCTTCACAGCGTCATGGGTTGAATGCACTAGGCGGGCAGAGTGATGTATACCCAACAATCTCCCCCCCCAGCACCTGCTACCCACTATACCGTGGTTTACCACAGAATGCTGTTACCGGGATTCGAACCCATGACCTGCTCTGCTACCAGTTTTTCAGGATCAAGCGCTTACCGTTGTACTAAAACCAATTGGTGTTAGTAAAGGTGCTACTTTATTTCCTTATACCACACCTTCACAGCGCCATGGGTTGAATGAAATGTTGGAAATAAAATTTATGTTTTGATGATAATTCATCTTATTTGTTATAATATTATCTTAACCCCATTGATGAAGTGCTGAAGCCAGCTGTTATAGTGGAAAGCTAAAAGATGTCTAGAACTGAATGTATAAGTTTTATTAGAGTCGATATTTGTATAAGTTACATCGACAAGCACCGTAATTGATAGTGTGTCGTAAAACCGAAAAGCGGAAATCAATTAGAAAAGCGGAAATCATCAAGACAAGCAACCGACTCGAATACACCTACTTGGAACCGAAGAAGGTAAGTTCGCCGAGAGTTACAGACTCAGTTGGCTAATCTAGAAGAATGAAGAACTGAGGGTTCAAACTCAGTTATTGAAGAATGAAGAACTGAGGGCTCAAACTCAGTTATGAAGAATTGAGCACTGTCATTTAAAAGATACCATACATGTTGTGTTATATTAATATTGAAGCTTTTTGCTAGTTTTTTTTTAATATTTATTTAGTTGATTTTGTTTACGATCATGAAAGATTTGAACTTAAGACTTCTTGATCCTGATCGAGGCCTCAGCATGAAGCTTTCTACTAACCTTAATAAGTTGTAATTGTAATCATCTGTTTGTGATTTATTTTTATTTCATTAGTTATTACGCTATACCTTTTATATTTTGTTTCCTTTCATTGTCGACTTATCTTTTTTTTTTCCGTCTCCTTTCTAAGCTACAAACCAGTACTAAGATTGTCGCCCTCCATATGGAAGGTGTAGAAGTGTTTAAGACATCAATTGTCATATAATAAAACTGGAAAATTTGTAATTTTTGTCCGGTAACTCCTGCCAATTTTATTGTGATATTTATTTTGTAATGTTATTTTGTACAACTACGGATTCGGTATCAATATATTTTTGTCTGTTAATTGAAAGAGATAGATGCAGTAGTTGATCTGGTTGAACATTTTGTATGAAAAATGTGCTAATTAATTAAGCTCACCAAAAAATGATATTATTTATGGGAAATTAGGGATAAGGACACAATTTGGAATATTATTAAGCAACAGGACAACTACATATTTTTTATAGGGAGAAGGACAACTGCATAATTTTTATAGCGAGAAGGACAAACAAAGTGAATCCCGAAAATCGGTGAATCTCCCTAGTGAATCCCGAAATCGTGAATTTCGATAGTGAATTTTGACAAGTGAATCCCGAAAATCGGTGAATCTCGACAATGAATTTTGAAAATTAGTGAATTTCGACGGTGAATTTCGACAAAGTGAATTTAAAACGGTGAATTTTGAACACAAGTGAATTTCGATAGTGGATAAATAGTTTTGTCCTTTATGCAAAAGTTTCAAAAGACTGTCCTTCTACTCAATTGATGAAATATTTTTGTCCTTCTCCCTCATTCCCCCTATTATTTAAATGAAGCTCACCAAAAAATGATATTATATTTTGTTTCCTCTCATTGTCGACATATCTTTTTTTTTTTCCTTCTCCTTTCTAAGCTACAAACCAGTACTAAGATTGTCGCCCTCCATATGGAAGGTAGTGTAGAAGTGTTTAAGACATCAATTGTCATATAATAAAACTGGAAAATTTGTAATTTTTGTCCGGTAACTTAACTTAAACCTGCCAATTTTATTGTGATATTTATTTTGTAATGTTATTTCGTACGACTACGGATTCAGTGTCAATATATTTTTGTCTGTTAATGGAAAGAGATAGATGCAGTAGTTGATCTGGTTGAACATTTTGTATGAAAAATGTGCTAATTAATTAAGCTCACCAAAATAAGAATCTTGCTAATAATATCATTTTTCATGATATTATTCAAATGAAGTGCAATCAAAAGCGACGCAGGCGGCAAGCAACAAGTTCAGAAGTGCAATCAGAAGTAATGCGATAGCTGAAAGATTAAACCATGAAAGTTAGAAGTGTTGCGGCAGCTCAAGGATCAAAGGAAATGACGTTGAGAGCTATATGATTAAATCCGAAGAAGCTTTAAGTTCTTATAGGGCTTTGGTCGAACACTTTTGAAGCAGATTTCAGAAAAAAGCATATATTTCCAACTAGGCACACAAAGACAAGACCAACTAGGCCAACAAGAACAAAGAGACCCAACACTTGCATAATACAAATAGGGGAAACAAAGTTCGATCTCAAGACCTCCCGCTCTGATACCATGTTAGGATTGGTATAATCAAGAAATCTATAAACCAAGAAACTAAGAAATCAAGAAGAAGAAGAAGAGTTCATGCAATGGCTAACAAAATATGTGGAGGCTTAGGTTTAGGTTACAAAGTGAGAGGCATATATAGCCAAATCTCTAAAAGACTAAAATGCCCTTATGCCTAATACAAAATATCTAATATAATATATGCTAACATCCCCTCTCAAACTCGCGATGGTGTAGCAATAAGCATCAAGAGTTTGCCAATGAAAAATCCATGTTGCTCAAGAGTGTGAGACTTCGTGAAGAAGTCGGCCAGCTGCATAGAGGACGGAGTTAACGGCAAGAAAATAGTACCATGCTGAAGATGATGCCGAGTAAAATGACAGTCGATCTCAATATGCTTGGTGCGCTCATGGAAAACGGTATTGTGTGCAATCTGAATAGCACTTTTATTGTCACAATACATCGGTGTGGGGGAAGAAAGTGCAACACCCATGTCCTCCAACAACCAACGTAACCATATAATCTCAGACGTGGTAAAAGCCATAGCGCGATACTCTGCCTCGGTGGAAGAGCGTGAGACGACATTGATGAGAGTCAACTTTGCTTCATTTCTTACATGGTTTTACCCCCGTTTATGACTTATTTGATGCACTTTTGGGGTAGTTTGAGTGATTTATGAAGCGTTTTCACCATTTCACTCACTTTGAGGTCAAATACGACTTAGTCCAAAAATTTCGTCATTTTTGGTGAATTGTTGCATAGTTCATACCTATTTTATTTTGCGGAAGTTATGCGATGTATTGTTGTTGATATTTGCAGGGAATAGGTTCGTTGTGGTCCCAAGATCAGAGTCATCGATGATGGAAGGGTGATATTGAGCGGTAAAAGCATGTGCCCGAAGTTAAAGAGTTGGAACGGATCAAGAATCATTGATGTTTTCACTATACCTGCACTTCATCTGCAATTTGAGACATTTTAACGGCGTTTTCTGGAACTATTGTCTTCATAAAAGTTGTAGGAAATTGAATGAGATTTCCAACGCAACTTGAATCATTCAAATCGGAGCTCTATACATAAAGATATTGTTGAATTACTAAAGGTGTGCCAATGTTGTAGCGGATGAAAAATGCATGCGCAGGCATGCTTAATCCATACGCGCACATGATGTTTCAGCCGGACAAAGGAGGGGATTCAGAGAGAGCATGCGCGTGCATGCCCTCACCATGCTCGCGCATGGAACGCGTGTTTTTTTACGGATTCTCACCATTCGGGTTCGGATTTTGGCCCTATAAAAGCCAATTAGGTCGAATTTTATACCCACTTTTTCGGAATTTAATGTCTCTTCATTTTTTAGGTTGAGTTTCTCCAAAAACCAATAGAAAAATTATTTTCTTGCAACCAATTACTTCAAGATTGCTTCGATTGTTGATTTATTTTCGCTAATTCTTTATTGTGGATTGCTTCCAAACTATTGGTAACTTTATTTTATTTATTTTCATCATGTTTTCTTGAAATTCTTTTGTGATATATTGTTTCGTTTTTGTTATTATGAGTAGCTAAATTTTTTATAGCTAAATTATGTGATGGAATCACGAAATTGATGCTTAGACGATAATCTAGGGATGAGTAGAGAGCTTAAAAATTAAATCTTTTGAATTGTTGTATCCTAAAATTTGATCTTAATGCTTGAATTAATTTGATACTTAATTCATGATTCCACACACGAACTTTACAAATATATTTTACGAGAGAGTGTGCGAACTTGAGTTTTAGGATTGCCATGCACGAACTAGTCAAATTTTTCGCAATCTGTTCCTTGGTAAGGTTTTTCTAGCTAAGTCGTGAACTCGATAGATGTGGAGCATCTCACAGTTTTTCTTCATATTAGGTCAATTAAATCCCATAGAAGGGACTGTTGAACCGGATATAAGGTAACTAGGTTGTGGTATTAGCGCCTAGGGACCAGATTGGGAAATTGCACCCACAACACATTCATTAGAAGCTATTGGTTGGTTGGCATGTTAAGGCTCGTCCCTAGTGATTCGATAAAGGTGTTAAGAGCCGTGTTCCTGATCATATTTTAGCAATTCCTTTCATCATATATTTTATAGTTATAATTTTTATTTCGTTTTCTAGCTTTAGCTATTGTTTTTACCCATATTGTGAACCTGGACTAAATACGAAATTGATTGTGATACTTGATTGATTCCTCGTGGGATACGACATTGGTCACCGTTGTAGTACAACTGACCCGGTACTCTACCGGTTAAAGTTGGTTTGCTATAATTTGGCCATTAAGTTTTCTGGCGCCGTTGCCGGGAAATCGGTCAATATCAGTAAATCATTCAAGTATTTAGGATTAGGTCTTTTTATTTTACTGTTTTTGTGTTGTTTTGGTGATTGCAGTGTATGACCCGAAGTTCCAAGGAACTACTACGTCCTTTGATTTCGGAAATTGAAGCATTTGCGAGACATCAGAATAGCGAGAGGAAGAAGAAGTCAGTTGGAGAATCATCTACATCAGTTATTGAAGTAAACTCTGAATCAAAAGAAGTTGCAATGACTTCAGGAGGTGGAGACTTAACAAATTTGACCGATGGAAATGAGACTCAAGACGGGCTGCAGTTAGACCCACTGCTCATTCTCGAGAATCGAGATCCATAATACTTAAATAGAGAGCCCCTTCAAAATCCGAGGGCACTTAATCTGGGACCAAATGGGGTCGAAAATCAGGGAGGTCAGTAGAATCAAATCCGACAACAACAACAAGCCCCTCAAAACCATAACAACAACCAGGGGAATGTATTTGGTCAAATGCCTTTTGATCAGTATCAAATGATGCAAATGATGCAAATGATGTTGCAAAATCAATAACAGAATGTGAATCCACTGTTGGAAGTGGCGCCCGAAAGACAATTTATGTAATTGTTTTTATAATTAATAAATGACAGATTTATTCTCATCTTATTACTACTTGCTTTGTGCTTGTAAGTAATACACTGCTGAAAACCCCAAGTTGTATCATATGGTATCTTTTAAATGACCGTGCTCAATTCAGGGGGAAGTCAACTGAGGACCCCAACCAATTTCTGAACCATTTAATGCAAGTGTGTAGGATGGTGAAGATGAATAGTGTCCCTGAGGAAGCGGTTAGGATTCTATTATTCCCATTTACAATAAAAGAGGCCGCTATAGTATTGTTCGAGTCACTTCCACATGATTCCCTACACACTTGGGACCAAGTGACTTCAAAGTTTCTATTGAAGTATTGTCCGTTGTCCAGAACATTAGATATGAAGGCTGATATTGCTAATTTTGAACAGTTGGACATGGAAAGAATGCATGAGGCATGGGATAGATTTAAGGCAATGTTGAGGAAGTGTCCGTATCACGGTTTGGAATAATGGGATCAGGTACATCTTTTCTATGGTTGATTGTGATAAACTGATCAATCTAATTTAAATGCGGCGTGTGGAGGAGTGTGCAACCTGACGTCATATTGGCTACTATAGAGAGGGTTGCAGAAATCAACAGACAGTGGAAAGTGGGAGAAGAGCTTCGAAGAATCCAATTGGCTCGGTTGACCAAGTCGGGCCGAGTGAGGAATTTATGAAGATGCAAGCTGAAATGACGGAATTAAAGAAGCAAATGAGTGATATGTTAGCTTGGAAAAAGGAGTTCAAAGGGTGTAGTTTTTGTGGTGGTGAACATTGGGCCACAAATTGCCCTATTAAATAGGTTAGTCAGTTGACCACGACCCAAATGCTAAATGATCCATCTCTCGAGAACCCTTTTGGCATTAACCCCATGGATATGCATCCTTTATACACGAGCTCTGTGGTCTACCAAACTTCAGATTCGAGTTCGACATCAAATTGGAAACCCATGGATGTGAACTTTTTATCCAATCAGAACAGGGGGCCGAATTATCAGAATTGGGGGACAATCCCAATCTCGCTTGGGGTAGAAATCAAGAGGCCGGGCAAACTACTCAACCGCAATTTGCGCAGCCTCAACAGAGTCAATATGCACCGCAACCGTAGACTACTTTTGTGAATCTGAGGCAACCTCAACAAGGGGTTTATATACAACCTAATCCATAGCTACAATATACCCTACCCCCACAGTCAGCACACCACCCCTTGAGCCCGTGCAACCTAAAATTTCCGCGGACATCTTACTAGAGCTGATTAGCAGAGACATGAAGGAGAATAACATGGATGTGAACAAGGAATTGAAGGATATGAGAAATGCCCATGTACACTTGCAGTCCGTAGTAAAAATTTTGGAGTCGCAGATGGAGCAAGTGAGCCACATGCAAGTGAATGTCATTTTTACTAGAAGTGGAAAAGTAGTGGGTAGTGACGTCGGGGTTCCCAAGGTTCAGAAGAAGGAAACAATGGAGAAGTCGAGAGAGGAAGATGAAGATTGAGTGGTGATCGATGAAGGGCAAGAAGCTGAGGAGATAGCGGAAGAGTTGGAAAATCCAAGTGCAGCACCGGAGAAGCAAAAAGACACGACGCAGGGAGGTATGAACAGCTCATGTATGAATTCTGTGAAAAAACCTTTTGATTTATCTACGTTACCTTGCCCCTTCGTGGCCCTACTAAGCCTACTATTTCTAAAAAGCAAAACAAATTTCTCGATATTCTACGTAAGGTTGAGATAAATATCCCCTTTGTGGATGCTCTTGTTCATATGCCGTCTTATGTTAAATTTTTAAAAGGGATTTTATCAAACAAGGCCAAGATGGAGAAAGTGGTTTGTTTAAATGAGGAGAGACATGAAGGAGAATAACATGGATGTGAACAAGGAATTGAAGGATATGAGAAATGCCCATGTACACTTGCAGTCCGTAGTAAAAATTTTGGAGCCGCAGATGGAGCAAGCGAGCCACATGCAAGTGAATGCCATTTTTACTAGAAGTGGAAAAGTAGTGGGTAGTGACGTCGGGGTTCCCAAGGTTCAAAAGAAGGAAACAATGGAGAAGTCGAGAGAGGAAGATGAAGATTGGGTGGTGATCGATGAAGGGCAAGAAGCTGAGGAGATAGCGGAAGAGTTGGAAAATCCAAGTGCAGCACCGGAGAAGCAAGAAGACACGACGCAGGGAGGTACGAACAGCTCAGGTATGAATTCTGTGAAAAAACCTTTTGATTTATCTACGTTACCTTGCCCCTTTGTGGCCCTACTAAGCCTACTATTTCTAAAAAGGAAAACAAATTTCTCGATATTCTACGTAAGGTTGAGATAAATATCCCCCTTGTGGATGCTCTTGTTCATATGTCGTCTTATGATAAATTTTTAAAAGGGATTTTATCAAACAAGGCCAAGATGGAGAAAGTGGTTTGTTTAAATGAGGAGTGTTCGGCTGTTTTTTAAATAAGTTGCCTCCTAAGTTGAAAGATCCGGGTAGTTTTCCATTCCTTGCACTATAAGCCGGATGTTATTCCCTAAGGTGTTTTGTGACTTAAGTGCAAATGTAAGTTTGATGCCTAGGAGGATGTTTGAGAGCTTGGGGGTAGGTGAGCTTAAGCATACAAATATGACCCTGCAGATGGTGGATAGGTCGATTAGACGCCCCATGGGAGTTGTTGAGGATGTTCTTGTTCAAGTAGGGAAACTTGTCTTCCCGGTGGATTTCGTAGTGTTGGACATGGAAGAGGATAGTCAAACCCCAGTTCTGTTAGGAAGACCTTTTCTGGCTATGGGTAGACTTTACTAGATGTTCAGAAAGGTAAGATTACAATGAGAGCAGGTGATGAGACTGTAACCTTCAATGTCTACAAGACCATTAAGCACCCGGGAAATGATTGGGGTACGCGTGAGGAAGTACAAAGGTTGGAAGTTTTTGAGGAGTGCCATGTGAGTTATGAGCAACCCAATGAGGGCGAGAGTAGTGAGAGAGTCCCTAGGATGGAGGTAGAGTCGAATGTAAAATTTAAGGGATACGAGTCTTGCCGAAGACTATAAACTCGGCACCCTAACTTGTTTTTGAAATTCAATAAGTCGAGCCAATGACATAAAACAAAAGCGCTTATGGGAGGCACCCATTTTTTCTTAGATTGTTAGGTTTGTTTTTTAGAGTGTGAAGAAAATTTCGACCATGCATCTAGAATTTCGTTTCATGCTATGTGATAACCTATATTTTTATTTTATATATACATCTCCATACTTGTGCTCACCAACGCTTAAGGTTTCGGCATTTCGTCGTAGTGGATTCTTGGTTTCTATGTTGTGATTGCACAGGTACCCTGGGAGATACATTGGAGGTTGTCACTTTTCATGGTTGTGCTCGATTTCCGGTTCAGCTAAGTCTTTCTTTCTTTACTTTATCACTCACACACCGAGGACGGTGTTCCGTTTTAAATTGGGTGGTAGACTTAGCTTCACTTGACTACTTCTGCTTTTATTTTATGCATCGGATACGTTATATGCTTGGTGTTTGGTCCATATTGAGTAAAAATTGAGCCATTTTTAAATATTTTCCTGCCTTTAAGGTTGCATATCCTATGTGAGCTATTGTATTTTTTGGTTAATTATTAGTCATGAGTTGAATGCATGCGAGTCAAACCTTCATCTTGTTGTGGAAATGGAATTCTTATGCACGTAATAGCTTTGCTTTCATGAGTTGTGGTTGGTTAGTGAATGCTTATAGATGCCATAGACATTAATCTGTTACCTAGAACTTATACCATTAACTTCGAGGAGAAATAAAAAAGTCAATCTCGGTAGATTAAGGGATGACGATCCTGGCATTTCTTTGACTCGACCAGAGCCAAATAGTCAACCATGTACATAATTTCCACAGAAACCCCTCTAAGCCTTTGTAGGGTGGTTAGCCCCCCACCCGTAATTAGCCATTCGTTGATTAGTCCATAATTACAAACCCTTCGCCTTTATTTGTGGTCTACGTTTCTTTGGCACCCTACGAGTGAGTTTTAATCTTATGTTGAGCGCACTTGCTAGCACAAGTGTGAGGTGGCGGAGATGTGTATTCATTAGACGGTGTTGGTGTACCTTTTGTATTACGAATGTGAAGGGGTAGCAGAGTGTTGGTGTTTGGTTTACCAAAAAAAAAATTCCAAATCAAAATTAATCAAAAAAAGAAGCAAAAATTGAATAAAAAGTTTGAATAAAGTTGAGTCAAAGAATGTTTGATGAAGGCCATGTATTATTTCTTCCAATGTGGCGTTGGTGGGGCGAGTTCTTGTTAAAAGTGTGTTGGGATTTGAGAGTAAAGAAGGAGAATGTTTTCTTACATCAAGCTAAGAAGGAGACGGGCTATGAAGTAAATTCAAGATGTTTAGATTAGGCTCACTCGTTTTATCTTTTGATATTCCTTTTTATCCTTTCGTTTAGCCCCGTCCCCAGTCTAACGTTACAACCGTGAAAGTCCTACCTGACCTTAATTAGCCTTGATTTGACCTCGATTAGTGGAGATGCTTATGAAGTATAAGCCTATGGTGTAACAACATTAGTCATGCATTTATATTCTGAGCCGATTAACTATAGTGAATGATTGAGAAGTTATGCACACACACATTCAGTTTCCATGGTGAGATACGTGTTGGCCCGTGTGTATTAGCTCGTTGACTAGTTTTTACTCATTGAATATTTTGGTTTCCCATATGATCACAATGCTGACCTCATGATTTATTTGAATCGCTTGATTTGCTCGAGGGCGAGCAAACGCTAAGTGGGGGGTAGTTGATGAGAGTCAACTTTGCTTCATTTCTTACATGATTTTACCCCTGTTTATGACTTATTTGATGCACTTTTGGGGTATTTTGAGTGATTTATGATGCGTTTTCACCATTTCACTCACTTTGAGATCAAATATGACTTAGTCCAAAAATCTCGTCATTTTTGGTGAATTATTACATATTTCATACCTATTTTATCTTGCGGAAGTTATGTGAGGTATTGTTGTTGATATTTGCAGGGAATAGGTTCTTTGTGATCCCAAGATCAGAGTCATCGATGATGGAAGGGTGATAATGGGAGGTAAAAGCATGTGCCCGAAGTTAAAGAGTTGGAACGGATCAAGAATCGTTGATGTTTTCACTATACCTGCACTTCATCTGCAATTTGAGACATTTTAGAGGCGTTTTCTGGAAATGTTGTCTTCATGAAAGTTGTAGGAAATTGAATGAGTTTTCCAACACAACTTGAACTGTTCAAATCAGAGCTCTATACACAAAGATATTGTTGAATTACTAAAGGTGTGCCAATGTTGTAGCGGATAGAAAATGCATGCGCAGGCATGCTTGTTCCATGCGCGCGCATGATGTTTCAGCCGGACAAAGGAGGGGATTCAGAGAGTGAATAAATTTATTTTGCAAGAGAGTGTGCGAACTAGGGTTTTAGGATTTACATGCACGAACTAGTCAGGTTTTTCGCAGCCTGTTCCTTGGTAAGGTTTTTTTAGCTAAGCCGTGAACTCGGTGGATGTGGCGTCTCACAGTTTTTCTTCATATTGGGTCAATTAAATCCCATAGAGGGGACTGTTGAACCGGATATAGGGTAACTAGGTTGTGGTATTAGCGCCTAGGGACCAATTTAGGAGATTGCACCCACAACACATTCATTATAAGCTATTGGTTGGTTGGTAGGTTAAGACTCGTCCCTAGTGATTCGGTAAAGGTGTTAAGAGCCGTGTTCCTGATCATAGTTTAGATATTCCTTTTATCATATATTTTACAGTTATAAGTTTTATTTTGTTTTCTAGTTTTAGCTATTGTTTTTACCCATATTGTGAACCTGAACTAAATACGAAATTGATTGTGATACTTGATTGATTCCTCGTGGGATACGACCTTGCTCGCCATTGTACTACAACCGACCCGGTACTCTACGGGTTAAAGTTGGTTTGCTATAATTTGGCCATCAGACATCTTGTTTTTTGCTCTTCCATGAAATGAGAGAATCCCCTTAAAATGTACAAAAACCTGTTGTGGATTTTCGATCAGTTGAGTCACTAGCCCAATCTGCATCAGAAAAAGCACGAAGCTCCATGGATGAAGTCGAGGGAAACAAAATACTCTGATACAGAGTTCCTTGTAGATAACGAAGAATACGCATAGCAGCAGCCCAATGTACAGAGGTGGGGGGCTAAGACAAACTGACTAACGATGTGAACAGCATAGGTGATGTCAGGGCGAGTGATCGTCAAATATACAAGGCTGCCAACAATAGAACGGTATAAAGTAGGATCAGAGAGAGGAAGGACATCAGTCAGAGCATAATGAGCGTTCAACTCAAGAGGAGAATCAGCAACACGAGTGTCGGTAAGTTGGGCATGATGAATAATGTCGGAAGCATACTTGGACTGAGAAAGGAGATAACCTTGTGGCGAGGAGGCTACCTCAATGCCTAAAAAGTAACGTAAATGACCCAAGTCCTTCATCTCAAAGCAGCAAGACAATGTTGCTTTTAAACTCACAATACCATCAATGTCGTCACCTGTAATGATCATATCATCTACATATAGTAGAAGAAGAATACGGCATACAGAGGTCGATCTAACAAATAATGTTGAATCATGAGAACTAGAGGTAAAACCAAGATAAGTGACAACATGTGAAAATCTCTCAACAATTCACGGGGGGGCTTGTTTGAGGCCATATAAAGCCTTCTTATGCCTACAAACATTCCCCGGAGCATGAGAAACACCAGGTGGATGTACCATATATATATACTTCTTCCTTAAGATCCCCATTGAGAAAGGCTTTTTTAACATCCATCTGAGAGATATGCCACTGAAGAATAGATGCGACAGCAATAAGAACCCGAAAAGATGTCATCTTGGCAACATGAGCAAATGTTTCCTCATAATCCATACCATACTCTTGAGCAAACCCTTTAGCTACCAAACGAGCTTTATACCACTCAATAGAACCATCTGACTTAGTTTTAACTTTATACACCCATCGAGAACCAATAGCTTTTTTACCAGCCGGAAGATAGACTAGATCCCAAGTACCATTCCTGTCTAAAGAAGACAGTTCCTCAGCCATAGCATTTTGCCAATCAGGAGAACGAACCTCCTTCGAATAAGAGGTAGGCTCCGATAAAGTGTCAATAGAAACTAGAAAGGAAGCAAAAGACTGAGAGCAGCAAGAATAAGCAAAATCAGATAACTTAGTAGACTTACGTGTGCGCTTGGAGTAACGAGGCTGGATTGGATCCGTCGTCCCAAGTGGTGCTTGGGTAGCTGCAGCAGGGGGTGAAGTATCATCTTCACGAGGCTCAGGATGAGAAGGTGAAGAGAGGGAATGTAAGGAAGATGGTGATGCATCAATGGCAGAAGATGGTGAATCAGAGGAGTGATCAGAGGTGAAGGGATCAATATGAACAAGATCAGACTTAGTCAGACTGTGGGAGCTAGCAGGAAGGGAAAAGATGGGAATATGCTCAAGAAAAGAAACATGTCAAGAAACATACAACTTCTTTGAAGAAGGATCATAGCAACAATAACCTTTTTTTCCTACGCCATACCCAAGAAAGACACATATAGCAACACGAGAAGATAATTTTGTACGTTCTACATGTGGACGAAGGACAAAACAAGTGGAACCAAAAACTCTCAAATGAGAGTAATCAGGAGTATGGCCAAATAACTGAGCATAAGGAGAAATGCCTGAATTATGAGGTAAGCAGATGTGAGAACAGCTTCTCCCCAAAAGTCATTTGGAACACTAGCTGATAAAAGCATAGAACGGGCAGTCTCAACTATGTGTATATGTTTTCTCTCAGCAACACCATTTTGTTGTGGTGTGTCAGTGCATGAAGATTAATGCACTGTACCATTAGAGGTAAAGATGTCAGAAAGGTCTCCCTTAGTATATTCCCCACCTAAGTCAGAACGAAAGCATTTAACAACAGTAGAATGTTGAGTTTTGACATAGGCTTGAAAAGCAGTATATATGTTAGAATATATTATATTAGATATTTTGTATTAGGCATAAGGGCATTTTAGTCTTTTAGAGATTTGGCTATATAAGCCTCTCACTTTGTAACCTAAACCTAAGCCTCCACATATTTTGTTAGCCAATGCAAGAACTCTTCTTCTTCTTCTTGATTTCTTAGTTTCTTGGTTTATAGATTTCTTGATAATACCAATCCTAAAATGGTATCATAGCGGGAGGTCTTGGGATTGAACCTTGTTTCCCTCATTTATATTGTGCAAGTGTTGGGTCTCTTTGTTCTTGTTGGCCTAGTTGGTGTTGTCTTTGTGTGCCGAGTTGGCACAACCTTGTTAGATGCTCACACTTGAGGGGGTGTGCTATGTGTGGTATAATGAAATATAGTATCGTCTTTACTAAATTTCCTTTTACCACACTTAACACGCCCCCTCAAGTGTGAAAGAATTTACAAATTTAAGTTTTTACTATTTTCAAACATTAATGATATATATATATATATATATATATATATATATATATATATATATATATATATATATATATATATATATATATATATATATATATATATATACACCGTTAGAGTGACAATAATTTGATTTTGACAAATATTTCATTGTACGGATCTTCTATAAATATCTAGAAGATCCATACAAAATAATATTTGTCTAATATAAATATTTATTACTGTAAGAATATTCAGTAAATTATATATATATATATATATATGTGTGTGTGTGTGTGTGTTCCAAAATGTCTTATTTTTTATGGTTTGTAGTTATTTTAATGCTGTACAATAGAGAATTTATGCAGTTAACCATGTGTAGAGATTCTGTAAAGCAGATAAAAATGATGTTGTAGTCTGTAAAATAGACTATCTATTAAGAGACACTGATGCGAGTGCTTTTAGAGACCCTACTTCTGATGACTCTTTTTAACTTCTGCACACGACTAACTTTCCAATTTATACAAGCGCAATCCAACACACCAAAACCTGCATAGTACATTTTATCTACCATATCCTTATCCAATTCTAATGCAAGTCCAAGATGATTCTGCGCTACAAAACATGTCAAACCATCTAAATCTAAATCCATTGCCACGAGGCGCCGCTTAAATTCCCACAAGAATCGATACACCTTAATGTCAAGTTCACCATTATTTTTCGTTTTTTTGCCGACAAAATAAAGACATTTTTTATCAACATCCATGACAGCAGAAAACCTTGTCAGAATGTGGGCTTCAGGTGCTACTAAAGAAACTCGAGACAGAGCATACGACTCGTGTTCAGCCATCTGCATATGTTTCAAATCTCTCAAGACATGTAATGTAGCATCCTTGGTATTTTACATAATGATCCAAACACCTTTCCGTTTTGTAAAACTGTTGAAACTATCATTTTACATGTACACGTGTGTGTATATTACATATACATGTACACGTGTACACGTGTGTGTATATTACACACATATATAAATTTATTTTTATATAAAAATTACAAGTGTTACATATCCGGTTGATATAAATTTTATAAACTAGGAAGACATTCAACCTCTTTTTATTTCACACATACAAACGAGATTTGAAGAACATAGTTGGAAATTAAAATGTGAGCTCGAACAGTAGATTAACACTATAGCTCAAATAAAAATTTTAATTTATTTATTAAACAAACAAGGTCGAAGTAGTTTGCTTATTAAACAAACACGAATATGTATCTACAACTATAAAAAAAAAAAAATTGGTTTGAAGGATCTTATTGCTTTGCTTTTAGCATCCATTCACCGAACCTGCAAACAATGCATTGGTTCAGTGTTGATTTCTGTGACCTGTAATCCGGAGATTTCGGGTTTGAATCCGGGACACAAAGGCTTCGTTTGTTTTTGTTAGAGATTTTTTTGGAGTTTTTTTATATCACTTCACCCATCATATCTTACAATTCTCTTACCAATCATTTCTTCAACTATAAATAAAAAAATATTAAATTATCTCTCACCATTTCACTTTATCCAACTTTATAACATTTTTTACTATTATTTTATTATTATACTACTTTATTTCACTAATCATTTCCTTTTATAATCTACATAAATTTCAAAAAAACATCCTAACTTTTAAGCAATACTTCAATCACTTTATTTAAAACAACCCAAAAAAACTTCAAAAAAAACTCCAACCTAAAACAAACGAAACAAAAATAAGAAGGAAAAAAGAAAGGAAGAGTTGTTGAAAAAGACAAAAAAAATTATTAAAATTAACAAAAAGGACACTACACATATGAAGTACAAAAATACCCTTATAAATACACGTGGGGTGTTGTTGTTTGTTGTTTTTTGGTTTTTTTATTTAAGAAAACATGGTAGTTAGTTATTTTATTTATAAATAGAAGAGTAAAATTGTCTTAATACAAGATATTTTGTCATTTTTACTAAAATAGAAATGTTCTTGTCTTTTTTGATAATTTCATTTTTTTTATTTTTTTTTATTTTTGTTCCTTTTCCATAATTTTCCCCCAAAAAAAAAAAAAAATTAAAAATTTGAGTGTTAGTTATTTTTCGTATTTGTAAAAAACAACAGAAAAAAAAATACATTCACCGAACACCAAAATTGCATTTTCTCTCACAGTTATACTTTCGATTCCAAGAATACCAACCAATCTGCCGTGGAAGTGGAAGTGCTCATACCGATTTCGTATGGTGAATTGGTGATGGCAACATGAAACAAAATGAGATGATGGTTTCCGAGAACCCAGTGCTTGACTCGAGTATGTAGGTAGGGGTTTTAGCTTCGTGTATCTCGCCTAATTTTTCATCTGCTACACTTCATTTGAGATCCAAATGGTAAACTATATGATGAAGGGAAATTCTTCTGCAATTTTCGCATATTATGGTGCTTCTCTCTGCCGTGGAAGTAAAGGTAATTGCTTTTTGCCTTTTGGGTTTCGTTATGTAAGCAGTAGTCCTGAAATCAAGCCAATTAAACTCTTAATAAATGATGTGAAAAATGTTGATGATGCTCTGAGTTTGTACCATCAGATGATACAAATGAGTCCTCGCCCTTATACTGTTCACTTCAATCAGCTTCTGGGTCATGTCTCTAAGATGAAAGAGTACCCGACTACACTCTCACTTTTCAGAGACATGTGTTCAGTGGGGATTTTGATCGATAACTACACAATGAATATTGCAATCAACTGTTTTTGCATGTTGAAACGCGTGGATTTTTGTTTTTCGATATTGGGTTCATTCTTCAAGCGCGGTCACAAGCCAGATTCGGCCACCTATGCCACCATACTTAAAGGTCTCTTTAGACAACATTGGGTCTATGAAGCACAAATTCTGTTGCAGAAGATTTTTAATGAAAAGCTGTGTGAACTGGATAAAGTTGCGTATAGCACCGTGGTTGATGGGCTTTGCAAGACAGGGAATACGAGAAAAGCTATTGAATTACTGCGAATAATGGAGAAAGGGAAGTATAAGCCATGTGTTTCTGACTACAGCACTATCATCCACAGCTTGTGCATGGATAAAAATGTAGATGCAGCTCGCGGCCTCTTAGAAGAGATGATTGAAAAAGGTATCTCCCCTAATGTTATCACTTATAATGGCTTGATCTATGGTCTGTGTAATCTGGGCAAATGGAAAGATGCTGCGGTTCTACTCAATGAGATGGTTAAATTCAAAATTTCTCCGGATGTTGTTACATACAATGCAGTGGTTGATGCCTTCTGCAGGGATGGGAGAATAGAAGAGGCAAAAGATTTAGTCAAGACCATGATGCAGAAAGGTGTCAATCCAAATGTTGTTACATACACCTCAATGGTTGATGCCTTTTGCAAGGACGGAAGGATAGAAAAGGCAAAAGATTTAGTCAAGACCATGATGCAGAAAGGTGTCAATCCGGATGTTGTTACATACAACGCAATGGTTGATGGCTTTTGCAAGGATGGGAGGATAGAAGAGGCAAAAGATTTAGTCAAGACCATGATGCAGCAAGGTGTCAATCCGGATGTTGTTACATACAATGCAATGGTTGATGCCTTTTGCAAGGATGGAAGGATAGAAGAGGCAAAAGATTTAGTCAAGACCATGATACATCAAGGTATCAGTCCAAATATTGTCTCCTTTAACGCTTTGATGGATGGGCATGTGTTGCATGGTCAAATAGACAAAGCAAGAGAAATTTTCAATTCCATCGTGTCTCTGGGTGATGCTCCAAATGTGATTAGCTATAATATAATCATCAATGGATACTGTAAGAAAAAGAGCATGAGTGAGGCAATGAATCTATTTCAAGAAATGTCGCAGAAAGGCTTATCTCCTAATATTAAAACGTATACCTGTATATTGCAAGGTTTCTTTTCTGCTCATGACTTTGCGTCTGCTGAGAAAATATACGATCAGTTGCTGGAAGCTGGCTTCACTCCTAACTCTTACACTTATTGTGTTTTATTGGATGGTTTGTCAAAAAATGGGTGTGTTGACGATGCGCTGCAAGTTTTACAGACGATAGAAACTACTGGAGTTCATCTTCACTTATCTATGTATAACATTGTCGTTGATGCACTCTCCAAAAGTAGGAATCTAGCTAAAGCTCAAGCTGTTTTCAGTAGCCTTCCTGCTAAAGGATTACATCCTGATGGTGTCACATGCTTGGCCATGATAAAAGGGTTTTGTGCACTGGGTTTGCTTGAGGAGGCTGAAGAGTTTCTTTCAGATTTCAAAAGAAACGGTTGTGAACCAAATGGCGCCTCATACAAAGTAATGTTTCAAGAATCTCTAAGGAGAGGCAAACGTGGCGAGGCAATGATATACCTTGAGAAAATGCTTGCCGTGGATTTGTAGGCTGGAGGTTCGTATGGAATGTGTGACCGGTCTTGTTTATCTAAGAGTATCTACTGCAAGTGCTCTAAGATCCTTTATGATATCAAGGAATTACAGAGATTTAAGATGATTGTATGACTTTCAGATAACAAAATTTTGCAGCTTCATGAGGATGCAAGTTTCTGAAAGTGAGATTTCCTTGGCTCTCAACCAGATGGGGCCTGATGTTTGCCTCCAGTTTTCTGAAAGCAGAATTGGCCTATGGTTGCTCGGTGGTGCAATTTGTTTAGGGGGGATGCCTTTCGGAAAGGTAAGTTCCCCGTTGATCTTTCAAAGCACCTTGTTTTGTTTGATCTCTAAGAATAAGGGTCATACACTTTGTAACGTGGTGGTGAAAATCTTTTTCCTTCCAAAGAGAAATAAGTCTATGATGGATAAACTGAAGCATATGGTATCCCTGACAGAAGTTGATTTTAGTCCGGTTTCATTATGAATGTGCGTGCTGTTCAGTTGACAAAAATAAGAATAGGAATATACAATGTTGTTTTGATTCCTTTTGTTTTGCAGCTGCCTCTTTGAATCGACCATATTTTCTTGTCTGATGCGTTCTTGTCATGTAGGTGGGGTTTTATTCATCGAGATGCAGGCGTTATTCTCCTTTTAAATTCTAACATTGCCTTTGTAATCAGACAAATTTAGATGATGCTTGACAGTCTCGGTATTTCTGGCATTTGATGATGCTTGACAGTCAGTATTTCGAAATTTGAAAAGCCAACCGCATATTTCAAGACACTCCATCTCATGATTACCTACCGAAACCCATTGATCGAGTGAGTTGCAAGCCGGTAAGACTTTTGGTTCACACTGTTTGGTTGGCCGGAAAAGCTGAATCGTATCCCAGATTTGACTCTTCGCTATTTCTTAAATTTCATCAATATCTTTTGAGAGAGATCCATGTCTTCTTCTCCAGAAAAATCTTAAAGACCTCATTTTGATCTTTTCAACAAGTAAGATTTTTCTCCTTCCCTGTATTATTTCGTACTTTATTTCTTAAAAACACAACAGTTTATTATTCTTCACCATGAGCACTGCTTCCGATACCTAGGAGGATTCCCAATAGTCTGTGAGTCTGTGACTATAAACATGTTTGGGCCAAACGATTATGAAACTATCATTGTGAAAAAATACCCCTTCCATTCTTTCCCTAGGGCAAATCAGCTTGCATTGTTGTAAGTATGAGATAAGTAAGGATGCTTTCGTCCCTACCTTACCTACTACCCCCCGAAGATAGAGCCGATAACCCTCATGTAGGCTACCATACAGTGTACATTATGCAGTTGGAGGCAGGTCTCCGATTTCCCATTATTGGTGGAAATGTTTGCAAGAGGTGGAGTGCCATGTTGGTGGAAATGGTAGAGAAATTATGCAAGAGTTGATGAAAGGATGGAAAATGTGTTGGAGAAGTTTTGTGAAATGATGTTAGGGTGAGTGGAAAGTGTAGAGAACTAGCATGAGGTGGAGGGTGGTGAGATGAAATTACGTAAGTGTTGGGGTTCTAATGTATTGCACTTAATTAAAATCCAATAACGTCCAAACTCATACACTTCGAGTTCAGACGGTAAAGAAATACAATGATGCATGATAAATTCTAGAAAATGACATAAATATCCTTTCGTGAAATTGTGTGGTATCACATCAAAATTTATATCCATTTCTAGCGTTTCATGTCAACCATGTATGTATGAATGTATATATATGTATATATATATATATGTATATATATATATATGTATATATATATATATGTATATATATGTATGTTTTTTATGATGCTTGGACCCCAAGACCTTTTCGCACTACGTCGTGTTCTAATATTATTCTTAGTGAAGCCGGTGTATGTGATCCTTTTCTTAATGGAAGATTCCAAATGGAATGGATCTATTGGTGTAAACAATTTGAATTGAGTTGCGCATTGAACTTATCGAGTCGAGCATACTTCAAATTTTTCAATTTTTCAAACTCTGAGTTCGAATACAAACCTAATTCTATCGAACTTAAGCTCAGTCGTGGGCATCGTTGAACTTGAGCCAAACTCAAGCTTTGTTAAGGTAAATAAAATATGTAGTTTTTATTTCATAGAGTATCTATAAATGTATAAAACTTCTTGAAATATTTTTTTTAAACCTAATATGCTAAAATAAAAATTATTTCTTCAATGAAACATACATATACTATCGATTTTAATCACAAATAAAAGTAATAAAACATAAACCAAGTAGCTTGCCTCAAATGATAAATGATTTGAAAATGCCTAGGGAGGTCACCAATACGATTCTCCTCTGAGGCACAATGTTGAAAGAGCTCTTTGTCAGGCCTTACCCCTGAGTAAGAGTCAGACTATGCAGACACGACACAAACCGAACTCCGGATTGTCGGGCCAGTTGGTCTGGAATACCGGGAGCTTTAAGCAAAAAAAAAAGTAATAAAATATAAAATATAATACGTATTAATTAAAGTAATATATAAATTTTCACAAATTTTTTGGATTCGAGCGTGCTCGTGAGCTATCGAGTCGAGAATGAGAATGTTTGGAAATGACTCGTTTAGTATTCAAGTCGAGCTCATTCGATCTTATACGTATTAAATAAAGTTATATATAAATTTTCACAAATATTTTTTATTCGAGCGTGCTCGTGAGCTATCGAGACGAGAATGAGAATGTTTGAGAATGATTCGTATAGTATTCAAGTTGAGCTCATTCGATCTTGAACCGTTTCGAAACGAACTACTCGTGCAAAGTCAAACCAAATTCGAATGATTCATACGGCTTGACTCATTTACACCCCTATAATCAATAGGCGGCATAGAGTTCCTCAGACAAAACACTTGGCATGACGAAAGAAGAGGTTTATATTCTGTAAATTTCGGATTCTTTTCAAGGAAATTTGGGTTTCAGGCCCTATCAGAACCCCATATTGGGATTTTTTATGGGATTTTTTTTATGCAATTTTTTTAGGTAAACCTTCATTATTATGGACGTGAAACATTATTTCATGTGCATATTATTGACGGTAAATATGCTCTACACGTCCATAACCAAGATTTGTTGAATAAGGACGGTGCGAGCATGTTTCCCTTCCATATTATAGACGGAAAAAGATGTTTCACGTCTTTATTTGGGAAGTGAAATTAACAAGGATGGGGCGAGTAAATTTTCCGTCCTTATTATGGACGACAAACCATTTACCTTCTATAACAATGTAATATTCCGATTTTCGGGAAAGAGCAGACGTGTCATTTTGCGAAAACGAAATATTAGATTCATTCTAGTTATGGAATAAAGAAATATAATTATGCATATACTGTATATATAACTCGATATATATATATATATATATATATATATATATATATATATATATATATATATATATATATATATATATATATATTATGTGTGTGTGTGTGTTTAATGAGGACTAAATTGGAATTAAGAAGAATTTAAGGGAGCTAAAAGTAATTAAGGGATGGGAGTTGTTTTTGGAGAAATAACCCCCCATCATGGGTGGAAGTTTGTTAGAATTTTTAAATACAATTTCCTGCAAGTTTGAGAGCAAAAGAAAGGCAAGAATACTTCTCCAAGATTCTAAGTGATTCTTGGTGAATTTCTGATCAAAGAAGGGCACTGGATGTTAGTAATATCATCCGCAGCGGAAGCGATTTAAGGATCTAGATCTATAAATTACACGTAATAAAATAACTAGATCTACTCTACAAGGGGGTTGTAGAACATACCTCTTGGATCTCAAAATCCAAGTTGAAGAACCGCAATAGAAAGAACGAACAAGGTGCGAAGAGCACCACGATCTTCCGTACGTGTGATCCAAGCAACTCCCGGTGGAAGGAAATCCTCGTCTCGAATCCTTCCGATATGCTACCCGGAAAATCTCCAAGATTTTCCCCAATATCCCCTTGGCCGAATTTTTGCTCATTCTCTCTAAGAGAAGTCGAAATTATGTGTGTATCTAAGGCTTGGGAGAACTCTCTTTATATAGGAGAGTAAAACTTAGCCTCCAAGGATTTAATAATTAATACAAAATCAATTATAATAATCCTATTAAATAAAAGATAATCCCATAATATTCTAGAACAAATCTAGAATAATATTTATCTTTATTTCTTACCATAAATATTTATCCAATAAATATTTTATGCATATCTTATTAAATCACAAGAAAACTAATTTCTTGTTCATTAAAATATGCATTGGCCGAAATTCATCATTGTGACCTAGTCACTATGAATTTTCGACTATGATACACAAATCAAGCCAAGATTATGGAAAATGTCTTTTCCACATATTTAATTATTTAGCCCAACTAATTTAATAGTCCACTAAACAATTAATTCACATATCGTTTTAATAAAGTCCAACAAGAACTAAATTAATATTATTAGGATTCGACGTCCGAGAATAGCTATGCCATATTATTAGGAGGCACGTCGGGGACCATGGACTAATAATCGGCGGCTCCGATAAATCAAATAAATAATTATAGAATAATTATATTCGATAAATCAATCACGGGAATATGCCACCATAATCCCGTGATCGCACTCCTCCGATTATGAGATTATATTTATCTCCTCACGAGAATAATAATAAGCGTCCATTGATATAATCATTACATATGGATTAATCCTCCATAGATCGTTCATTCTAAATCGGGAAGTTACCGTTAACCCTTTTTAGAACCTCTTATCCTTATTTACCATTAACCCCCTAGTGATCAATTAATTCATACAACTCACCGGTAGCTAATCGGTGTAATATGAACTCCATGGATCGATCGGTTCTAGGATTAACAAATAAGGGAAGCGTCTATCTACTTCCGTAAATGGAAGGAATGGATTCCGTATCCGTGATAACACGACTACTCACTCAATCCAAGACAATGCCAAGATGGGGTAATTCGGACCACGGACTCGGTGTAATCCTTAACCGTCAAGTCAAACTTAATACCGATTCAAGCGGTTGATCGTGATCACCTCGGGATTAAGATATATCCATAAATATAATCATCCATTGATTCGATAAGAATTCTCGATTACGGAATTATATCGTGAACTCTAATCAAATCGGTCCACCCCTATATGATATATCTATCATATATAAATGCCCCATTAGGTTCTCTTAACCGAAAGTCCGGATAAGACAATCACACCTATTGTGTTCGGGTGCATTAATAGCACGTTAAAGGAGAGACCCGATACTCTCGATTAACTTCACTACGGGCTAATTGTATTTTAAGTACATCTTCACTAACTCAATCCTCCCGTGTATATACCATACACTGAGTTAAGCGATTACATAAACGATATACTTTTGGGTTTTCTGTAGTGTAAATACTATTGTCACATCGGTGATTATGAGAATAATAAATATGAATAATAATATCATTTCATTTATTAAATAAAACAATTACAAAATTGTCTTTCGGGCATCACACCTAACAATCTCCCACTTGCACGAAAGCATGTGATTAATTGTTTTAGAGCACACCCTATTATTTAAAATACAACAAACTACACTGGAATCATGAGAAAACGAGGATCGTTTTGATACAAAGTTCATCAAGTTTCATCAAGGTATGAAAGTCGGCCTAAGGGCAGTGGTGATCAAGTTTGGTGTTTTCTTGGTTTGATTCATAGTCATAGTCGTTTAGGAACCTTGTTCCTAGCTAGTTCTTGAATTGGTTGTGGATCAAATAGGTTTTCTGTTGAAGTTGAAGGTTTTACTGCAGTCTTCCTTCAAGTTTGATGTGGTTTTGTGCTTGAAACAAGTAAGAGATCTTCATATTGTGTTAATTCAAGTGTTATAGAGTTTGGTTATGAGTTTGGAGTTGTTTTGATGCAAGGATACATGTATCTTGATGTTTAGACCAATATGTTATGATATGGTATGTTAAAGTGCCTGGTTTGCTGTTAAATTGATGAAGAACATGTTTGGAAAAGTTGTACAATCGAGAGAAGTGTTGAAAATCATGTTTAGGGCTTTTCCAGGTAGAATGCGTACGCATGGAGAAGCAATGCGCATGCATTGTTGGTTCAGAGTTGAGCAGGATGGTCACAGCATGTAGAATGCGTACGCATTCCCTTGAATGCGCATGCATTCCTGCTTCAGGTTGGTTTAGGATGCTTTCAGCACAGGCAATGCGTACGCATTGCAGGCAATGCGCACGCATTGGTTGAACAGGATCAAACAGGAAGTCTCTAAACCCGTGAATGCGCACGCAATCCAATGAATGCGCACGCATTGGCCTTGTTTTTGGGAAAAATGATGTTTGAGCTATGTGTTGAGTTTTAAGTGTTGTTTCTTGATCTAATAACACTAAATGAACATGAAAAAGCCTTGAATGAGTTTCTGATGCGTTTAGTTCCGGCACCGAATATACTCTTAAAGGGAGTTGAAGTTCGGGACCGTCGGAAGGTCATGATAGGCTTGTGCTTTGGTGGATTAGTATTCTCCAATATCTGTGTACATGATAGGATGTTGTGTCTAGATGACTAAGGGAGGGAGTAGAGTCGGTTAAGGTGAGCCCTTTATTGAAAACACATAGGTGGTTACTTACTGATTAATAAATACATAATTGTGTAGTAAAAGAATAAATACCATGCCATTCTTGGTTAGGCACAAGGCTTATCGCGACAGGTGGGCGGTCAGTAAAAGTGAATAACTCTATTGGCCTATAAACGGCTGAATGGTAGAGGGACTTCGCTGAACGCGTGCACCATCGGGTTAAACCTGTGGCTATCAGTGTGATCCATTGATAGGTTGCAAACGATATCTCGTGGCGGATATACACCATGCGTAGTGCTCTTGAATGCGGTGTTACGAAATCAATCGAGTAGCGCAGCAGAATTTCAAAAATTGATTTCCCGATCTAGGATCAACTTCGTTTAAACAATAAACATATAAGAGAGGGGACAGTAATACTGTAACACCCCGGTTTCCAATCCCGTCGGCCGCCGGTATTGGTTACTGTGGTGCCACTCATCACGACACCCAGTCGTGGCGGTAACATGCAACATTCCACAACAGACAGAAAATAAACATTCACCATTCATTATTAAAAGGTTTAAGGTAATTACAGTCTCTCAAAAGAAATATGAAATCGTGCGAATAATCCAAAATTTCAAGGTTTTTAAAAGAAAGAAATCCAAATAAAATGCAAGCGTGTGACTGTGACTACGTGGCTCTCAAACCCCGCGACATCCAAAGCAACAAGCGAGATATCCATAGAAGTACTGCTAAGAATCGCTCCCCAAAGATGGATCATAGCAGGGTCAAGCAAAAGCAAAAGCAAAACCGTCAACTATAAAGTTGAGTAAGAATAAAGCTAGTATACATAAGGTAAAGCCATCCCCTGAAAAGTACCACAAACTTATGAAGGACTTAACCAATCTATAAAAGTTACGACCAACCCATAACGGATACCATACATCACAACTATCCACCTAAAGGGTCCGAATGTGCACATCCCTCAAAAGGGTAAACCCTATAGAGGAGGATCCTAAAGGTCATCCAATGGTACCATTAATTAAATAGACCATCGCATACTGGGGTGCAAGGAAACCTTCCCGGGTTCCCGGCTTCGGGTGCTACCCTATCCGGCCCGACCATACCAATGTCTGCAACTCCCCAAATACGCTAAGGTCATTGAAGTCGTAAGGAAACCTTCCCGGGTTCCCGGCTTTGGGTGCTACCCTATCCGGCCCGACCACCATGGGTCTACAAACCTCAATGCCTAAAATCCAAATCCCCACAGTGATGTCAATACCCCTGACCCATCAAGACATGACTCCCAAAATAAATTCATAAGATTGAACCACGATTACCAAAGAAGGAACACAACATGACCGGACGCCCGTTTGGAAGACCGGACGCCCGTCCCGCACTCGTTGGACGCCCGTCCACTTTAACGACGAATTAGATCCTGAATGTAAAATAACCCCTCAGACGTCCGTCCAGGTAACCCAAACGCTCGTCCAAGGAAAAAAAATTACCCAGGGCAGACGCCCGTCCAGAAAACCCGGACGCCCGTCCACTCTAACGGAGTTAGATCCTGAATGTAAAATAACCCCTCCGACGTCCGTCCGGGTAACCCGACGCTCGTCCGAACCGAAATCAAGGCGGACGCCCGTCCGAAGGCCGGACGCCCGTCCACCCGGGTTTCCTCTCGAACCCTAACAATTATACACGCAATTTCGTAGCCGTTTCACAACAAAAAAACAAAGAAACAAATACAACGGTTTAAGCCCGAAATCTCCATACAACAAGTATCTTACCAACTATAGATTTTAACCAACGCAACAACACACTATTATGAACGTATAACATCCCCGAAACGGGACAACCAAGATAGACACCCTTGAATAAACTTGACAAAGAAACGTAGAAATATTCTTACCGGAATTGCCGCGTTTCGACGACACCCTTACAAGTTAGAACCGTTCCTCAACGAAGCTCGAATCTATATCGACGACAACGACGACGGCAGCAACAATCCTTAACACGAAGGAGAGATTTCTCTCCTTCTCTTCACAAGAGGCAACGGCGGCTAGGGGGAGGAGGGAGTTTCACGTGTTTTTGGGGAAAAAGGAAAAGGAAGTAAAATCCTCTTTTATTTTTTTATTTGCCAAGGTAGGGGTTTTATAATTCTATTCTTTTCTTTTCTAAGGAATTATAAAATCGAATTATAAAATCCCTTCTTAATTATTAATAAATCATTATTTGAATCCTTTACCAATAAATTAAGAAGTCGAAAAATTCGGGATATTACAAATACTACCTTGGTTGATCTAAAAGATCGACGTTTTGACCATCCGGTAGGAGTAGATGTGCGCGAGCCGTCCACGTGTCCGGCCTCTACCAGTAATCCACACGAGCACCTCGTCGGAATCCCGCCAAGGATTTGTTACTAGAAAAACTCGACTGCTAGTTCGACCTTTTCTCTCTCCCAAAAACTCACAAGAAGCTCTTGTTAGAATAGTGTGCTAAACCCAATCGGGTTGGACCGGATCCGACCGGGTCGGATCATTTCTACAGTTTCTTTATCTATATACATATATTAAATGGCTTTTCTGTTGTCAAATATTTGTTCTTTTAAAGAACCAATTGTGAATTGTTATATGATAACGTCCTTAGTATTACACTGTGATAGAGAAACCATGATAGGCGATTATGGTTGATGAGATTTCAAATCACTTTAATAAGTTTGATACTTAAATGTCTCTAGGCTGATGTACTATTAAACAGGGCATTGATAGTATGAACAAGCTAGTACATGTTAGATGTCTTCTGTCTTTAAGGGCAAGGATAGATCTCGTCTATCGAAGTGTAGAGACATTTGGACTGTACGTGGACGTGTATTAGAGAATGCGTACGTTAGACTGACCCACTTACATTAAGTGTCACACTATGTGGCGGTTGTGTAATTATCCTTTAGACCGGAGTCTTCATGGATTCACGGTGTGGATTGTCATGCTTTAACACTATTGAGATTTCCCCTAGCCACGGGGCGATCATGCGGTAGTGATTGGGTGTGATATTGAAGCATGCGGAGTATACATGATTGGTCGTCCGGGAATCGCGTATCCTGTGATTGGGATCGAATATCCGAAATGACCTTTTTATAAGGAATGTCCAGCTCTCGAGAATCTTTGCAAAGTGGGAGTAAATGTGTTATTCCGAGACAGCATGATATCCAGATTATAAGATACGGTCGTTAATGTTTGACACTCGACGTACGACCGTATAAATATTATTACAGCGATAGGATTGTAATTTACATGGTAACTGTTTCACATGAAAGGTAGTAGTCATTGCATTTGACTCTTCCGATGATTGGGGGTCACGGTGTGTTGCTAGACGCTATCCCGTGATCGTTAGGCATGAAGGGTATTTTCGTAAAATACACTTTGTGTCTACGGCCAACATATTCGGAAGCCTATCGGGTCACACGCATATGAACATCTAGCCAGATTAAAATGTGGTTATAGATGATAACCAAATAAGGAAAATTTATCTCACGACTATAAAGGTTATATTAGTAAATTAATATGATGATATTTATTTATTATGAATAAATTAAATATAAGATATTAATTATGTTGATTAATTAAATATACACATGATGTATGTATGTCGAAATTATTATGTGTATATGATACACATGTATTTTGCAAATTAATTAATCATAATATTATATTAATCATATTGACTAATTATATATATATATATATATATATATATAATATATATATATATATATATATATATATATATATATATATATATATATATATATATATATATGGCGCATATTTTTTGTGTATTTGTTGATACACGTGAATCATGCAATTTAGTCAATCTTGACATTGCATTATTTATTAATATATATAGATTAACACACATTGTAAATTAATTTATGTTAATAAGATAAATATAGTCAATATAAGATATTGACAATATATTCGAAATATTTAATATAAGATATTGAATATTAATGAGATTAATCAATCAATTATATTTTCCTTATTTTACTAGTAAAAGGTTTTCTTCCTCTCTACTATACTAGGGGCGCCCCAACCACTATAAATAGAAGGTGGGTGTCAAGCTCTTTTGTACATCATAATTCCAAGAGCTAATAGTTCTTGTGAAAAATAGAGAGCTTCTTAGGAGAGTTTTGAGAGAGAGAAAATGCCGGTCTAGCAGCCGGATTTTTCTAGTAGCAATCCAATGGTGGATTTCGGCGGGTTGTTCGTGTGGACTAGCGGTAGAGGCCGAACACTTGGGCGGCTCCGTGCACAACTACTCTCCTTAGACGGTCAAAGCGTCGATCTTTTAGATCAAGCAATGTAACCACCGTCTACTACTTATTTATTTATTGCTTAAAGTCGATTTTGGGTCGATAGGAAATAAATTTTTGAATTCGTTCAGATATTAACGACCGAGAAGTACTGGATTCTCTCCGCTTCGTTCCCGCGTAGATTTCCTAACAGCTCTCTTTTATTTTTCACAAGAATTCTAAACTCTTGGAATTATGATGATCAAAAGAGCTAGCCAAGCCTCCCTTTATATAGGGTGACCTGCGCCCCTCTAGTCTCCCCAACCGATTGGGATTAGCTTCTAGTAGATTGATGAGAAAGAAAACAATTTTCCTAATAAAATAAGAAAAATGCCTTTGATTGATAATTTAATATACAATATTGTATATTAAATATATATCCAAGATATATATTGACAATATCTCATATTTAATATATCTTTAATATATTACCACAATACATCAAATTGCACATGTGCACATATTCAAATACATACACACTTCCATATATGCATATATTAATATCTAATATTAATATATGGTAGTACTAATAATTAAATTGCACAATTCAAGTGTATCTTTATACACTAAAACTTGTGCCCCATGTAGCCTTTAATTGGCTTCCGGAATATTCTTTAATTAATATAATACTATGATTAATTAATTTGCAAAATACATGTGTATCAATATACACAAATAATTTCGACATACATATACATCATATGTATATTTAATTAATCAACATAATTAATATCTTGTATTTAATTTATTCATAATAAACAAATACCACCATATTAATTTATCACTATAACACTTTATAGTCGAGATAAAACTTTTCTTATTGGGTAATCGCTATAACCGCATTTTAATCCGGCTAGATGTTCTTATGTGTGTGATAGGCTTCCGAATATGTTGGCCGTAGACATAAGGCGCAATTACGAAAATGCCCTTCACCTCTAACGATCATGGATAGCGTCTAACAACACGTCAATGACCCACAATCATCGAAAGAGTCAATACGCAATGACTACTACCTTTCATGTGCTCGGTTAGCGTGTAAATAGAATCCTATTGCTGTAATAATATCCATACGGTCATTCGTCGAGTGTCAAGCATCAACGACCGTATCTTATAAACTTTGCAAAGATTCACGAGAGTAAGACATTCTTTATAAGAAGGCCCTTTCGGATATTCACTCCTACTGATAGGGAACGCGATTCCCGGATGACCATACATGTATACTCCGCATGCTTCAGTATCACACCCAATCACTACCGCATGATCGCCTCATGGCTAAGGGAAGCCTCAATAGTGTCAAAGCATGACAATCCACACCGTGATGCCATGTAGACTCCGGTCCTAAGGATAATTACACAACCGTCACATAGTGTGACACTTAACAGTGTAAGTGGGTCAGTTTAACGTACTCATTCTTCCCTTTTTCAGCTGCATTGCACTGCCGCATAAACAATGGATCCGCTGGGCTTGCCTTTCATCCATCCACTTTCTTATACGGCCACGGCCCAATATACGTCCACGTACAATCCAAGTGTCTCTACACTTTGATAGACGAGATCTATCCATGCCCTTAAAGACAAAAGACATCTAATACGTGCTAGCATGTTTGTACTATCAATGCCCTGTTTAATAGTACATAAGCCTAGTGACATTTAAGTATCAAACTTATTAAAGTGATTAGAGATTTCATCAACCATAATCGCCTATCATAGTTTCTCTATCACAGTTTAATACTAAGGACATTATCATATAAAAATTCATAATTGGTTCTTTAAAAGAACAAATATATGACAACAAAAAATCCATTTAAACCTTAAAAAAATATTAAAAACAAAATTGATATAAAGATACATTCTTTATAGCAGTGCGGCGGCAATTTCATTAGCAAAACCCGCCGGTCTCGTCCGGCCAAATCCTCCTTATCCCGCAACATCCAAATGGAAGACTCACCAATGGAGTCCTCCGTTGAAGATCAAGACCTTTTGAGACGCAGTTTTGATAAGCCCAACGGTGAAAACGCCACACCGACCACAACGTGGTCCGGTAGAAGTGGTGCCGATGTACTCAAAAGCAGGCATGAAGACCCTTTCATCTATACAGGCGAAGGAGAGGATGATAATGAACTCAACGATTACGCTGACGACATCGATAATTTGATGGGAGAAGAGCATGGCGAAGATGAATTATTCATACCCCTGGATGATTGTCTCGATTTATGGCGGCCTTGGAAGCGTGCACTAATCATCAAACTCCTAGGTAAATCTATATCATCCTACTATCTCTCACAACGATTATTCAATTTATGAAAACCGGGTGGACGATTAGAACTTACTGATTTGGACAATGGGTATTACATAGTCAGTTTTACCCGTAAGGAAGACTATGAAATAGCCTTAGAAAATGGTCCGTGGGTAATTCTGGAGCATTATTTAGCTGTAACTAAGTGGAAACCCTTCTTTGAGCCGGTTGAAGGGGCCATTAAAACGATGCTATCCTGGGTACGCTTCCGAAGATTTCCGGTTTAGGCATCTAGGGAATGATTCTTGATGAAGATGGGGAACATGGTAGGTAAAGCGATTAAAGTAGACTCAAACACTCTTTATAATGTACGAGCTCGTTTTGCCCGTGTATGTGTCGAGGTTGACTTGGAGAAACCCTTGAAAACCTTCGTGTTCATTAATGGCAGAAAAGATGGTTGAATGGGAAGGCCTACCGATGGTGTGTTGGGATTGTGGAAAGTTTGGACACCGTAAAGAGGACTGTCCTTTAAACCAAACCCCAACCGACCCTGCTGCACAAACTGCTTCTACAGGGAAGATAATTGAAGAAGGACCTACACCAGAAAAGCCGTACGGTCCTTGGATGATTGTCCAGACTAGGCGTAGGAGACTTACATCTTCAGCCACCAAGGTCAGTGTATGTACCTCGAGAAACTAGCCTAACAATAATACTAATGCATCTTCTGCACAACACGACAAGACCGATACTACTGGTCTCGATTTTTAGTCCTTGCAGAGGATGATAACCAAGAAGACACCACGCGGAAAATAAAGAAGAAATTGAGGCAAAGGAAATGGATGATGTACCTGCTGAGGTAAGGAAGCTGAGAGAAAGTGTGAAAAAGGTAGAGCCACATGGTGGCCAGGCAATAACGAAAGAGTTTCATAAATTCACGTCCCAACAGACTATTAGTAAGAACAAGCATTCGAAGGTTGGAGGAAGTAGTAGAGGAAAGCAAGGAAATAAGAATCTTAAGGGAGGTGATAGTTTGGTGCACAATGCACATGATTCAAGCAAGAAAAAGGGTAGACCACTGAGCTGGGAGTTCAGGGACAGCAGATGAAACGAATTTCCACCGCAAGAAAGACTTCATCAGCAAGAACCGCTTTATCCGACATGTCCAACGCCTCCAAGAGGCCTTTGCACCCAGGAGATAAATTTATGTTTTCCAGTCTTGTTAACGTTGATTCCATGATGCCACCCCAACAATCCAGAGACCATATCAAGACTCATCCACCAGATTTTGGACAGTTGGCTACAAACGAGGGTACTTCCGGTGTGAAATCTGGACTGAATCCGCTGTTCGAAGTGGGTGGGGAGACCTAACACTCCTAGCTACCTCATCAACCTTAATCTTCTATGAAGATTTAGCATAAAACTGTCGAGAAACTTAGATTAAATTTTGTTTACTGTGAAAAAATTCTGCTATTTCCTTTGTAAGTTGTGGACATTCCACTTTTGACAATAATAAAAGTTCTCTTTCTCAAAAAAAAGCCATTTATTATATATGTATAATATAAAGAAATAGTAGAAATGATCCGACCCGGTCGGATCCGGTCCAACCCGATTGGGTTTAGGACACTATTTCAACATGCGGGTATAACAAAGACTAGTTAACTTAGAAACGTTTAGTCATGACATATTGATGAGAATGAAATGAACATTGAGTCGGTTTCATAAAGATAATTTAATAATCATAATGAATTCTTTTTATACTTGTTTAATACAATAGCTTCTATCTTTTATAAAGTACCTTTGTACTTACCTTGAATGCATATTATTTTGTGTGTTTGAGGATGAGAAGATGAACAGGTGGAGCAAGAAATTGATGAAGATTTCGAGGACGACCTTTGAGGATGTTATCTCGATGTTTTTATTATCTACTTTTGAGTTGTGAAAAACTACGTTCTAGACTTTGTTGTATTCTGTTTAAAGACATTTTGTACTTTTCCTTTGAGACTTTTGTAAGATATCTTGTTGTTCTTTTTAGACATCGTACGGGTGTAAGCTTTATATATCGTTGGCTTTTGTAATATTTCTATCTTTAGATTGTTGCATTTCTATTCTTGTTTCAAAAGAAAAAAATTTACCCGGGTCTTTTAGCTTCCGCTAATGCTAAACTCGATACGACGTAGTAGAGATTTACATATAATATTGATTTGTTATATGTGCTGAACATTTCTTTCCAATAGACTCGGTGTCCGGAAACGGGGCGTTACAAACAAGAACGAGAAATTTACTTGCCCCGTATTTAAAACAACGGATTAATGCACTATTGAGTCCAATTACTGAGTATTTCGAACAACTACCCGAAATCCACATAAATGATGTATGCTGAATTTCAAATAAAAGGTTCCTTATGTAAATAAATAAATTAAAAAAACAGCCCCATTAAAATTATATTGTTCATTAATTTCCATAAACACCACATAGTTGTCCACATAGTGTTTTTTTTATAGTTTGTTTATGTGTAAGCCGAAGTAATATATTGCCTTTGAGGATTCATGTGTCTGAACGTCTTATCCTTACGAGAA
The DNA here is from genome assembly GCA_036785695.1 of Gentiana straminea. Classification (NCBI taxonomy): domain Eukaryota; kingdom Viridiplantae; phylum Streptophyta; class Magnoliopsida; order Gentianales; family Gentianaceae; genus Gentiana; species Gentiana straminea. Next base: position 5,148,327 of record JAVUPR010000114.1, read on the forward strand.
TTTTTTCGCTTTTGCTCTGCACGCTCTTCTCAATCTATTACTTGACTTTGTTATGTTGTATTCTCGGTATGTGTTGGTTAGTTAGTATGGAGTTTGGTCGGTTTGTGTTGGTTACTTAGGCCGGTTTGTAGGGTGGTTTTTGGCCGCGTTGTCGTACGGCATTTGACCGTGTTCTAGTGCGGTTATGATCGTGTCTCTTGTCTAACTTTTGTTGTAATTATCTTTCGGTGGTAATAAAACTTTCGTTTTTAGTGGGAAAAAAAATTAACTGCTTTAGATAAGAGAAAATTGAGTATAACATATCTTAAAAATAAAATGTAGACCAAGATTGAAAGAGTGTAAACAATTTAGCATTAGAGTCCTTTCTGATTCAAATTATCTAAAAGGTAATTTTTCGTCCTTATTACAGCACTTGCAGTCTTTAAATGATGTTAAATCTATATTTTTACAGATTTAACACTTCAAGATTTATCTAAAAATTGACGTATATATGAATGTGTGATATATAGCTCGACTCTTCCTCTTTTTTTTTTTTTCACGATGTAAACAGTCTTTTGCTTTAAGTTATTATCTGTTTTCTTCCACAATTTTGTTTGCCAAATTCTATTTTTTTAACATATTCACAGGCCTTCCTATATAAATAAAACAAAAAAAAACAAAAAAACGATATATATATTTCACCATGTACATGTACGTGAGAATATCTTTTTATTATGGTTTCTAATTATTTTGATGTTGTATACTGTATATTATTCTAGAGAATCTGATGCAGTAAAGATTCTGTAAAATATATAAAAATAGTGTTTGAGATGGTAAAATATAGAATCTATTAGGAGATACTGATACGAGTGCTCTTATTACATAAGGGGCGAGTAACTTTTCAGTATAAAAGGTAAATGATTTCCGTCCATAATAATGACCGGAAATTTACTCGTCATGTCCTTATTAATTTAATTTATTATCTAATAAAAACATGAAACATCATTACTGATACACCAGAAATTGCCCCGCTCCTATTATAATATTTTATCTTCCCAGCGAGATCAGTCAACGCCCGGTCAAGTATGTCAACGCCTCGCCATCGATCAAACCAGTGATTATCGAGCCCCTCCGCGACATGTATCAGCGAAGCGGACCCCAGACCAGGGGGCCCGCCCAACGAGTTTATCAGTGACCTCGCCTATTTCGGCGAGCTTATCTATTGTGAAGATCACCGGGCTCGGCCTCTCGACCTCGATTCGTCGACCTCGGCCTCTTGACCTCGATTCGTCTACCTCGGCTCGAGGCCTCGATCATCCGCTAAGCCTCGTATCCGAGCCCATTATCTTAGCCACGTGTCTTATCCTACTCGTTTGGCCTTAACCGTAAATACACACTAAGCCCTAAATGGGCTCATGCCTATAAATAGGAGGTCTCCTTCCACCATAACAGAGGAGGATTGATATATTCTCAATATGCCTAATACAACACTTGGCTCCACACTAAATAAGCCAACTCCTCCAATACCGAGAACTACGCGTGGCTTGATCCCTCTCTACAGGGTACGTAGGCAGCCTCCACGGCTCAGCTCACAACCACCCCAAACACCATCCATTTGGCCGGAGAGCCACCACTGTACACCGAGAAATGATATCCTTCCGTTCGATAACATTGATGTACCATTTTTGGCATCATCAAATGGCTCCGTTACCGGGAAATGACTTGAAAGCCATCTTTTTCCGGCCAGATCTGCATTTTCCGGCCAGATCTGTTTCTTCTCCGGCGAGATTTACTCTTTCCGGTCAACTGTTTTTACAAGATCTTCATCAAGATCTTCATCTTTTTTACAAGATCTACCATAGATTCAACACTTTTTAGTTATTACCATCGTTTTATTACATCAGGAACAAAAGAAAGAGGAAAAAATTGAACGAAGATGAAGCTGCGTTCGTCATGGGTACCGGACGTCACTAGCGGAGTCAAGGTTTCTTGTTCTCTCGCTACACCACCGAACCATCGCCTCCTCCAACTACCTCGCCTTCTCGTTACGGCGGCTCCTCCGCCGGAGATTGCTGCCCTCTTCATCTCCGTCCTCTGCTGCATCAGCTCCACCATCGAATTTTGCAGCACCACCGCCTGTTCGCAATCCCAATCGAAGAACAGATATTCACGGGCCTTTCTCTACGCTTCTTCTCCGGCCAATGCATGTTCACTGGAGATGAAGGTTCCGGTCAAAGACTCCGGCGATGAAGCTATGGCCCAGACCCATCTACTCCCCCGCCACTTCGACGGTCAAGCTGGTGCAAGAGTTCTTCAGGCTTTACTGGACCCGTTAAATTACATATTGGAATTACTTGGGTCAAGCCAAACCTCTTTGGTGCGAAACGAGCCGAGACAAGGGGGCCTCGCATTGGATTTTCTGGATTTTATGGTTTTTCTTATCGGGCTCGGCGAAACAAGTGGTGGTACGGGGCGCTCGCCTCGCGACCTTTCGGAACCGCGGGCTAAATCGCCCCCCGCGGTGTTCAGACGGCCCTTATAGGCCCATCTTTACATGTAAACTCGGCGGCCACGTCCGGCCTCGCTATATTTTACCCGCGGCCTCTATCGGCCCGGCTATGTTATTTCGGCCGGCCCCGGTCCGGCCTCGTTATATTATCTCGGCGGCCACGTCCGGCCTCGCTATATTTTACCCGCGGCCTCTATCGGCCTGGTTATGTTATTTTCGGATCGGCCCTCGCCGGCCTCGACATCTTCGGCCACGGCTTGGCCTCAATATTATCGGCCCTCGGCCGGCCTCGACTTAGCTTGGGCCTCGGATCGGCCTCGCTCACCAACGGCCTCGTTTTGGCCTCGCCATAGCTTCGGCCTCCGAAGGCCTCGACTTAGCTTTGGCCTCGATCGATCTCGACACCTCGCCACTCGCAGTCTTGAGAGGTTCTACACGTCATAGCTACTCGCAAACAAAAAAAAAAAAAAAAAAAAAGAAGGAGTAGGGGTATACCCCCTCATCTTAGTACTTGTGTTTTAATTGGGAAAATTAAAAATTTTGGCCGTCAGCAATCACGAAGATACAGAGAGCAGTCAATCAGCAGCCACGGAGACTTCCGGAGATACAATGAAATTGTTTTTACAAAGTTTGGAATCAGGAGTATGTGTACATACTCTTTCGGTGCTTGCATTTTTATTGCGAAAATAGACATACTTGTTGAACAGTCTAGCGCACAGCCTCAACTGTTTAGAGTCCGCCTCGACGGTTCGGTGCACCGCGCCAACTACATGGAGCACCGCCTCCCGTTAACCATGGGGTGCGCTTCAACGGTTCGGTGCATCGCTCCAGTAGTTTTCTTCGACCATAGATATACTTTCCCATCTAGTCTCGCCGAAAAGGGTAATCGAATGATACCGCACCGATCTTGCTTCGCCACCAGCAGCTTTTTACAGTCGATAGACTTCTAGTATTCTTCGAGAATCATCGCGGCTCGACCGTCATTGACTTCAGTTTCTGCGACCGTCAGCAACAATTCACTTTTGTGACCTCGGCAACAACTCACATTTGTGATCTCAGTAACTTCCTCAATTGAAATACATCTCTCAAATGTCCTCAGTGCCGCTTAAGTTCTAATACACGACGTCTCGACTTTCGAAGCAAGTTTTACTACCCGTAGATGACTTCTTCCCTGCGGTTTTTACTTCTGTTTGATAATTCGGATTTGAGTTTCGCCATGGATATCTTTTTATCATAGGCGAAGTCCCCGGTATTTGGGGTCGCTTTGATGTACGGCGCACCACCTCACCGCGCTTAGCTTCTTCTCGCCCAAGGGTTTGACGAAGACCTCCCCGGCGTACCGCATATCAACTCACGGCTTGGTCTCGCGAGCGACTCCCAAGTTCTCATCTCACAATCATATGAAGATGGCTCTTTGCAACACAACAAGGAAGAAGCCCCTGCCATAGCAGCAAAGCCGGTGTCCTCGACATCGCATCTCAAGCCGCAGTCGCAGCGACCAGAACAGCTCCTCGCGGCATATCTGGGACGCTCTATGCTGTGCACCTGTCGACTTCGGTCAGACCAACGAGCACGGACGATTCACATCGCAAGCTCTCAAGCCACGGTCGCACGGACTGCTCAGCCTCGCGGCATATCCGGATCGCTCATACCGTGCATCTCAAGCCGCAAGTGCGATCGAACGCCTTTGCGGCATATCCGACGTTCTATACCGTGCATTTCAAACCGCTTGCTACTAGCGTATATCGAGAACGACTCCTTATAGCACATCTCTTATAAGTCCGATCTATCTCGGCATCATTATTTTGGAACTCGCCATTCGGCGAGCCTTCTCTTATAAGCCCGATCTACCTCGGCATTATTATTTCGGAGTTCGCCATTCGGCGAACATCTCTTATAAGTCCGATCTATCTCGGCATCATTATTTTGGGAACTCGCCATTCGGCGAGCCTTCTCTTATAAGCCCGATCTATCTCGGCATCATTATTTTGGAACTCGCCATTCGGCGAGCCTTCTCTTATAAGCCCGATCTATCTCGGCATCATTATTTTGGAACTCGCCATTCGGCGAGCCTTCTCTTATAAGCCCGATCTACCTCGGCATTATTATTTCGGAGTTCGCCATTCGGCGAACATCTCTTATAAGTCCGATCTATCTCGGCATCATTATTTTCGGAACTCGCCATTCGGCGAGCCTTCTCTTATAAGCCCGATCTATCTCGGCATCATTATTTCGGAACTCGCCATTCGGCGAGCCTTCTCTTATAAGCCCGATCTATCTCGGCATCATTATTTTGGAACTCGCCATTCGGCGAGCCTTCTCTTATAAGCCCGATCTATCTCGGCATCATTATTTTGGAACTCGCCATTCGGCGAGCCTTCTCTTATAAGCCCGATCTACCTCGGCATTATTATTTCGGAGTTCGCCATTCGGCGAACATCTCTTATAAGTCCGATCTATCTCGGCATCATTATTTTCGGAACTCGCCATTCGGCGAGCCTTCTCTTATAAGCCCGATCTATCTCGGCATCATTATTTCGGAACTCGCCATTCGGCGAGCCTTCTCTTATAAGCCCGATCTATCTCGGCATCATTATTTCGGAACTCGCCATTCGGCGAGCCTTCTCTTATAAGCCCGATCTATCTCGGCATTATTATTTTGGAACTCGCCATTCGGCGAGCCTTCTCTTATAAGCCCGATCTACCTCGGCATTATTATTTCGGAGTTCGCCATTCGGCGAACATCTCTTATAAGTCCGATCTATCTCGGCATCATTATTTTGGGAACTCGCCATTCGGCGAGCCTTCTCTTATAAGCCCGATCTATCTCGGCATCATTATTTTGGAACTCGCCATTCGGCGAGCCTTCTCTTATAAGCCCGATCTATCTCGGCATTATTATTTTGGAACTCGCCATTCGGCGAGCCTTCTCTTATAAGCCCGATCTACCTCGGCATTATTATTTCGGAGTTCGCCATTCGGCGAACATCTCTTATAAGTCCGATCTATCTCGGCATCATTATTTTGGGAACTCGCCATTCGGCGAGCCTTCTCTTATAAGCCCGATCTATCTCGGCATCATTATTTTGGAACTCGCCATTCGGCGAGCCTTCTCTTATAAGCCCGATCTATCTCGGCATCATTATTTTGGAACTCGCCATTCGGCGAGCCTTCTCTTATAAGCCCGATCTATCTCGGCATTATTATTTTGGAACTCGCCATTCGGTGAGCCTTCTCTTATAAGCCCGATCTACCTCGGCATTATTATTTCGGAGTTCGCCATTCGGCGAACATCTCTTATAAGTCCGATCTATCTCGGCATCATTATTTTGGGAACTCGCCATTCGGCGAGCCTTCTCTTATAAGCCCGATCTATCTCGGCATCATTATTTCGGAACTCGCCATTCGGCGAGCCTTCTCTTATAAGCCCGATCTATCTCGGCATTATTATTTCGGAACTCGCCATTCGGCGAGCCTTCTCTTATAAGTCCGATCCATCTCGGCATCATTATTGTGGAACTCGCCATTCGGCGAGCCTTCTCTTATAAGTCCGATCTATCTCAGCATTATTATTTTGGAACTCGCCATTCGGCGAGCCTTCTCTTATAAGTCCGATCCATCTCGGCATTATTATTGTGGAACTCGCCAATCAGTGGGCACTTCTTGCAAACCCGACTTCAGTCGACATTGCATTTGCACGGGGGCCTTTACATGCAAAGACGATGCATTATATTATTATATGGCCTACTCTTCTACAACAAGGCAAAGAGGAAAGACGACGCGCCGCGACAGTCAACTCGCAGAACAATTTCCTTGCATATAATCCAGAATTATTTGCTCTATCCCTTTCGCTTCAAGAGAATCGCTCAAGGCACAGAGCAGGGGGCCTTTGATACACCAGAAATTGCCCCGCTCCTATTATAATATTTTATCTTCCCAGCGAGATCAGTCAACGCCCGGTCAAGTATGTCAACGCCTCGCCATCGATTAAACCAGTGATTATCGAGCCCCTCCGCGACATGTATCAGCGAAGCGGACCCCGGCACTGGGGGCCCGCCCAACGAGTTTATCAGTGACCTCGCCTATTTCGGCGAGCTTATCTATTGTGAAGATCACCGGGCTCGGCCTCTCGACCTCGATTCGTCGACCTCGGCCTCTTGACCTCGATTCGTCTACCTCGGCTCGAGGCCTCGATCATCCGCTAAGCCTCGTATCCGAGCCCATTATCTTAGCCACGTGTCTTATCCTACTCGTTTGGCCTTAACCGTAAATACACACTAAGCCCTAAATGGGCTCATGCCTATAAATAGGAGGTCTCCTTCCACCATAACAGAGGAGGATTGATATATTCTCAATATGCCTAATACAACACTTGGCTCCACACTAAATAAGCCAACTCCTCCAATACCGAGAACTACGCGTGGCTTGATCCCTCTCTACAGGGTACGTAGGCAGCCTCCACGGCTCAGCTCACAACCACCCCAAACACCATCCATTTGGCCGGAGAGCCACCACTGTACACCGAGAAATGATATCCTTCCGTTCGATAACATTGATGTACCATTTTTGGCATCATCAATTACTGACTGACCTGTGTAAACTCGGAGGGTCACGTGACCTCACTGAAATCCAAAGAATTGAGATATTTTTTATTAGTATTAAAACAATATAGTTTTGTTATTAAAAATATAATTTTAGATCCTAGTAATCCCATTGAAATAAACTTTTAGATCAAAAATATATTTTTACTGTCCGGTGACCTACGAATTTTTTTTTTATACTAAATCTGCTCTGGTCATAATAAAAAAACAGAAACATGCTCGCCCCGTTCTTATTTACAGTCAATAACTCGGACGGAATAAAATGGTTTGCGATGATCATTTCCGAGTACCTACTTGCTTGACTATTCTATTTTTTCTAGGTTTTAGCTCGTGTCTTCTAACTTCATAACAATCCCTATTTTTTCGCCTAATTTTTCATCTGGGACACCTGATTTTAGATCCAAATGGTTACTATATGATTACGGGAAATTCTTCTGCACTTTTCGCATATGGTGCTTCTCTCTGCCGGGAAAGTAAAGGTAATTGCTTTTTGCATTTTGGGTTTCGTTATGTAAGCAATAGCCCTGTAATCAAGCCGATTAAATTCTTGATAAATGATGTTAAAAATGTTGATGATGCTATGAGTCTGTACCATCAAATGATCCGAATGAGTCCCCGCCCTTACATTTTTCAATTCAATCAGCTTCTGGGGCATGTCTCTAAGATGAAAGAGTACCCGACTACACTCTCACTCTTCAGAGACATGTGTTCAGTGGGGATTTTGATTGATAACTGGACAATGAATATTGCAATCAACTGTTTTTGCATTTTGAAACGTATGGATTTTTGTTTTTCGATATTGGGTTCGTTCTTCAAGCGCGGTCACAAGCCAGATTCGGCCACCTATGCTACCATACTTAAAGGTCTCTTTAGACAAAATCGGGTCTGTGAAGCACAAATTCTGTTGCAGAGGATTTTTAATGAAAAGCTGTGTAAACTGGATAAAGTTGCGTATAGCACCGTGGTTGATGGGCTTTGTAAGACAGGGAATACGAGAAAAGCTATTGAATTACTGCAAATAATGGAGATAGGGAAGTATAAGCCACGTGTTTATGATTACAGCACTATCATCCACAGCTTGTGCATGGATAAAAATGTCGATGCAGCTCACGGACTCTTAGAAGAGATGGTTAGATTCAAAATTTCTCCAGATGTTGTTACATACACCACAATCGTTGATACCTTTTGCAAGGTTGGAAGGATAGAAGAGGCAAAAGAATTAGCCAAGACCATGATGCAGAAAGGTGTCAATCCGGATGTTGTTACATACACCTCAATGGTTGATGCCTTTTGCAAGGATGGGAGGATAGAAGAGGCAAATGATTTAGTCAAGACCATGACAAATCAAGGTATCAGTCCAAATATCGTCACCTTTAACGCTTTGATGGATGGGTACTGTAAGAAAAAGAGAATAAGTGAGGCAATGAATCTATTTCAAGAAATGTCCCAGAAAGGTGTATCTCCTAATATTAAAACCTATACATGTATGTTGCAAGGTTTCTTTTCTGCTCATGACTTTGCGTCTGCTGAGAAAATATACAGTCAGTTGCTAGAAGCTGGCTTCGCTCCTAACTCTTACACTTTTTGTGTTATATTAGATGGGTTGTCAAAGAATGGACGTGTTGACGATGCACTGCAACTTTTACTGACGATAGAAACTGCTGGAGTTCATCTTCACTTATCTATGTATAACATTGTCATTCATGCACTCTGCAAAAGTAGGAATCTAGCTAAAGCTCAAGCTGTTTTCAGTAGTCTTCCTGCTAAAGGATTACATCCTGATGTTGTTACATACACTGCGATGATTAATGCTTTTTGCAAGGATGGAAGGATAGAAGAGGCAAAAGATTTTGTCAAGACCATGATGCAGAAAGGTGTCAATCCGAATGTTGTTACATACAATGCAATGGTTGATGCCTTTTGCAAGGTTGGAAGGATAGAAGAGGCAACAGATTTAGTCAAGACCATGACGCAGAAAGGTGTCAATCCGAATGTTGTTACATACACCTCAATGGTTTATGCCTTTTGCTGGGATGGAAGGATAGAAGAGGCAAAAGATTTAGTCAAGACCATGACACATCAAGGTATCAGTCCAAATATTGTCACCTTTAATGCTTTGATGGATGGGTATGTGTTGCAAGGTCAAATAGACAAAGCAAGAGAAATTTTCGATTCCATCGTGTCTCTGGGTGATGCTCCAAACGTGATTAGCTATAATATAATCATCAATGGATACTGTAAGAAAAAGAGAATAAGCGAGGCAATGAATCTATTTCAAGAAATGTACCAGAAAGGCTTATCTCCTGATATTAAAACCTATACCTGTATGCTGCAAGGTTTCTTTTCTGCTCATGACTTTGCGTCTGCTGAGAAAATATACAATCAAATGTTAAAAGCTGGCTTCGCTCCTAACCTTTACACTTATTGTGTTTTATTGGATGGTTTGTCAAAAAATGGACGTGTTGACAATGCGCTGCAACTTTTACAGATGATAGAAACTACTGGAGTTCATCTTCACATATCTATGTATACCATTGTCATTGATGCACTCTGCAAAAGTAGGAATCTAGCTAAAGCTCTAGCTGTTTTCAGTAGTCTTCCTGCTAAAGGATTACATCCTGATGGTGTCACATGCTTGGCCATGATAAAAGGGTTTTGTGCACTGGGTTTGCTAGAGGAGGCTGAAGAGTTTCTTTCAGATTTCAAAAGAAACGGTTGTGAACCAAATGGCGCCTCATACAAAGTATTGTTTCAAGAATCTCTAGGGAGATTCAAACGTGGCGAGGCAATGATAAACCTTGAGAAAATGCTTGACGCAGGTTTTCGGGCTGGGATTTCGTATGGAATGTGTGACTGATCTTGCTTATCTAAGATCCTTTATGATCTCAATGAATTACAGAGGCTTAAGGTGATTGTATGACTTTCAGATAATCGTCAATGTAGTATCAATCATCTTTGTGGAATATGTGATCCTAGATCATGCAGAGGTGTGATAAATTGCACAGTCCATTTATTATGCATGTTGAATCGTCGCTTTTGACGAAAAGTTGAAGTGCAATTTATGACTCCAAGTTGGATGTATACACATCAACTGTTGTCTGGAAATCTACTAACAAAATTTTGCAGCGTCATGAGGATGCAAGTTTCTGAAAGTGAGATTTCTTTGGCTCTCAACCCGATGGGCCTGATTTTTGCCTCCAATTTTCTGAAAGCAGAATTGGCCTATGGTCACTCGGCTGTGCAATTTGTTTAGGATGCCTTTCGGAAAGGTCAGTTCCCCATTGATCTTTCAAAGCACCTTTATTTGTTTGATCTCTAAGAAGAATCTCTAAGAATAAGGGTCATACCCTTTGTAACGTGGTGGTGAAAATATTTTCCTTCGAAAGAGAATTAAGTCTATGATGGATAAACTTGTCTCCCCCTTCAAACTAGTGTTATCCATGGTCAGGAATTATCCATTCATTCAGGGGGAAGAATCGTTGGTTCTCTATCACATTAAGTCCACTTTGAGGAGGCGTATATGGGATCAACTGGGATTTCCTTGAACCTGTTATTTATCACGTTGGCTTCTCCACTGCTATCATCAGGTTGATTCTGTTTCCATGTTTCTGCTTCCTCTCTTTCCGTGCTTTTAAAATGGAATGTGTTTGGATAGCTTTCAATCTAGTAGAGGTGTTAGGTAGTGGGACCCATTGTTTCCCTCACCTATTCGGTTTATGGATGATTGTTCAAGTTGCCAGGCTTACAAGGCTCTACGGCTGGGGTTGGTATCTCGTAACTTTTCTCTCGTGAATGATCTGTGTTTATTTGGGGAGGCTAAGTAAACAAATTGTTTTTTGCCTTGAGTCTAGGAAAAAGATTAATTTTCAGAAATCATTGCAATTTTTTTTATATTGAAAATCTGATTTTCTGTTTAGAACCATCATAGTTTTTTCAAAACTCACTTCGTGTATCTGTTAATGAGGTTTGTTTTTTTTTTTTTGTTTGCAGACAAATGGTGTCCATAGCCTTTAATTTTCGACTTGAAGTTGGCAATTTTTTATGTGGGATCGGATATTAAGGATAGAACAGTATGTCGGGAAATGGGTATAGGCTATTGGTATAACAAAGTTTTCAACTTGATTCCTGGTTCATTAGGTTGATGTTTTGTGTATAATATGCAAGCTTATGAAAGTGAGATTTCTTTGGCTCTCAACCTGATGGGTCTGATGTTTGCGTCCAGTTTTCTGAAAGCAGAATTGGCCTATGGTCGCTCGGTGGTGGATCCCTTTCGAAAAGGCCAGTTCCTCGTTGATCTCAAAGCACCTTGATTTGTTTGATCTCTAAGAAGAAGGGTCATGCACTTTTTGACGTGGTGGTGGAAATCTTTTCCTTCCAAAGAGAATTAAGTCTATGATGGATAAACTTGTCTCTCCCTTCAAACTAGCATTATCCATGGTCGGAAATTATCCATTCCTTCAGGGGCGTAGAGAGAAGAATCGTTGGTTCTTTATCAAAGTCCACTTTGAGGAGGCGTTTATGGGATCAACTGGGATTTCCTTGAATCTGTTCTTTATCACGTTGGCTTTTCCACTGGTATCATCAGGTTGATTCTGTTTCCATGTTTCTACTTCCTCTCTTTCCGTGCTTTAAAATGGAATGTGTTTGGATAGCTTTCAATCTAGTAGTAGTGTTAGATAGTGGGACTGTTTCCCTCGCCTATTTGTTTTGTGAATGGATGATTGTTCAAGTTGCCAGGCTTACAAGGCTCTACGGGTGGGGTTGGTAATTGGTATCTCATACCTTTTTCTCGTGAATGATCTGTGTATCATGGAATCTCTGAAAAAGTAAAAAGGCATTGCAATTTGTTGTTTTGAAATCTGATTTTTTTTGTTTAAAACCATCATAGTTTTTCAATACTCTCTTAGAATATGTATTAATGAGGTTTGTTTTTTTGCAGACAAATGGTGTCCATATCCTTGAAGTTGGCAACATTTCATGAGGGATTGGATATTAGAGATAGAATAGTAGGTGCAAGAATTAAGGAGGAGATAGGTAAGTGGCTGTTTTACATACCATATATTATCTTTAATCGGGTACAAAGTGTAAATTAGTGGGGAAGAGCTAAAGCTTTCGTTCTTGTTGCTGTTCGAGTGTATTTATAGTGTTTACGACTCTTCTCCCCGTGAGAGCATGGATCAAAAGACGAGTTTTACGTGATTGACATCAACTACTTTCCTTTGTAAGAAGATTTTAATCATTTTATGATGTTGATTGCAGTAGTGAATGTCATTTTTGTGCCTTTAGGTTCCATGCAAAATATTAAGTTTGTATTTGATTCCTTGTTGCACATATTTACAGATTTCTTTCTTGAGTCTTGTGAGGAGCAAGTAAAGACAAGAAACATACATCCACGCGAATATACCACGCTCCCTGTGGCATTTAACAGAGAGAACATTCTTGCACAAACGGGATGGGATGGAATGGAATGGAATGGAATGGAACGAAACTGAATGCACGTGATGAATGTCTGCAACTAATGGCACGCACTGGAAATACATAACGAGAAGCCAAGCTTCTTTGTCTAGACTTGAATTTCTTTCACTCAATTATTTCTATTTGTCATACTACCTCCCTCCATTTTAACTCTCTTTAGATTTGTCCCACAGTATAAGTCACTCTACATTACCAATACGACATTTATTACTCATTTCTTTATTTTTACCCTTAATTTATTATCAATCTATCAACTTTTCATTATTTAACAACTACTGCATTAATAATACTCAATGAGCATTTTAGATATTTAATCTTCAAATTTATGACATTCAACCACTTTAATATGTGATGGAGGTCGTATTGCTTTATGTATATTTTACAAAAAATAAGTTTTACATAAACTTGACAATGAGGTTTTACTTTTACCCAAGTAGTAAAGCTAAGGCTCATGACAATGAGTCCCTGGGTTCGAGTTTCACCGTGTGCAACGTGGGTTTGAATATGTCCAAGGACGGAGCTAGGATTTAAACTTAGGGTAGGCTAATAGATTATATCGAGTTTGTCTTGTGGGCTGGATTAAGAATATTTTATTGATCAAACTGGGCTACATTGATGTTTTAGTGTAATATTTTCTTGTCTGGATGAGCTTAGTCCCTCACAAATACACATAGCTCCGTCGGGGAATATGTCACTTTTATATAATAATTTCATTTTGGTGATTTTTTTCTTTCATAAACTTACATAAAGCTACATTATATAAGTTATCCATAAAGTGGGTGATGACTTTACCACAGTAACTTATGTAGTCTTAATCATATACTTAATTTTTATTTTATTGAATGTAGACATTTTTATATATTTTTTATATAATGACCGAACACCCTTTCGTTTAGCAAAACTATTGAAACTACCATTTTACCTTTATGGGTTATTATATACTAGTATTTTATATGAAAACGCAATTGTAACAACATATCTATTATATACATTTATTAACTAACTAATTAATTATGCTCTGTAATAATTGTTAAACAATATATGCAACACCTTTTAATGTTTTTGTTATAGAACTAGTAACAGAGAAACAAAGATGAAATATAACATAGAAATAAGAACGGAAAAGTTGTGTATTATTTCATCGGTATCATAGGTATTTATAGTAGAGATTATAATTTGAACACAATATAATAGATAAACCAAAAAATCTTGTAAATCAATTTGAATAATAGATAAACATATAACAGCTTTCATGTATATCATATCCTTTAAAAAAAAGATTTGTTAGCCTTTCTCATGGTCATTCCATTTTGACGAGGTGTTTTGTACCGTTACATTTATTTTTTCCTGTGTTTTGGTAGTATCGTATGTATACAGATTTTGCTCTCATTTTTTTAGTGTGATTTTGTATGTATACCAAACTCAAACATATTATTGTGTCCGTCGAACAAACATGAGCAAACTCTCAACCATTCAACCATGTTCGTCATTTCACACCTTAGGAGTGAGTTGAAGAACATACATCAATAGAAGTTGTAAAGAAGGAGGTGAGCTCGAGCAATATGTTAACGAGAAGATCTCAAACATAAAGTGTAGTTTGTTATTAAACAAACAAACCCGAGCTCGTTCGTAAAATTCCAAACGTCAGGCAATTTCTTTCCCATATGTATACCAAAATTCCTAATGTTATACATGTAATCTTAAGTTCTTTCCCATCTCGATGTGTACACCAAACATCAGCTTTGTATTCATATCAGGTACGTTTTAGACACACCGCTCTTAATCGAAATACATAAAAATGCATTTCAACAACACTAAAAAATTCAACATTAAGAAACGAAACATAAATCACAGGAGCCTGCATGATGCTGCCAGAAAATGGGCTCATCCACGTGGCACCTCTTTGGTGGCTCAACACTTGTCTTAGGGAAATAAACTACTTTTGACGTCTTAGTGACGAGCCCAGGGAGCTCGTCCATCCGCTTGGTCACCACTGGTCCTCATGTGTCCGGCCATAATTGGATCGGGTCATCTCGGTCTAATTCAGGTCGGAGAGGAGTCGGGCGCTAAACCTTAGGAGATCGACTGTACGATCTCTACCGACCTCTATCGATCGGACAAGGTCCTTAGGCTTATATAACCTTGTGGTTGTGGGAGCTCGCTCACGGTTCCCGATCTCTATGGGCGACCCCTCCATCCCAGCGTATCTCCGGCAGAGCCCGTCTTTAATCTTATACCTCGTTTGCCTAATAACTAGATAACTATCATAAAATCCCGAATAATAAAGGCTCGAATCTTTATCACTTAATCCTAATATTTGAATACCATAATTATCTCCTATAATCATGGAGATCACTCAATCATAATCTTTTTCCTTAGGGAGTACGTTAATCAGTGTCAATGACACACACGACACCTTAAACCCTAGGGCCTAAGCCCCACTATATAAACTGTCCCTAAGGAACTACGAAGACTTGATTCCAATTGAACCATTGGATACGTAGGCAGCTTGATCATCATCAAGTGCAGTCTAAAATAAATCAAATCACCCCCTCCATCATCATTCTTTCTGTGTTCTTGAAGTGTTCTTAGGTCATAATCAAGGAAGTGAGTTTAGAGAATTACCTTGACGATTTTTGGATCGTCACTGCACAAATATAAATATAAGTTGGCATATATGTATATATAAGTAGAACAAGTTCCAGAATTTCAAGCAATACCGTCAAACCAGCACAACACGTCGTGGCGTCGGAAATCCAAAATCAAACTAGAAGACGATTAAATAAGCAAATCCTTTTTTCTAAACGATATAATTAAGCATCAAAGCAGAATATTAAATAAGTAATCATTTTCTAAACCGACAGTTGATACCAACCAGCAACTACTGTGCAACAGCCTCCTCCCAAAAAGCATTTAAAAAAAACAATTTTAGAAGCATCCCAACCTGTGAAAGAATGAAAAAGTAGTCGTATCAAACATTTATGAATCTCTTTCCCAAAAAATAAAAAATAAAAAAATATTTACATTAGTTACCTGTAAAACATGTCTTATGAAGAGTCATTTATTCGTCGGCATGCTAACATCAGCTAATTCTGGGATTGTCAGAATTCATGAGTTGTTATCACAAATGGACCACATATTGTGACATTTGCAGATGTACCTATCCATCAAGCTCACCGCATTATAGCATTGTTTCAGATTCCCTACTTCCAAAAGATCTGTTCCTCGTCGAACGCAAACTTTCCGGTCCATTAGAGCGCAATGGAGCACATTTAACATGTGTTAAAATCTCCAAATTTACCAAGCTTATATCCACTATGACAAGCACAGCCGGAGGGGAGAGTGGCCAGCCTGGTGGAAGAAAGGCAAGAGATGATGTCAAGGTAATTTATGTTCAAATTTATGGCTAAGATTTATTGTCTCTCCTATTATTATTTAGGTGCCACTTGAATTGCTCAACAGGAAGAAAAAGAAACAGAGGAAGCTATTAGGTTGAAAAGCGGGGAATTTATAGCCAATGAGGATCAAGAAAAAGAACGTGTGAAGAACGTTCATTTGTTGTTATCAGTCAGTAGCAGGAAAGAACATGTTGAATTATATGATCCAATTGATGATGGGGTGAGGAAGATCAATTTGAATATAAAAGATAAGGAGACATCATTGGACATAAGCCCTTCGATCATTGGATAATGTTGCTTAAGCATAGGGAGATTAAGAATCACTGATGAATTTGAGATACTTTCGTTGAGCCTCTCCCTCATCGGTGAGCCACGTTTTGGATACGTTTTTTACCGTTCACTAAGCATTGTTGTCTGTTTTAGTGAAACTAGATTTAATAGTCCATTAGTATCAACAAAACTTGGTAGGTTGGAGAATATTGAATTCGTTGAACCAATACATTGGCCATATGGTTCTTGGTGTATGATGGGCAATTGGTATAGATAAACACCTACATTGGCCATATGGTTCTTGGTGTATGATGGCAATTGGTATAGATAAACACCAGACATGGTACTTTGCATATCTTAACCGATGTGCACTACATGGACAAGGTTGACCATCAGGCCATTGCTATAGGTAAACCTTTTAAGTTAACTCCTGCTGCCAGCGATTTCACAAGTTATACTGATGTTACGGATATTGATCAGGAGAATATATATTTTGTTTGTAAAGTGACACAACATAATGGTGAACTTGGCGTTTTCGTGTACGAGTTGTTGTGGAAAATCAAGAAAGGCAAGATGATGGATTTCGATATAGATGGTTTTACATTTTTCGTGGCCCATGATCACTCTGGAGTTGCTTTGAGATTGGATAAAGAATGACAGACAAGACATTATTCAAGATTTGCCTTCGGTAGAACCTGCACACAGAAGACATGTTAAAAATTTCAAGCTGAACCATAACCTAAATACAAACAATTTGAAAGATACGATATTCAATATATGACATATACAAGGGGCTAGGAAATTCAAATTAGCAATTAAGGAATTAGTGGCTGAAGTCAGAAGTAGTGAAGAATGAGCATAGAAACATTGCAGAACTTGAAACTGAAATAACTATGAACATCATTCAGAGTGCAGGGAAACAAGGGTACATTTTTTTTGCAGTAAACCAACCGCAAATCTGAGGTGTCCATTGCAACAAAACCAGCCTCAACCCAAAACCCCAGAAAACCTTCTTTTTTATCTACTAATCTTGAATCTAATTGAAAGCCACCATTGTTGTTATAGCCAACAAGAGCTGAGGATGAAGAAAAGCATAGCAAACAATACGTCGAAAAGCACAGTAAAGAAGCTTCCTTTCAATTAACACCCAAAATAACACTGAGAACCTTGAACCCATATGATAACATAATAGTTATAAACATACCGAATGCATACCCCACAACACAGAGCATTTATTGTAGAAGAAAGAGGGCTAAGGATGAAAAAGTAATCGTATCAAACAATTTTAGAAGCATCCCAACCTGTGAAAGAATGAAAAATTAGTCGTATCAAATATTAATGAATCCCCTTCCGAAAAAAACCAAAAAAAATTACATTAGTTACCTGTAAATCATGTCTTATGAAGACATTCGTTGGCAGTTGGCACACTAACATCATCCATTTCTGGGATTGTCAGAATTCGTGACTTGTTATCACAAACGAACCACATGTTGTGACATTTGCACATGTCCATATCCATCAAGCTCACTGCATCATAGTATTGTTTCATATTTTCTACTTTCAAAAGATCTTATTTTCCTATAGTCGAACGCAAACTTTCCAGTCCATTAGAGCGCAATCGAACCCTTTGAATAATATATTGTCTGTCATTTCCTTATCCAATCCCAAAGCAACTCCACAGTGATCATGGGCCATGAAAAATGTAAAACCATCAATATCGAAATATCATCTTGCCTTTCTTAATTTTCCACAACAACTAGCACACGAAAACGCCAAGTTCACCATTATATTGCCTCTCTTTACAAACAAAATATTTTCCTGATCAATATCCGTGTCAACAGAAAAACTTATGAAATCGCTGGCAGCAGGAGTTAACTTAAAATTTTACCAATAGCAAAGTCCTGATGGTCAACCATGTCCATGTATTGCACATCGGTTAAGATATGCAAGGTACCATCTCCGGTGTTTATCCACATCATACACCACGAAATCATCTGGCCAATACATTCGTTAAACGAATTCAATATTCTCCCACCTACCAGAGTTTTGTTGATACCAATGGGCAACAAATCTAGTTTCACTAAAACAGACAACAATGCTCACTGAACGGTCAAAAAACGTATCTAAAATGTGGCTCACCGATGAAAGGTTCAGGGAGAGGGCTCAACGAAATCATCTCAAATCCACCAGTGATCCTTACTTTCCCTATGCTTAAGGGACGTTATCCGATGATCGAAGGGGTTATGTCCAATGATCTTCCATTATCCTTTATATTCAAATTGATCTTCCTCACCCTATCAATAATTGGATTATATAATTCAACATGTTGTTTTTGGCTACTGACAGATAACAACAAAAGAATGTGATCCTCATTGGCTATAAATTTCGCTTTTTCAACATAATAGCTTCCTCTGTTTATTTTTCTTCCTGTTGAGCAATTCAACTGGCGAGTAAATAGTAATGGAAGAGACAGTAAAATTCTTAGCCATCAATTTGAACATAAGTTACCTTGACATCATCTCTTGTCCTTCTTCAATTCCACCAGTCTGACCACTCTCCCCTCCAGCTATGCTTGTCATTGTGGATATAAGCTTGGTATATCTGAAGATTATAACACATGTTCATCATTTTCATGAAAGGAAAAGAAATACGATGGCTTTTATCGATCTCGATTAAGCGCAGTCCAATTATCATGCTATTTGAATAAATGAACACTAGTAACAAGTTACAGATAGAATTCTAACTGTTTCAACTAACTTCCAACTATATAATACAAAAAGGATTTAACATATTGAATTATACTGTCACACGTACTAAGAAGAAAAACTAGCTAACGTATTTGACATAAATAAATACAAAAAAGCTACAGCTTTTTCATGAGAAGGGTCTTTCATGAAGCATCGAACAAGTAGAATACACCACTGGCGGATCCAGGAATTTATTCCAGAGGTGTCACCGGAGGCTAAAACTACGTCTTTTATCTAAAAAAAAATTCAGTGGGGTCACTAGAGTTTAAAACATCAATTTTTATCGGCAAAACAACACTTTTTAACAACAAAACTACATAATTTTAATACTAAATTTTATTTTATTTTTTTTCAAATTCAGTGGGGTCACGTGACCACCTGGGGCACGTGGATCCGCCCCTGGAATACACTGTACCCCATAATACAATCAATGCAAGAACATAAAAACAAAAAGTTCCTCTATAACGAATTGAACACGTACAGGTTAGAGATCTTAAAAAATCTTCAACCAAACAACTGAGATCATCATAACATAATGCTCTAGGTTGCCAAAATCTACAACCCCAAGTCCCAAAAATGCAAAGACACCAACTCACCAGATTCTAAGGAACAGATTTAGTTAAATTTAAGTTACCTCCCTAAAATGCAATCTTCAAAGTTACCTCCCTTACCCGAAAAGCTACCGGAAAGAGCAACAAAAACGCCGGAAAAAAAATCGGAAAAATCTATCCTAAACAAGGGAAAAGTTGAATAGCAGGGGTGTTTGTTCATACAATAAACACGAAAAACAAGCATAAAGGGGCTCATAAAAAGCAAAATTCTTATGTTTCTCCCTAGTAAACTCAGAAAACAGGAAAGTACCAGCATACATGGATATGGAACTAAGATAAAGCAAACAAAAATGAAAGAATCGAAGGTAAACTGCAAGAATCGCCTGATAATAATCTACGAGGAATCTGGGTCTGGAAAGTTGCAAGTTGGCCGGAAAACTCGAAAACTTGACGGAATCGTCAAAGAGCAGCCGGAAACTCCTTGAAAATGCTCTTCCGCTCTGCTTCAACCAGCAGGGAAAATGGGAAAATGGGCTTTTGTAATCTTTTAGATATACACTAAACCAGAGGACACGAAATCATATAGCGGGAAAAGAAATGCATTTTAAAAAGAAATAGTGAAAAATGTGCATTTTGTTTTTTTTTTTATACATATATATGCGGAAGAAAAAAAATGCATTTAGAAAAAAATACTTCTTACATTTATTCTAAGAAGAATGATACGGGCACAATCGTTGTGACACAACAAGTGTCAAAACGATGATATGCACCGTCGATCATTTTAGATTTGCATCTCATTAATTTAGATACGAAAATTATGCTACAATATGCTTGTGACATTATACTAGATCTAGACACCAATATACATGAAATTCAAGTCAATCTGATATTAAATTACTTTAAAAATGCTTGAAGTAAAAAGCTACAAACTTTGAATCCAAAACATTTTCAACACTTACAACAATCAAATCTAACATTTCTACGAGTTATGAGCAAGATTTAAAAACTACTAACAACTAAAGATTCGGTTGAACTCCTCTTTATCTCAAATCTTTTGAAGAAAAGATGATATCCAACTTAAATCTTCAAAAAACATCAAAAACACCACATTCATCTTCAAGGACACTCCAAGAATATCTAGTTCCACAAGCAATGCTACAAGAATCTAAGCACACTTCAAACTTGCACCAAAACGGAATTTTAGAATTACTACAGCTTTTAATACATTAAAAAGCTAAAAAAAACACATAAAAACGCTTATAGATCTAGAAAATGGGTTTTATGTAAGGCTTACCCGATCTGAGTGAAACTTATATCAAAATTAAGCTCTCATCAAGAGAAGCGTTTTAGTGTAATTGGTTTGTAATTTCAACGGTCGGATCGATCGGAAAGGCAAAATTTCTCTTCTTTCTTCTTTTTTCACTCCTTTTCTTTTTCCCTCTCTTTTTTTCTTTCCACTCTCTCCCTCACAGCCGCACCGCAGGAATTGGATGAATGAATAAGAATAGGGTTTTGGGATTTAAAGGGTTATATATAAATGTTGGTAAATTTACCGTTTTACCCTTATTAAAAGTCACGCTTTTTAAAATACCGTAAATATCATTTAATATTTATCTTTACTCTATTTAATTTATTAAAACATAACACATTAAATACCGGGTCACGCACAAAATCGTAAAAAGACTTTTATACCCTTTACGGAGATATGGAGGTATCACAGTCGGGTATCTCAAATTTCCAAAAAGTCTTCGAAAATATGTACGATCAACAAACTCACCGATGTCATCTTTTGTCAACTTTAGTTTTTCTTTCACCGGAGTTAAGATTGGTATAGCACAATACATCTTAAACTTCTTTAAAATATCACCTGCATATTTCTTTTGTGAAATGCAGATTCCACTATCCATTTGATGTATTTGTTGGATATACAGAAACCTGAATCAAGATCCGAAACACAGGAAAAACCAGATCCAGAAAATTTTCCCGGAGCTCGCAATTGCGGGGAGGGTCCTCGCAATTTCCGGAGCAATTTTTCCCCATTTCTTCAGATCGTCAGATCTTACTCACAGCACCGATCGAGACACTCGATCATGCATAGCAGAATGAACGAATTAAATCTGTTTACGATTTTACCACGATATGACTCATATATTTAATTAATATAAACTACAAGAAGGTTTGTAGATTTACCCAACCGAAGAGAAGCCGTGATCTTCCAAGTTGTATCTCCAAGCGACGACTGGTGGACATCAATCCAGCATTCGGACCTTCTCGAATATGCTCCAAGAAAAACTTCTTCTCCCGATGGCTAGGATGAGAAACTAATTTCTCTCTCATTTTTCTCTACTAAATAGCGCATAAGACTTGTCTGTATTGTGTTGGGAGGAACTCACTTTATATAGGAAATTAACCGAGCAACTGAGAGTTATCAATTTTCACAAGACAATTATATTTTTCCCGAAGAAAAAAGATATTTTCCATAAATAAGAGATAATTTTCATTAAATAATAAAATCAATCTCTTATTTTATCCATTAATTAATTACACATGTGATATAATTCAGATAAAATTATGTTCCCAATTTTCCACACATGTGGCGCCAATAATGTGTCATGAAATAATAGAAAATGTATTTTCTATTTTACATATTATTTACCGAATAAATAATATTTTGCTTCTTTATTAAATAGACCAACTATTTAATTTATTCTCGAGGTTCCACATTACGAGAACTCACTCGCGTGTTAGGAGCCAATCCGGAGACCATGGACCTATAACCGGTAGCTCCAATAAATTGAATAAAACATTCATCAAACAGAACATTTCTATCAAACTTATTAATTCCGGAATTACGCCATCATAAATCCGAAACTAAACTCTATCGATTATAGATATAACTTATTCTCAAAGTGTCGAGTCAATAAGCGTCCATTGATATAATCATTACATATAGACTAACCCTCCATAGACTAACCCTCCATAGACTATCCGTAATGAAGTAGGAATGTTTCTGTAAACCTTCTTCATTACATCTTATCCTTATTTATCATTAAGCCACTAGTGATCAATTAGTTCATAACCAATATGAACTCTCGGGATCGATCAGTTTCTAGGATTAACAAATAAGGGGATTGTCTTTTTAGTTCCCACGGGAAGGAATGGATTCCGTATCTGTGAAACACAGGCTCGGTGCTCATTCCCGAATAGTGCTGACGTGAAAGTGATTCAAACCGTCTCTCTTAGCAATCCTTAACGAACACATCTAACTCTATCTTGAAACAAGCAGGAGTCTGCAATCACTTCAGGATTAAGATTAATCCATATATGATCATCTGTGATTTAATAAGATTTCTCAATCACAGAATTGTATGAGAAATTCAGATTTAATCGGTCTAGTCCTATATATATGAATACATCATATATAAATGCCCCACTTAGATAACCAATATCGACAGTCCGGATAAGACGGTCACACCATAAAGTGTTCTGGGTGGATTAATGGTGGTTTAATCAATAGACCACATACTTTGATTAAGTTTACCACGGACTAACAGTTCAAATGTATCACCATAAACTTAATCCTCGCGTGTGACACACACTAAATTATATGGCTTCATATGATACAACTTGGGGTTTTCAGTAATGTATTACATATGAGCACGAAACAAATAATAAAACGAGAATAAATCTGTAATTTATTAATTATAAAAACAAGTACATAAATTGTCTTTTGACACTACTTCCAACAGTATTTCGAAGGCAAGAAAGTAAGACAAAGATCTGTCATTTCAAAATGACTAGTCATAGCCTCCCTGAATTCTGAAATCATTTGTGCATTATTACCCGTAAAAATAAGATCATATACGTATAAGCACACAATAATGATATCACATCCACCAGAATATTTGACATATAAGGCATGATCATAAGGACATATTTCAAAACCATGATCAATAAAATAAGATTCAATACAAGTATACCATGCTCTCGAGATTAGTTTGAGTCCATACAACGCCTTTTTAAGCAATAAACTTTACTTTCTTGTCCTTCAAAAATATATCCTGCTGATTGATCCACATAAACTTCTTCTTCAAGAACACCGTTGAGAAATGCCTATATCACATCCAACTGATAAATTTTCCACGAACTTTGAGCAGCAAGTCAAATAACCATACGAACTGTATCAAGTCTTGCAACAGGAGCGAACACCTCAAAATAATCAATACATGCCTTCTGCTTGTTTCCTTTTTGGTACAAGTCTGGCTTTATAGCGATCCACCTCTCTATTGGCTTTGTACTTTATTTTGTACACCCATTTTACTCCAATGGTATTCTTGCCCGGTGGAAGGTTTGTCGGCTCCCAAGTATCATTCTTCTCAATCAAATGAATCTCATCAGTCATGGCTTGTATCCAATAATCATTCCTCGATGCTTCTTCAAAGCTAACTGGATTACAATCTGCAAACAAAGCGAAATTAACAATTTCTTCATCAGGCATGTCATTATCATTTCCAATGACAAAATCCTGCAATCGAGCTCGTAACTGTCTTTGTCGTTCTGAAAGACTAAATGAAGATTCAGTCACAATTTCCTCTCTTGGTGGTATTGTTGTTGTATACTAGAACCAACAAATAGAATAGAAGCACTGCTTGGTTTTTCAACTTGCTTAGGGGACCAATCCCAATCTTCATGTTCTTCAAATATAACATTCTTGCTAATAACAACTTTCCTATTACCGGATTAAACATAATGAGAATATCCAATAAAAATACACTCTTCGGATTTATCATCCAATTTCTTCCTCAAAACATCAGGAACATGAGCATAAGCAATACAACCAAACACTTTCAAATGTCCAATATTTGGTTTTCTCCTTGTCCATACCTCATATGGTGTTTTTTCACCTGGTACACTTCTGGTAGGACACATGTTTAAGACATAAAAGCCACAAGCAGCGACTTCTGCCCAAAAAGATTTAGACATTTACTTAGAATGCATCATAGACCTTACTATGTCTATGGCCGTTCTGTTTTTTCCTCTTTGTCACTCCATTCCGCTGAGGAGTGCATCTAGCCATCGTTTGATGTTTGATACCATTATTTTCCAGAAAATCATTACAGACAACATACTCAGTTCCATTGTCTGTTCTCAAAGTTTTAATATCATGTCCACTTTGTTTTTCAATGTACTTTTTAAAACTTTTAAAAAATCTCAAGCATTAAATTTATATCTCTTAAAATACACCCATGATTTTCAACTGAAGTCATCAATGAAAGATATAATGAACATAACACAAATTCGAATGAATCAGCTGCTATGTTGCCCTCCAAGCCTTATTCTTTGGAAATGGATCCATGATCCCCTGGATATGGCCTAGTGGTAAGCGATTAGGGTGGTGTAATGCCATGCTGGACCGAAAGCCGGAGTGTGGGGGTTCGAGTCCCGTAAAGGGCCGATCCCTTTCGGTAAGCGAAAAAAACAGCAAGCCTCTGCCCCGAGCTGCTAGGTCCCTGATTAACCTCTCCTCGCACTCCTGTGGGATCGGAGGCGATGGGACCCTTCCGGTTAAGGTTTAACAGTTTTTGGAAATGGATCCCTGTGATGTATCCCCAAAGTACATGACTCAAAGACTTTATGAGGAAAGTCAATATCTAGCAAACCAAATACTGACTTATTCCTGGAAAGAAAATTTAAACTTCCAAAGTACAAATATCCAAATCTCATATGCCATAACCATGTATCATCAAAGATCATAGAACTAAAACACGGTAAACTGTCATGATTAATTTTCAGCGAAAACAAACGGTTATTACTCATATTTACCTTTGCAACGAGTCCTTTCTTTGGATCACTTACTGTGCAGGTTCATTGATTGAAGACTATGTTATAGCCTTTCTGTGACAACTGTCCAATGCTCAACAAATTAAGACGTAAACTAGGCACATAGATACATCAGAAATAGCATTAGAATAACCATCTTTTAAAGTTATAGCGATTCCTCATTGTCCAAGAACTGGTACCTCAGTATTATCTCCAAATTTAACAGTTGATTGTAGAAAAGTATCCAAATCAGAGAACAATTCGTTTTTCCCACAGATGTGATTACTAGAACCTGAATCCAAAATCCAATCATTTTTCTTGTTCTCATTAGTTCCAAAATTTGTCAATAATGAATTTTCTAGACTATTATCACTATTTTCTGCAACCTTACCATGGTTCTCTTAATTATTCTTGAAACGACACTGATTTTGATAATGTCCATATTTCTTGCAATTATAACATTGAATTTTCGATTTGTCTTTTTTCGAAAAATCATTACTTTGTTCATTATGACCAGAATCATTATTATTATTACTTCGGTAATTGAAATTACCTCTGCCCCGGCCTCGGCCTCGGCCTCGACCACGAAAATTTTGACCACGTTGATTGAATTCAATTTGCTTCGATGATTCTACCTTTTGATTTGACACATTTAGTTGTGTCTGCAAAGCTTCCGCAACAATAGCAATAGATTGTTGATCAAGGAAATTTCATATGATAATAACTCACTTTCCAATTGATCTATAGTCATTTCATCAAGATTTTTGGTCGCTTTAATGACCGTTTTCTTCGTATGAAATTTCTGCGTTAATGATATGAATTTTCTACACTACCTGTGCCTCTGTCGGACTCTCGCCATTTGCGCCCATTTTACTGGCGATATCTCTTACCTTTGCAATAAAATCACCAACTGACTCAATTGTTTTCATCTGAGCCAACTCGAACCGCCTCCTCGTTTCCTGCAAACGAACCTAACTTCAATATTACCGCGGTTGGCGTTAACAAGGATCTTCCACGTCTCTTTTGCTGACATGGCAGTCATGAATTTATTATAAACGCTTAACTCGACCGCATTGTTTAGATAATGCCGAGCCAAATGATCATTCCTTATGTTCTTCTCCATCGCTTTTATCTATGCCTCATTTAAATTTGCAGTAGCATCGGAAATGTCAAAACCGTTTTCAACGACATCCCATAGACCAATGACTTCGAAAAAAATCTCTCATTTTTCCACTCCGTTGATCAAAATTGTTTTTACCATCAAACGTAAAAACGGGACAAGATTGTATAATTCTTCCTACCTCCATATCAATAATATCTTAAAATTGTGCCCCAAATAATTAACACGGACAACTCAAGGTTGAAAAATGATCTAATCAAATAATAAGGCCAGCAAAGCCGGCCCAATGCATAGGCGGTTTAGGCGTCGGCCGAAGAACCAACCGTCTCCGAGGCCCGAAATTACATATTTCGTAAAAACAAAATCCATGTAGATCTAATATAATCCAACCTAATATAACGTGTCAAGTTTCTTTACTTGAATTGATAAAGGCCCAAATTATAGGCCTAAATTTATAAGAGATAATGGTCATAAAAGACACAATATAGAATATGTCAGACAAAAAAGACTGTAAGAAAAGATTTTTATCAAAAAAGACATTTCATCAGTGAAAGTGAATTTGAAAGTAAATTACGTTGATTTTTCAGCACAAAACCAATGTAATTCACTTTCAAATTCACTTTCACTGATTAAATGTCTTTTTTGACCAAAAAAATCTTTTCTTATAGTCCTAAAATCATGACATCTTTCTAAATGTGTCATAATTAACAATTAACTAAATTTATAATAACTCAGATACATCAATTCGAATTTCATAAGTGTATCCCTTTAGCTAGGGGTGTTTAACCTCAATTAACTTAAACTTTATATCTACAGATTTTAGAAGCACGATGTTAAAGTAATTTTTTATAAATATATTTTCGGAAAGAAAACCGTGACCCTTTCGGCGAAATTGCCGAAGGCCCGAAAATATTGAAGGCCGACCCTGGTTGTCAGGATGTGACCTCTCCTTCAATAGTGGCACCGATTCTTTTCTCCAATGATATCTGATTGCTTTAATAGCTGCAATCCACCACTATATTCATATAAAGCAGCATTATCATTTTCTTCTTTCAATGATAGTATGTAGAACAACATCAATCAAGGACGTTCTCCTTAGTTGAATCAACTTGAATTTCCAAGTTAATTAAACAGCTGCAACAAGGCTTCTTCAATGAATAGAGCAACAACAATTTCTCACAATGGCCTCGTGATAAATGAAGACTCCGTACGGGAATTTTTTTTTTAACGTAAATTGGTTCACTGGCTGCTACTGAAAATGAAGAGGTACCAAACTGCGAGTTTTTGTGTGCAATTTTTTTAAGAACCTCATTGGAAAACAATGGCTCAACATATCTCTGATACCAATTGTAGAAACACATTACAATGTTTTAATAGATTCAACACATACAAAGACACACTTTGTATTATAGAAAGCTTTGTTTTTAAGCTTTTAACTTGGTTGATACAATTACAATGATGAACAAGGCTATTTATAGCCAAATACACAAAGTGTAAAAACACAAAATGTCAACAATTGATACTACACATGTTGTAATATTTTGTCAAAGTTAACAACTGCATTACTATATATGGTTCATAGTGGGTTAATGCTTTCATAGTGGGTCAATTGTAGGCGGCACACCATATTGATTTTGAGTTATATATGGTTCGCAGTGGGTTAATGCTTTTATTTGAATGTCAAAATGATTAAAAAAACCTTAAATCTATAATTAATGTAATTTT
Organism: Gentiana straminea; assembly: GCA_036785695.1. Taxonomy (NCBI): domain Eukaryota; kingdom Viridiplantae; phylum Streptophyta; class Magnoliopsida; order Gentianales; family Gentianaceae; genus Gentiana; species Gentiana straminea. The sequence goes on from JAVUPR010000114.1 coordinate 5,176,522, forward strand.
GTTTTTCATTCTCACTCTATAATAAATAAATGTAGACACAATAAATACTGTATTGGAAATATATGTAACCTGCCTCACATAAAATGGAACTATGATTTTGACAACTGCTTGCAACGGGGGAGTACCACCTCCGTCTCAAAATATAAGTCCGTTCGGATTTTTTCTCACAGAGTTGGTTAAATTGGTTATGCGTCATTAATTAATAAATGATGGTTAAAAGGAGAAAATTGTAATATATGCTATATTGATTTTCTAATTAGACATACATTATATGACAAAACCAAAAAACTAAATGAACTTACATTTTGTGACTGAGGTAGTAGTTATAAAAGAGACCGTTGTTAGTTTTATCAACAATTATCACACCATTTTTTATGTGAAATGTTTGTGTCATAACAAAATACCACAACAAACTTTGACACCATTAATCTTTATAAGACCTATAACAATCAACATGTCTCACACATAAGGGCGGCGGCAGTAACAAGCAAATGGGTCACTTGACCCTGAAAAAAAAAAAAAACTTTGTATAATTTACAATAATTGAAAATTTTATCCATTGATATCTCTATATTGACCCCTATAAATTTTATAAATATTACCCTTTAACCCATAATCATATTTGAAAATTTAATTTTAGTTGTAATTTAATTGTAGAGAAAAAAATATGAGGTTGTTTTCGATTCTTGAGCCGTATGATAAAATTTTTGCAGCCGCCCTTGCTCACACACCATAATCAATTGTACAAAAATATATAATGTATTTGGTTGTGGTTTTTTTTGTTGTGACACTATCACTAATCTTTTTTTATAATTGATCATAATGTAAGACTTATATTGATGAGTAATGATATGGCACATTGATCAATTTTTTTTTACCATCCTAATCCTAATCCTAACTATATTAAAAAGGCCAGTTGTTTCCCACGTAGGTGTTTCCCCTAAAAGTGTTTCTCCATAATTTAATATATTTTTATAAATTATATAATAATTTAATATTATTTTCATTAATCAATAATAAATAAACTAGGTATTCACTAATCACGCTGAAAATTAAGATAGCCACAAGTGAAAAAGAAAAAGGAATCTGTCTAAATATATTTTCTAATAATAATAATTTAATATTAAAACAAAACAAATAAGCAGTTGTAATGATTTTAAAATAGAATTCATCTATAGTGTTAGAAAAAATTGATGTCAGGTAGAAGGACTCCTAAAATTAGATTAATAATAAAGTCTTTGTATAGTTGTATTCATCCACTTTTGAAAATATCTCTCTATTTGGGTCCAATAGCATCTCATTGTAGATTTCTTTGTTTTATTGTTTTTGTTGTTTGTTAGAGCTTTAATGCAATATCCCGGGAAATGAGGATGGGTAACAAGCATGAGAAAAAAGTGGTGAGGTGTCATTTTTATTTTTGTATAGGTCGTCAACTATACAAAAACTTTTATGATCTTATATTTTGAGTTTGTATATATACACTCACGTATAATCTTTTATGTACATGCATGCTCAACGGTAGAGATTAAAAACTGGACTATTTTGAACTGGACTGTAACCATTCTCTAAAATAATTATTCAACAAAATAAATATACGTTAAAGATCCTACTCAATTGTAATACTATTAATAAATTATGATAATATTTCAACAAAATAATCATTCAAACAAAAAAAACCAAAAATGAATTACGCTAAATCCATCCAATAAAAGCAATGAATACCCTTAAAAACTAACCCAATCAATTGCGTTTAAAACCTCTCAAAAAAATTAAGAGGGAATGTCCAGCGCATCTGTTAGCTATGCTTGTTTCTGTCCGAACTTTCTGGGTTCCTCATCCCCGGGTGATGTTTATGACCGCTTGTCTGGCAGATATTGATTAAAAAAATACCTCTAAAAAAAAAAGCATTTAATACAATATCATTAATCATCAAATCGAATTAGAATAAATAAAAAAACCAATAAAAAAATGCTAAAAATCCTACTAAATAAATGTAATACTATTAATAATCAAATCAAATTTACAATAAGTATTCAACAACAACAACAACAACAACAAAAAACACATTAAAATTCTATTTAAAAATCAATCAATCAAATAAAATAATTGTCGATCAAATCAAAAGGCATGTAAGGGAATGATTTTCCAGTGATTTTCATTGATACTGAGGTATAGTATATATTACATTTACAGTTACAGTTACAATTGCCTTGATTGTAGGCTATAGAATAGGAAACTGAATATTCTACTTAATCATGCTAGAGGACCAACATTATTTGATGATTTACTACATGTAAACAACAATAATTACACCAGTTTCAAAGAAACTGCACATAAGAGAGGTTCATTGAGATCCGACCAGAGCATATTGTAATGCTTAAATGAAGCTATTGTCTTTCAAACGCCGAATGCATTAAGAATACAACTCTATTTGTTTACTGCCAACCGACAAATATTCGACAACTATGAAATACATATTGGAAACCAATTTGGAAGATTTAATGCAAGATCGAACATAGTTAGTCAAATCAATTATTGTCAAAACTTTGAAATCCATAAATTATTTTCTAGAAAGCATTGGTAAAAACTCGACATCTTACGACTTGCCAAGTATACAAGAAGACTGCAACAACATTGTAGAAAATATACAAATAGATGTTCATTGTCTCCTTCTATAGAGATTCCCAAAAAAGATTATATTTTAGAAGAAATATTTAATCTTGAACAACAAAGTATATTACGCATAATTCTCTATAGGCTGATAATGGCCATAATATTGATGGGCATGGTGGCACTGGAAAACATATTGTATAGGGCTCTGCTAGCAAATCTAAGAAGGAGACAATATATAGCTATTGCAACAGCCGCATTAGGAGTTGCAACTGAAATTATGCCCAGAGGCCGAACTGCTCATTTACGTTTTAAAATTCCAGTTAATGCGCTTGAAACAAGTATCTGCAATATTCCAATGCGGAGTGGAAAATGCAAAATTACTACGAAAAGAAAGTTTAATCATATGGGATGAAGCACTAACGGCAAAGAAATAAGTAATTGGGACACTTGACAGAAGCTTAAAGGACATTATGAGAAATTCTAATGTATTTGGAGGAATGATGGTTGTATGGAGGTCATTTTAGACAAGTGCTTCCTGTTTTACCAAAATGCACGATACTACAAATAATAGAGGCAAGCTTGGTGAAGTCCTATTTGTGGCCAATGGTGATGTTGGGACATATTGTCCACACTCTTAATGTATAAAGAAATAAAGTTGCGTCTTTACTACCACCAATTGGTTTTAGTACAACGGTAAGCGCTTGATCTTTAACAGATGAAAAAATTATGCTTTTCCAAAAAAATGAGAGAGGTGTTGGGACAGATTGCCCACACTCTTAATGTATAAAGAAATAAAGTTGCTCCTTTACTACCACCAATTGGTTTTAGTACAACAGTAAGCGCTTGATCTTTAACAGATGAAAAAATTATACTTTTCCAAAAAAATGAGAGAAAGAGGAGATCTACAGTTCAATCAATTTTCTTATAGGTTGGGTTTTTCTTTAAGGTTGGGTTGTGGAGAAAAACCAACAAACACTTAAAGAGACATAGAGTTACCAAAATAATTGGTCATTGAATATGATGAAAACGATGATGAGGTTTTGAAAATTCATTTAATCAATTCCATCTTTCCATCTATACAGGAGAACGCATTATCAGCATAATACATTACAAGCAGAGCAATACTGGCCACGACTAATGAACGTGTTGATAAGTTAATGAAAATTTGATATCAACCTTTCCAGGTTAAGAATATTGTTTCAACTGCACTGATAAGGCTATCGATGAGACTAATGATTATTATGAAGAAGTTCTCAACACTTTGACACCAAATGGATTGACTCCTCAGAAATTATTGTTGAAAAAGTATTCACTGAAAATGTTGTGAAGGAACTTAGATCCAGCATGAGGATTGTGAAACGGAACAAGGATGATATGTAAAGGGCTCAAAGGAAAAAGTGATTCATGCTGAAATCACAATTGGCCAACATTGTGAAAAGCATGTTTTAATCCACGTATTCCACTCTCAACGGCAGAAAATGAAAAATACCCGTTTCATCTTACAAGAAAACAATATCCTATTCATCTTTATGCGGATCCTATGAAACCGTCACTGATGAAATTGGATATTTTTGCGCGTAATTAAGCTTCATAAGAAAAACCCAATTACTTGACTGATGGATTTTGTGGTGAATTATAGCTAAGCCATTGTGATTTACTGCCAACGTACCCAGATGATTTGAGATCAAGCTATTAATGTAGTTCTGTATTTAAGAGGAGTGGATCGTTTTTAAATGATCCCATTTCCGGAGAAGATGCCTTGGAGCACATGATTGGGGACATGACTGAGATTATGGGACGGCTCAGAATTCGTACCATAATGGAGCAGTAATCATTGAGCCATTATTGTGGCAGTTATAGTCAGCTAAATGACATGACCGCTCATCTCAGAAACCCAAATTCGGCGATAATGATTTGCCCCAAGCTGAGAGTTCAGGACCGAGGTGATCATGCACCATATCACTAGGACGAGGGTTATGAGGCACTACATATCGGACTGAGGCATATTAATCAAATTTATCTAGAGTATGAGGCCTTAAACTATATGGTAAGGATCTGATGTAGCCCATTAGATGCCACGTGTTTGATGTCGGGTCATACCCACATCAAAATCCCTACAGACCTGAGCTAGAACGGAGGTCATAGGTTGAATGGAGATGGCGTGGCACTTTTTAAGAGGCGGGAACCCAAAGGTCTCTGACACGTATACGTTTCCCATCTGTCTTTTGAAATTCAAATCTCCATTATCAAATTGAGATCTCGATTGACCTGCACCTTGTGATACTTGCTAATCATTAAATCTTGTAATCAAGACGTCTTTCTTGCTTAACCATTATAAAATAAGAACTCTTTCGATCTGAATCTTTCTTTGATTTCCATTATAATCAAAGTCTTATGTTTTTTGGAGTATGCGTATTTTCAACAAAGTCATTCACACTTATTCTTCTCATGAAACCGAAATCCTACCCGAAATCTCAATGGCTTCCATTTGAAGATCAAGGTACCTTAATTCTATGAGTTTCAAGTCTAGCTGAAAGTCCTTAACCCGCTCAAAAGAAAGGTACAAACCCATCTAAGGTTGTGGTAGTACTTCCTGGTGTGGAGGATATTCGATCCTCCCTTACTAACGTTGCCATGGAGGAGATTTGTCAGACTCATGATATCAACCTAAAAATATTGAGTCATCGCCTCCCGCCATCTGATAAGGAGGCCAATAAACTTCTTGAAGGTTTTATTACCGTTTACAAAGAACTATTGGTGGGAAGTCTCCGATTTCCTTTCATTGCACTCATACATGTCTAGAGATTTTTTCAGTACTCATTCTTTTATGCACGTACATAACAATGTATAAATGTCTTGTCAACTAGAGTTAACCTTTTTAAACCAAGCGAGGACGACGGTCTAAGCAGTTGACCGGATCCTTTATGATTTATTTACCGCTACTAGACGTGTTTATAATGTTATGTTGTTTAGATTATGTTTGTATTTATGTTGATTCCACAATTGAATTTACATTAAAACAATCAACTTATACAAGGTTATGATTATTCAGTGTACTATTATTTTATAAGTTAAACACGTGATTAACAATTTACGTTGTTAAATTTTATTTAAATATATCAATTTAACCAACACGTGCAACGCACGTGCATTTTGCTAGTCTATAATAATGCAAGACTTATTAATTGATATATGATCAATGTTGTAAATGTATTTTGTGATAATTTTGTTGTGACTAACAATCTCTTCGTCACGAAACTCTCTATTGCAACTTCACGAGCCAAAACAACCATGCCACTAAGTTTTTGTAATGCCCCAAAACCTAGTTTCACGTCATACGTGAACAAGTACTTTTATTGCATCATTACTAAATCTTATTATGACAAACTTACGCGAAAGAATATGCATGAAACACACCATAAGTCACCCGGCGGAAGCAGAGACTGTCGCGGAAGCTCCCTTGCCACCAGCTGAGCGATGGTTCTAATTCTAGATTGCGTGATTTTTGAAATCCTGGCAATTACTACAAGAAAAACTATTTTTTACTACACTATTGTTTGCCACACAACAAAAAAAGTGTTGCAACAAACTTGCTTTTAGCCACATGAGCGTGGCAAAAGAGCCAAACCAAATACTATTAGTCACACTTTTTTTTTGTGTGTGTGACAAAAACTAGTGTAGCAATAGAGTGTTTTTTTTTGTAGTGCAACCTCCAGCAATTGCCATACAGTTCTGAAAATCTCACCGTATGACCGTGAGATCAGGGCTTTTCACGGTCAACATAAGATCTCAAAACCTGTCAATTTACAGAATTTGCTTTGTTTTTTTATCTGTTATTTTACAATTCCAATATAGTATTTATTATTTTTTCCACCTTTATCATTCATTTTAATAACCCAAATTTTGGTACAATTTTCCATGCACATGGAATGAAGAGTAATGTTGTTATTTTACATCATATTTCAGACACATTAATCACTTTATTAATTTGTGTGATTATTTTCTCCCCGACAGTTAAAAAATCAGATGGAGTATTTTTTAAATGTATCACTTTGGTAATAACTATGTATTTTTATTTAAATGACTAATGTTTTATATCGGATTATTATAGATGATAGGAGCGAAAATAAAATTTTTTAGGGACGAAAAAAATATATAACATGCACATATTAGTGTATTTTCCGGATCCGAGGGGGGCGAGTGCCCCCACCCATAAGGGTGCATCCGCCCCTGGTCTTGATCCTAGGGCTTGCCGAGAGCCTCATGTTGCATGCCTATTGAGGGTGTGAACCCTTCGCATTGAACGTGCCTCTACTTGTCGTACACTAATTCTTGAGACAGGGCTTTCTTTATAGATAAATCGCATAGTCGCGTAACCACTCAAGTCGGAGTAAGTCTTGTAACCATTTTCCAATGTAATATATGATTGATTCCGGACCATCAAATAATACTTGTGGCTGGATCACCATAAATTTTCCTTTACACCTACGTATTTCGTATTGTCAATTTTTTTTGAAACCTACCGTCAATTTTATTGTGAAATTTATTTTTTAATGTTATTTCATACTACTACCGATTCCGTAATGTCAATATATTTTTGTGACATTTATTTGAGAGTGTAGTTTTGTTTTTGGAAGGGAAAACGCAGTTTTATTAAGCCATATCGGCGAAGCAAGCATTTACAATTTCTGTTGGGGGGAGGTGCCCCAAACAATTAAGCCCCTCGCAGACAAACCTGCTTGAGCTAATAAATGGGCCGGCATATTGCCATTGCGCTTAATGAATGAAAAAGAGCAAGACTGGAAGACCTTTGCTATCTTATGCAGTCCGCAACAAGGCAGCCGAGGGAAGATAGGTCATTCAAAGGGGATTCCAAATGTGTTATGCAGGAGAGGGAGTCTGTTTCAATGATCACGGACCTAGCTCCGAGGGTTGCTGCAGTGAAGAGACCTTGCTGGATGGCCATGAGCTCAAGAGTTTCGACGTCAAGGTTTCCCAAGATATGTTGCGAAAGGGCATGCTGAATTTGGCCTTCGGCATCACGAGCAATGACTCCAATGGCGGAGGATTCACCGGAGCGGGCTGCATATGTGTTCAACTTGAGGGCACCGGCCGATGGGGGGGGGGGGGGTCCAAGTAGAAGGCCATTTCTTTTGCACTTGTGATCCAAGAGGGGATTTTCCAGCCATAATATATTCTTTAGCCTCCTCATCCGCTGCAGAAATAAGCTGACTTACACTTGAGGATTTGCTGTCAAAAAGCCAGGCAGAACGAGCTTTCCAGATATGCCATAAGATGGTGATGGTTGCCACAACTTTTTCAGTGCTGACCTCCTTTAAAAGGTAGTCAAGGAAACTGGCTAGATCCCAACTAACCGCAAGGGCTGAATCAACTAGGCTGTCGTTGACGGTTTTCCAAACAATTTCCGGCAACGAGCAATAAAAGAATAGGTGCTTTAGGTCATCATCGTGGTGTCAGCAAAGTGCACAATGCCCATCGCTTAACTTCCGCCTTTTGAGTGATGCATTAGTAGCTAAGCAATCGTGTAGGCCTCTCCAGATGAAGTGTTGGACCCGGGGTATAAGCGGGAGATTCCAAATAAGGCGCCATATATAATCCGGGGATGTGGAAGTGGATGCGGTGGAGAAATGCAACCCTCCTCGACTGAGTTGCCGAGCAAGTGTGTAACCCGATTTAACATAATAGTTCCCTTTTTTTGTCATAATGCAAACAATATCGTTCCAGTGATTTTCTGTTGGTAAGGGGATGCTTAAGATTGCATGTGCCTCATGTGGGTAAAATGATGTGGTTACTAGATCATAATCCCAAGTGTGCAAGAGTGGATTAATGAGGGAGTCCACTTTAGCATCTACCGGTAAGAAGGTCGAGGTAACACGGAAAGACGTCTGTAGTGGCAGCCAGGGATCGGAATAAATGTTTATAAGAGCACCATTACCGACTCGCCAACGAAGCCCCTGTGTCAGGAGGTCCCTTCCCTCAAGTAAGCTGCGCCAAAGGAAAGAAGGCCCGGATCCAAGATTGGCGTCCAAAATATTACTATTGTTGAATTTGGCCGAGAGGACCTTGCTTACCAATGAATTCGGTAGTTTGAGAATTCTCCAAGCTTGTTTTGCAATAAGGGCCAAATTAAAGGCATCCAGATCACGAAAACTGAGGCCCCCCATATCTTTAGGCATTGTGCAGGTGTCCTATTTTTTCCAATGAATTTTCTGCTTGTCGTCAGTACCACCCCAAAAGAAACGCCGGATCAATTTTTCAATAGAGTCAATGAGGGAACAAGGAATGCGAAAACACTGCATTACGTAGGTGGGAATAGCTTGGAGCACACTTTTTATAAGGACTTCTTTGCCGGCTGGAGATAAGAATTTTTCTTTCCACCCACTTAATTTTTTGCGAATTTTATCCTCGAGGGAAATGAATATCTGTTTTTTGCTTCTGCCGGTCATGAAATGGAGGCCTAGATATTTTCCGTTGCAAGTGCCCAAGAGAACATTGAGAATTGAGATGACATCCACCTAGTTATCGTATGCGACTAACTTGCTAAAGAAGAGGCTCGACTTGTGTTGTTAATTGCTTGCCCGAGAGACGTTTATAATTAGCGAGAATGTCCCTGACAGCAGTGGCCCCTTCCGTATCAGTTTTAAAGAATAAGAGACTGTCGTCCGCAAAGAGGGATGGGAGACACGGACTTCATTGTTCCTGCCAAAAGATAATCCCTCGAGAGTGCCATTGGAGATGGATTGATTAATAAGTGTTGTGAGGCCCTCAGCACAGATAATGAAAAGGAACGGGGATAGCGGGTCCCCTTGGCGGATCCCTCGAGATGGCATAATGCGGCGAGTAGGCTTGCCGTTAAGAAGAACTCTGAACGAAGCAGAGCTAACCATTTTCATGATAAGGTGGATAAATCGGTCCGGGAAGTGCATAGCCCGCATGGTGGCTGAAAGATAGCCCCATTCAACACGGTCGAATGCCTTGGTCATATCTAATTTTAAGGCAGCATGATGGTCACAGCCTGCAGAACCGGCGTTAAGAGAGTGAAATGCCTCAAAAGCGTTGATAGCATTATCGGTGATGAGTCTGCCACTTGCAAATGCGCTTTGATTGCCGGATATCACAGAGTGTAGTTAATTGGAAGAAATGGCTTTTAAAGGGAATTTCCAGGTTACAAGAAGAAGAACAACGTCGTGGCGGTGGCACCAGAGGTCCCAATTCAAGAACATTGGCTACCCCTATCCAACCAACCTTGATTTGTTGTTGCCTCCTATTCACCCAACGTCATTCTATTGTTATAAGAAGCCGATTGATGAAAATTACACGTAGGAATCCATGGTTAACCTTCTTAAGAAGGCATTGGCGAAAACTCTGGTGCCGTTGTATCCTCTTGCTGGAGAAATGGTGCAAAATGCTTTTGGAGAACCTGAAATTCTGTGCAACAGCAGAGGGGTGGACTTCATGGAAGCAAGTTCAGATATAGAGCTCAACCAACTTAACTTCTTTAATCCTGATCAGAGGCAAGTTCGTTCCGCCATTGAATAATAGATATGTGAGTTTTCAACGTGGATAGAGAAATCGTAGGTTACCAGTAGGAAAGATTCAGTTTGCCAAAAAGTGGGGGGCTTCGGGTTTTTTGACAGGTCCAGACGGATTAGGAGGAGCAGGTCAATTGGGTTAATTGGCGGTTATATATAGTATATATTTAAGTTCGTAAATGCAAATACTTTAAAGGATATTCGGACCAGAACTGATTCGGACCTGTGACTGAAACAAGAGGAATATGGGGAATTTGGAGTGGACCGTGAAAAGCCCTGATCTCGGCGCCGGAGATGGTGTCAGGGAAAACAGCGAGGCAGTTGTTATATCAAATAATTCAGGTTTACGATAATTGCCATACTACATAATTTTCAGCGAGGCAGTTGTTATATATTGGTTTTTGGTTTATAATCGGGTTTCAGATATCTCTGCTTCTTCGGGAAAAGAAAACAGTGGCTCTTTGAATAAGGGAATGCCAGACGTCGGCGTTTCTAAAGGCATGCGCTTACCCCAGGGCCAGGCACCAACGGAGGAAACCATCTGCGTGAAACGGGCAAGGCGTGAGGTCGGTGTACTCGATGATCCAATTTTCAGATCCAAACATGGTACTAATTTATTGCTAGGTTATCATGATAATCTTGGTTATACATATACACACATTATTTATCTTAATCAATTAAAGGTAGATATGATATCTCTGGTGCAATTTTATGTTTTGTGTGGCTGTCATCATGGAACTGATGTTTCTGAGTTTTTGATTTGGCTGTTATGGATGGAATGGACTATCTTCAGCGGATATCTTCATTTGTCAGCGTAAGTATATAGTATATACATTACATACTGCAATATGTTTTTGCTTGTATATAGTGAAAACATGCTATATATGTTGGTGTTTAGGTTGTGGAAACGAGGATAACGCAGAAATGTTGGTAAAATCAGGAGCAATCAAGTGTTCCTCGTGCAGATTTATCGTTTGGTTTCCTCCACGTAAGTAGGACTTCAGTTAATTTTGATGTCAAGATTTATTTATTTATTATTACCATTGTTATTTATCCTTTTAAGGGTTTTGAAGTTGCGATTTGTCCAGTCATGCATTGGTCTGCCTTTCATTGGTGTCAATTCATTTTTTTGAATCGCATGCTATTTTTCTGCCTAGTACTTTTTATGCTATGGCGTGTCTGTTTCTTTGTGCCCTTGAACACGGAGCCTTGCCTATAGGCAATGAAGGCATTTCTTGATTTTCATTTTAAGATTGCAGCTCCGATACTATAATACTTTTGAAGGTTGTGCTGGTAATAGTGTTTTCTACATCGTTTTTCATCACCTCTCAAGTTGGCTTCATGTTGGATCGATGTTGCTTTGAGTTTTAACCTGCAGAACGTCCCCAAGCTGCATCATGCCATGAAAGCCAAGAACATAAATTGGAACTCCTCCACACTCACAAGCCACATAGTGTGTCCTCCATACTCGATCGTGTTTATCACCTTTCACGAAGATTCAATAGGATAGGCTGTACTCGATTGGGAAATTTTGAAGGCGATTTTCTGAATGCTGTTGCATTATATATGCATATTCCAAATGCCTATATGGAGTTGCGTAGTCATTGCTTTGGGTTCTGGGGTTTGCTGAATTTTAAGAAAATCTAGTAGACACTACGTAAATGCCCGGTTGTGTGCGAGTTAGTTCAGTTCATTCATCTAAATAAAGAAAATATTTTCATTGAAATTGTTGAAATATGTCTTTGTATTAATTCTTGCAATGCTGTTTATCGCTTAACTATTGGTTAAGTTTGCTTAGTTAGGCTGAATTTCTGTTAGATCAATTTTTTTTATAACTTTTTTCTGGAAACTAGCTGTTGCCCCCAAACTAGCCGTTGGGCATGTCTTGTTTAAATATCCTCGTACCTATCTTTGTGAAACAATATAGAGAAAATTTTCTTCTCTTGTTCCAAACTTTGACTTCAGAAAAAAGTTATATATGTCTCTCTTATTGTTTTCCTCACATTACCCGCATTATTCGACACAATTTTGATGCCATCCAGATAACATCTCAACCAAAATTCCTTCAAAGAATAGGAATAAGGGTGAGATAATGTTCTACTGATGTTTAGATCAACAAAAACCGTGAATGCATTAAAAAGTCTCCTTATAATATAATGCTTTCAGTCTGTTGTACAGATAATGGACTGTTAGATGGTACATGGGTTTGTAGTCGTATCCTTTCGTTACATTCTCGAAGGAATTTTTGTTGTTGACACAGGTTATCATGTGTACAAAGACGAGACCGGGCGGACCAGGATGAATCGTTTTGTCAATGTCTATCCTAGTGAGTTTTTGGTGAAATCCTATCTAGATTTTTTTTCACTGCGCTTTCGTCTTTTTTGTTTCCTTTTTGTCGAAACATTTCTCTTGCAGGACAGTGGACGTTTATTGTCGTGTCATCGTGTGTATACTATACAGACATATTATTGTATATGCATGTATATATATTTGTATATGTAGAAATTTAGAGCAGAAATGGAGAGAAATTGAGGGATTTCTTATTAATCAACATGTGTTTAACTTATTACAATGAGTTACACTTTATAGGATTAAGAAAGTCCAAGAGAAAAAGAAGGAAACAGCCCCAACGGTTCTGTAGAGTGTCCCAACGGACGCTGTACAGTAAAAACAGTCGGAAAAGCTGGGAAAAAGAGAAAAACAGACTTAGGCTAATTCGGAACTAATCTAAGCAGGATTAGGAACTAATTAAGACTAATTAGAGTAATTTAGGCCTATAATTTCAACACCCCTCCTCAAGGTTGGTTGTGTAGAGGGATGAACAACCAAGCTTGCTAGTAATCTGCTGAAACTGAGCTGTAGATGTACCCTTTGTAAAGATATCTGCGCTGATTTTGAGAGGGTACAAAGGAGATCTGAATCTCTTTGTTCTCGACCTTTTCTCTGATAAAATGTCTGTCACTGTCAATATGCTTTGACTTTAATTGCCCTAATTCTTTGACTTCAAAATCCAAAGCAAGAGAAGTTTTTAGTTTCTGAATTTCATCCAGATCATCACCAGTGATGATTATGTCATCCATATAAACAATCAACACCACTCCTTTTCCAGTGTTGGATATGATCTTAATGGCATTGTTTGTAGCCATATGCCTTAACAGATTTTGTAAATCGGCCAAACCATGCCATGTGTGATTGTTTTAGGCCATAAAGAGCCTTTTTCAGTTTGCACACACTGGATTCTCATATCCTGGTGGAATTTTCATATATACTTCTTCGCTAAGTTCCCCATTTAGGAAATCAGCCTTTACATCCAGCTGATATAGTGGCCAATCTAAGTTGACATTAAGATTAGGTTTCGATCGTGACATTGGAGAAGGTTTGGATATTATAAATGGTGTTACCTATGTTACACGGACATGGATACACGGATACGGTATGCGAGGATACAGGTTTTAAAAAAAAAAGAATATGGGTACAAGGGTAAGTATAAAAATACAAAGATCCCTCGTTTTTTTTTTCCATCAGGATATTTACGCTTAGCCTTAGCTTAGTTAGTTGAATACTTTTGTGTTCAAGATGTACAAAATCCACCCAGTGAAATAAAAATAATGTAAAAAAATAGAGAAAGATGAAACGCAGCTGTGGAGAATCAATCATACGGGTCAATAGACTCAGTAGTCAGTACCGGTCAATACGGGATGTATCTCTGATTTTTCAGAAAATTGCAATATCCCGTATGTATCCACAACTCGTGTATCCGTATCCAGTATGTGTCAGACATGCGACAGGCTAGTCTACATCCGTGTTTGCATCAGTGGGTGCGGCTATGTCGTTTTGCTAAAACAATAAAGTGAATTCCCGTACTTTTGTACTCTGATGAAACTGTTGGCTTGCATTGTTTGGGAAACTTGATTTGTGAAGTGTTTGATTGGCATTGTAAAAGTTAGAATATGTGAAGAACGAGTATGTGCAACTTGCTGTACAGAGGCAAAATGTTGGGACTAGACACTTTGCTTGATGTCTATTTTGGCCGTCCTTGTTAATAAACTGTGTCTTTACAGAAGGATATGCTGAAGAAATTGGTTTGTTGAAAGAGAGATGGCAGACAGGATTGTGTTTCTTGTCGTTCCCATATGGGGAAGATGATCTAATGGACTTTGAGGTCACCATTATTCCTGAAGCAGGATTGTATAAGTAAGTAACTTGGCTTCAACATCTCTTCTGCTTTGCGTATTTTATTCAAAAAAATCGGTTTTACAGCTAACATGATGGATTGATGAACTAATTGAATTGATGTTTTCTTTCTTCATTATTGATAAGCTAATTGAAACCGATATTTTGTTTGTTCATTCATTTATCGGGTTTTTTTTGTTGTTGAACAATAGTTACGTTCCTTTGTGATCATCACCCTGTTTTCATGGATTACAGAAGAGTGAAAGTGGTTTTCTCTGTTGATGTCCGTCCTTGGTACCCTAATGAATCCCCGGAGGTTCGTTGCAAAACCAAGGTGTTTGTGTGTGTGTGTGCATGTTTCTCCGTTAATGAGTTGTAAATTTCTTGCTCTTCTATAATCTATTTGCATTAATGTCGTCTTTATAACGTGTAGATCTTCCATCCTCTTATCGACTTGGAAGGGAATGTTGGCATTGGTTTCCTTGGTGCCAGATGGTCAGGGAGGGAACACAGTCTCGATACTCTAGTCGCAGTGTTGAAGCACATATTAACGGTAAAGTTTAAAATTATTCATTTTTTTTTTGTGTGTGTGTGTGTGTGTGAAATATGATCTCGTTATTGGAAGATGATGACCACGTTCTCTCTGTAGGTGAAACGCAATGTACTTTGGGGCCCTGTGGTTATTCTCAATCACGAGGCTGATGCGATGTGGAAGGCGAACCGAAAATCGAGCTTTAGGAAGGTGAGGGAGACTTTGGGTGGTGGATTTGTTGGGGAGACATACTACCCTAGATGCTTGATTGACAAATGATATAGATGTATGCTACCAAAGTTAAACTTTATACTAAATAAGCTATTACTCATTCCGTCCCGTGATTTACTCTATTTTTTTTCTCCCTTTGTCCCTAATGTAAGTCGATTTAAAAGACCAATATAACATTTATAACACACTCAAAAATGAATATAGAGACTACCTGTCGAAAATGAGGCCGTAGCCTGCATGTTCTAAGGCGATCATATAACTCGAGCCAGAGCCGTGCTTGTGACCTCTATCATATGATGTTTAAGTGACTTTGAAAGTATGCGAGGTCTCTAGCCATGAGCTAGGTTGAACGCGTCTTGATCCTAGGGCTTGCCCGGAGCCTCATGTTGTATGCCTATTATAGATAACTCACGTAGTCACGTGTGAGCTCTTAATAGTCTCTGGTCCGATGTCCACGTGTCAAAGTTATTCTAGGTTAACCACTCAAGTCGGAAGTCTTATAACCATTTATCAGTGTGTGCCGGCCGTGTATTTAGAGAATCTCGGTCGTTTATGTTAAGACATAAAAGAAATTAACGTGATTACCTTAAATCAAGCATTGTGTTTATTCTTGGTCATTACTACAAAATATTCTAAATTGGTGATGTCATAATTATAGAGATATTTCATTGTAACGATAGGCGTGAGACCGAATCCAACCTATAACGTTTTCAAGAACAACTCAACTCCCTTTTTTCGCAGAGAGGGAGCAACATAAGAAAAAGGGAAAAACCTTATATTGACCCCTCTGCTTGACCATCTCGTTTTTCTGTAATAGCTTACATGGGGTGGTCGTTATCAATGAGGGAAATTCTTAGGTGAGGACTCCCTACGGTGAAGACTCTGTTAGATTTGCGTCATGTGTGCGCTATTTTTATCATCTTGTACACATGACGTAAATCTAGCGAGGTTTTCACCGTAGGGAGTCCTCACCTAAGAATTTCCCTATCAATGAATAAGAATGAAAGTTTTGTAACGATTGACACAATATTTGTTGTCAATTATCGTCTTTAACAAGAATATACATTCTAGTTAAGCATCAACACTTCGAAACAATTTTAAAAGCTATGTTGTAAAAACATGTTTAACCCTTAGGCTTTGATACCTTGGATACCACGTACCCTACTGCCCTAATATAAGTATGCTTTTAAGGAAGCTAACCTTAAAGCATGCTTATGAGAGTTATACAAGTGTTTTAATATAAAGATTAACCATTGCTCGAATGGAAGTGTTAAACATGTTTTTACAGTTTCTAGCATCAACATAGAACCCTTATGAATGGATCATCATTTGAAGATCCAGTTAATTATCCGAATCAACACTTAACCTGTATCGAGACGATATACGGTATCGTCATAGATATGATTAACCAAGTCAATGAATATCCCTAACTCCGAACGGCAAGCCACGTAATCTCTCGAGTCTATGAACGGCAAGCCACTTAATCTCTCGAGCCTATAAAGTAAATCAAACCAGTTAATTACCCGAATCAATACTTAACCTATATCGAGACGATATACGGTATCGTCATAGATATGATTAACTAAGTTTCAAGTCGATGAGCAACTTAACTCCGAAAAGCGAAGCGCGTAATCTCTCGAGCCTATGAACGGCAAGCCACTTAATCTCTCGAGCCTATGAAGTAAATCAAACCCGCAAACGTTACGCAAATGTTTACGGTGAAAATGTAAAATATAGATCAAATTGTACATAATAAAACCTTTGTACACCGATAATCTACGTGGAACAAATACAATTTTTTTTTCTTTTTTTCTTTTCAAGAGCCCATGTGTTTCATATTATACTTTCTATTAACCGGTTTGATGTCAAATTGTCGAGCCGATATGGACCCACTGTCTTATGTTCCACCGAAATGGAAAGACGAGAGGACAAAAGCACGGTCAATTCTACAATGGAGCTCCAATGCGTTACACGTTTACACCTCTGTGTATATATGTTTCCATATTTTCTTCCACAAAGGCTGCCACTGTGAGATCTAACATTTTTCAATTCAAATTGAAACAATGGCTGTGGAATCTCAGAAGAAAGAGTCATGGGTTTTGACGGTTACAGCGCAAACGCCGACCAATATAGCGGTGATCAAGTACTGGGGGAAGAGGGACGAGTCCTTGATTCTTCCCATTAACGACAGCATTAGTGTCACCCTCGATCCTTCCCACCTCTGCACAACGACCACTGTCGCCGTCAGCCCTTCTTTCACTAATGATCGCATGTGGCTTAACGGCAAGGTACCTAAACAAATTGTTTTCTCTATTTCGCTTACTTTCTTGACTCTTGGACATTAGGCCTGAAGACTGTCCAAAATAAGAAACTGGGTCCTTGAACTTTTGATGTTATAGTGTGAATGAGAAGGTGGGTTCTTGATTTTGAGCAAAAAGATTAGTACTTCTGAATGTGAACACTTGCTGTTTCTAGCGTTTTGACTTCTATAATGAAAATCGATACAAATGATGATCTGGGTTCTTGATTTTGTTGACTTTCTAGTATTAGTAAGAATCTTGGTTCTTGTTTTTCAGCAAAAGTTTAGTACTTTGGAATGTAAAAAATAGGTATTGGCGTGCAGGAGATCTCTCTATCAGGAGGTAGGTATCAGAATTGCTTGAGGGAAATTCGGTCTCGGGCTTCTGATGTGGAGGATGCAGAAAAGGGAATCAAAATCACTAAGAAGGATTGGGAGAAGTTGCATCTGCACATTGCTTCTTACAATAATTTCCCAACTGCAGCTGGTTTGGCTTCCTCCGCTGCTGGTTTTGCGTGCCTTGGTTTGTACTCTGTCCCCTTTTCCGGTTCTTTCTGTAATTTTAAGATGGATGTAATTGTTCTCTCTCCGTTTGGATCTTCATGTCATGATGATTTATCTACCTATTCCTTCCTGATCAAGTAAATGGTTGTAATGATGTTTTTATTTCTCTGACGCAGTTTTTTCCCTAGCAAAGTTAATGAATGTGAAAGAAGACAATGGCCAACTTTCCGCTATAGCAAGGTCAGTCTTCTCTGTTATGGTGACTAGTTTTGATGTTTTGTCAGGATAATTGTATGCGTTCTTCAGTTATACTCAAGGTCAGTAAGTTGCAGAAAAATATGTCGTGTATCCTTTTTGAGAAGTGATCGGATATGTGTTGCTATTTTAACATGATGTATTGTATGTTAGATTAGACTTTCAAGTTTTTCGACTTCTCTTTCTCTACATTATTTGGTTTTCCCTTTGTCTGTGTTCATATGTCATCTCTGAGAAACAACGTCTTAAAACTCCCTATTTTAATCAATTTTACCTCACCTGATTAATATTATGATTCTTTGGAAAGCTCTGGTTTCATTCTCCTTCCCTTGCCTTCTCTTATTGATTGATTTTTGACAAAAACTTTGAAGCCATAAAAGTAGTGCTTCTTGAAGGTCCTCTCACCGCCTTTTTTCCTCTTTTTGTCAGAACCATTTACCACAAAACTACATTTGACTTTTGCATTTTGTATTTGGCCCTTCATATCAACCGTCCATCACCGCCGTTTGTATGGGGAAACCATTGAGATCACATGCCAAGTAACGGATCAGAAGCAGAACACTCGATACGCTGAGAAAAGTGTGCAGCGGAGGAAAGACAAATTATTGGACCAGATTAAGTGGCATCATTGGTGGTTTTGGTTTTCATTAGCGTTCTTTAAACGTTGAAGTGGACTTCTTTTCGAAGATTATTACAATGAACTATGGTTAATGAGCAGTGACAACTAGTTTTAGTATGAATATACATATAAATATGATTAGTTCATTAATTTTTATTTATTCAGGGGCATTAGTTCATTCACAAAAGTAAATGAAGTTTATAAATCTCCTTTTCGATAGTGAATGGACATGAAAGGACACATCTAGAAATTTCAGAAGGAAGCATATACTGAGAAGTAGATTGACAGACTTATTTATCCCGCTCTGTAATTGCATTGTCAATTTCCATCAAGCCTGAGAAACTGAAAATTTTCTGCACGCTGTCATGTGATGTGGTTTCTTCCTAATTATTGGTGTATGTGTTTTATGTTTCTGAGACTTGAGACTAATGTAAGTTGCAGAATTGACTGAGATTTACTTTTGCAGGCAAGGTTCAGGAAGTGCTTGCCGTAGCTTATATGGCGGATTTGTGAAGTGGATCATGGGAAAAGTATGTCTCATTTTCTGATGATATCAGCTAAGAAAAGAAAATGAAGTTTGTCCTTCAAGACGATCACTAATATCTTTCTTTGTGATGTCAAGGATGACAAAGGCAGTGATAGCATTGCTGTTCAACTAGTGGATGAGAATCATTGGGATGAGCTTGTTATTCTCATTGCTGTGGTATGCACCTTCTTTTTCTGCATGCTCATTTACCTTATCTGTCTAGGAAAGGGTTAAGGTGAAGATAATTGAAATTTCATTATGTTCTCGTTTTCTTCATATCCCAGTAAGAGTACAAGCGTTGAGAGTACTATTTAGTGATCGTCTAACACTGATACCGCTATAGCAAGGTAAGTCTTCTCAAATAAAATTTGCGGTGTCCTTGATACCGACTACCGAGGATCTAGATTGTTAGATGTATCTGTGTACCATTGAGAGTACTATTTAGTTCTAACACTGACTTTCTGTGCAAGAACTAACAGTTAATGCTGCTTCATACAAAGAGTTCATTCTTTGATATATTGCTTTTCTATTAAGTTCTCTTAATCATCCCAAATCCTAAACATCCCCTACCCCTTTATGCATGCACTGAATTTCATTCTGTCTAGTAAATGCACTATAATGGATGTCTGGCTTACCCGGTTGGACAAGATAAGAAACTAGCTTATTAGAGGAAAAGTCGGTATTTCTATTGATGAGAAATGCGGGAGTCACCATTGAGATGATATGGTCATGTGCAAAGACGTCTTGTAGATGCACTTGTTAGGTGTTGCAAGATACAAGAAGAGACCATGTTAAACGCAGGAGAGGTAGAGTGCTATTTGGGAGATAAGGTTTGTGATAGAGTACAGTGAAGACATGATCCATAGCCAACCCCACCTAGTAGGAACAAAGCTTGTGTGTTGGTGTTGTAGTATGTGCCCTATAAGCTATGATGCCCTTTTCATTTCCACCTTGTCTTGTGTAGTTACGATGCTTGTTTGTATGGCATGAAGTAGCAAGATTGCAACTAATCTGTCAGTATTTCTGTCTCTCTCTCTCTCTCTCTTTCTCTGTCTGTTATTTTTTTTTTCAGTAAACGTCTAGAGTCCCAGTTTCTTTAATTCTTTTTGAGTCCAGTGTTTTTTGTTTCTTGAAAACGACGACAAAATTTATCTGTCTGAACCTTTTAAAGAGAATCCTCGAGTACCACTAGTTGGTTTGTATATTATACCCTTCTCAGCATTCTGATTAAATATAATGTAGAAATGTATTTAATCCGTTGATTCAGGTAAGTTCAAGGCAGAAGGAAACTAGTAGCACTAGTGGAATGCGGGAGACAGTTGACACAAGTCCCCTCATACAACATAGAGCAGCTGTACGTCTTTGCCAGTTCTTGTACTTTTGATTGTCTTTTTTTATATTATTTATCGCATTCCTTGGTTGGTTATTATTTTTTTTTTGTATCTTTATTGGCATTTCATTATTGTGATTTTCTAAAACAAAATTAAGATTCTTGTTTCCCATTCTTTGGTCGGATTGCCACAGAAAGTAGTACCAAAACGCATACTTCAGATGGAAGAAGCCATAAAGAATCGGGATTTTCCAACATTTGCTCAACTGACTTGCTCAGACAGCAATCAGTTTCATGCTGTCTGCTTGGATACAAGCCCACCCATATTCTACATGAATGACACATCCCATAGGCAAGTGATTATGCGCCTTTTCTCTTCTTTTTCATTTTCTTTTTTAATTTTGATAAGGTTTTATTAGGATTCCAATCTGAACATTTTTTTTGTTAACATTTCAGGATAATAAGCTGTGTTGAGAAGTGGAATCGTTCTGAAGGAACTCCACAGGTCTGTTTCAGTAGGAATTATACTTCCAGATCCTTTGCTAGTCTTGAATGTGATTCGATCTGAATTCCCTTGGATGCTGAAATTAGGAGCATATATTTTATTCTTGTCATAGTTATCCTCATAGAGTTTGTTATGCATCTAATTTTCTTTTTATCTGAATAAACCAATTGAGTGAAATCTTAAGATTAAATTTATGGAACACCTTATGCTGAAGCCCTTTTTCCCCCATCAAAAGTAGGCGTGGGGTAATCACTTTATGAGCAGGATTAGTTTTCTCTAATTAGCTTTTGTAGAACCATGAAGCCAATGATCCATTTGACCTTTATTATGAATCTATGATAAGGTCTTATTGAGTTCATTTGGCAACTATAAATATGTTTTATAAATAGACTGAGAACTTGTTGGATAATGGTCTAAGGAACAGTATAAAGGAAGCGACCAAGAACTCAACGAGTGAGGGGGGTTCACAAAGCCAAGTTTGTGATTAAGGGGTATGTATGCATATGTGTGTATATATTATATATAGTAGCGGACTATACTAACCTGTAACGAACATAAGATCAAAGAAAGTGGTGCTTCCTTTTTCCAATATATTTATGCATGAATTTGTGAATAAGGGGTATGTATGTATGTGTGTGTGTGTGTATTATATATATTGGCGGACTATACTAACTTGTAACGAACATAAGATCAAAGAAAGTGGTTCTTCCTATTGCCAATATATGTATGCATGAATTTTGGGATATGGGTTGAGAATTTGTCAGGCATTTGTCTCTTAAACTCGGACGTGTAGATTCATTTTTGGATAACTCATTATGGGTCAATACATAAAAACAAAAATAGAGTGTCAATACATAATAACTAGTGGGTAAAGTTCACATACGTGTATACAAATATGCCTACTATCAGCTGCCCCGTATCTGTATAGGGTGGAGCCATCCCCGTGGGGATGCATTAGTCATTTGCATCAGTAAACAACTACTAGTCAAACTGCTGTTTTTTTTCTTGTAAATAAAGAAACTCTAGCCCGTTTCATTTTGTTTGCCTTTGAACCGATACTTCATCCATCTTTCTTCTAAAAGATGATCATGCCTCGTGTTTGTTTCCAAATTGACTCCTAGGGCAATTGCATTATGTGTTAAAAGTATATAAATGATAAATTGCACTTCTTTCTTTGGTTTCCCAACTGGTTCCTCTGCAGTCACATTGTTCGATCCTCAAAGATCTCATTTTGAGAAGTTAGAATCTCCCAAAACTGTTTTTTTTGTTGTTGTTCCTGTTAGCAAGTTTGAACTCGAGACCTTGTGAGGGGGAGGGGGTGGGGGTGGGGGTGAGGGTGGGAAGGGTCTGAACTCCTTATCATTAGACCCCACCAGTTTTGGCATAGTACTTCTTCCTAACAACTGTTTTTTTGGCAAGGTGCTATAATTAATCATGTGCAATTGTCTACTCAATTGCCTAATATGTTTTATCAAAGGAAGTTGACCACCTAATTTAATTTGACAGGTGGCTTACACTTTTGATGCTGGGCCGAATGCAGTTTTAATTGCTCGTAATAGGAAGACTGCTGCCTTGCTGCTTCAAAGGCTGCTCTTTTATTTCCCTCCACAATCAGATGCAGACTTGAGCAGGTTACATAGTTATTATACCCTTTTCTGAGTTCATAATTTGCAAAAATCCAAATGTCGAAAATACTCTCCTCCGTAATATCTTAAACTTTTGAGGGATATTCGTAATTTCAACATGGCTTTCTAAAAAATTGTTCCACGATACATTTCTGACAATCTTTCTGGTTTTACAGCTATATTGTCGGTGACAAATCAATACTTATAGATGCTGGCATTCAGGATATAAAAGATATTGAAGCTTTGCACACACCCCCAGAAATAAAAGACAATATTCCTGCCCACAAGTTCACGGGCGATGTTAGCTATTTCATCTGCACAAAACCTGGTAAAGGTCCTATTTTGATTACAGATGAAGATAAAGCTCTCCTCAATCCTGAAACCGGTCTACCCAAGTGAACCTAGGGTTGTTTCTGAAACGGTTTTAAGTCCGGAAAGTAGCTTTAAATGGAAGGATAGAGCTACCTTTTGTGGTTTGTTCTCATTTTAACTTTCAATGCTTTGAATTGAGCCATTGTTTTATCCTG
The DNA here is from genome assembly GCA_036785695.1 of Gentiana straminea. NCBI lineage: Eukaryota > Viridiplantae > Streptophyta > Magnoliopsida > Gentianales > Gentianaceae > Gentiana > Gentiana straminea. The sequence continues at coordinate 5,199,814 of JAVUPR010000114.1, forward strand.
TATTTTGTAACATATAGGGGGATCCCTTGCCATTTTTCATTGTTCATGTACTATTTCATTGGTCTATGACATTCACAAACCAGTTGTTTTTCTCTTTTCCACGAATAAATTTCTGAGGAAAACCCGGATTTTTGGTTTGTCTGTAATGGAATGCGTTTCCTTTTAAACATTTGAGTGTCTTCTGATAAACACAGGGTTTCTGATAAACGCGGTTTGAAAACCAAAGGGAAACAGATAAACGCAAATGAATCTTTTCAGACAATTATATTTTGATGTATTTACTTTTTTTTTTTATTTTTTTTTATTTTAAATTCTTTTAGGCCTTAAGTCATGGCCTTGTAAACCTAGTCCGGGATGCTTTTCTAATCTTTCTCAAAAGTGTAGACAAAAAGAGTTAAAAACTGAAGGGAGAAATTTGAGACTTTTATTCAACTACGAAAGCAAAGTTATTTCAAACACAACTGGATTATCACTTTATTTTTTTTGGTTCCAAATGAAAGTACATGCAACATCTATAAGGTAATCGATAGTAAATGACTAGGCTCAACTCGACTCGTGAGCATTAAGGACTCAAATTTCTCGCTGTTCCCTCTGCCCATGTTCATTGTTTTGAGCTAGACCCAGGTTCATTATTAGGTTTGGGAATGAGACCTTCAGCACCAAGCCCCTGTTTCATCTGAGCTTGTCTAGCCTGTTTCTCTCTGTTGAGCTCTTGAACTTTCTTCTCCAGCCTACAATTCTCAATAAAGATGCGGTAGTTTTCCATCAAGAGCTTTGCATTTTCTTTCTCCATATCCAACTGTCACAACTAAATAAGGTTAGACACATGAATCAAGATACACAAAAATAAAATCTAAATGTGTGTACAAATGAAAACCAAAATCTTTTTATGACTTTCTATCCCAAGTTTTTTATTAACATTTTTATTTATTTATTTACAAAATTGATATGTACCACTGATTTAGATCAAATACTATACAAGGTAAAAAATAATTGTATAAAGCAAGAATTTGAACATGAAACCTCCGTAGGCCTAAGCATATGTTTTCCCACACTTGGGCATTGCATCATTAACGACCTTCTATCTTATATGTTATTTATAAGACAAACTATATTACATGAAGAATATAATCACTATGTTGCTTAACAACACAGTTTCACTACTTATTATAGACCATTGATCAATGAGTATAATTCACGTCGATCTATGATTCACATCATGATCAATTGTCAGGAATGTGTAGTGATGCAATGCACAATTATTGTTTTTCTTAAATTTTTTTTTTGAGGGTAGGGGATGAGGAGAAGGAATGAGGAGATGTTTATGATATCACGGGATGAGATTAGAACACTAATTCATATATAAATGTATGTATGTAGATGAAATTTTCAAGAAGCAGCTTACAGTAGTAGAGATGAGTTTTGATCTGAATGATGGAGTACTAGTGTATTTGGTAGTGATTGAGTTGAATGGTTGCCTTCAGGTAGAGAGAAAGTATCATGTACTTATACTGGAGCGTTGAATAGGAGGCGAAGATTATTCACCCAAAACGGCATTGTCATAGCTGTAAAGCCCTTGCTTTGCTTCATCTTTTGTCATCATGAATATACAATAATCGTGAGCACCCATACAAGTCTTGCTTTGATCATGCCCTAGAAATGATACAAACATGAAACTTTCGTGTTTATGCCATTTTAGCTTTGTTTTTAAGCGGAGAAAAATCTGGGATGATCGATTTTCATGTGTAGAAAAGGAGGTTACAATTTTTTTTGAAATGACAGACATGATAAACAGCGCGGACAGTGACAAGTAAGATTTATTCATAAATCGTGTTTTACTTGATTTGTGATAATGATCTGTTACACCAAAATCAATAAATTTTAACAAAATTAAGTCATCTTGCCATGTATCATGTTATTCTTATTCAATCTTTATGCAATTTGAAAATTCGTTTCTCATATAACCAAATTTATAATATCAAATATTGGATAATCAAATTTATAATATCAAATATTGGATTAATTTAGATAAACTATTTTATACTTCTTAATGTTTGTGATAAGGATATCATGCCTATAAAGACCAACAATGGCGGACCTACATACAGCCAAGGGGGGCAACTGCCCCCCCTTAATCCGAAAAAAACACACTAAAATTTGTAAGATATATATAGTTTGCCCCCCCTTAAATTTTTTAATTGCCTTTAAAAATTTTACTGCCCCCCTTACCCGAGATCCTGCGTCCGCCCCTGAAGACCAATGAATCATTTACTAAAGTTGGAGAAATTTTTAACACATGAAAAGGGTATCATTTATTATGTTGAATTAGCATTTCTCTCGAAAGCTAAAGGACGTAGAAAATTAACATTTTATATACTTTAACACGCCCTTCAACTGCGGGTTGTTTTACATATATGTGGAGTTAAATAATTAATATTTTAAACTCTTTAACATGTCCATTCAAATATGAGCCTTTTTTATATAGTTTTTTTAACTCGTCCCTTCAAACGTGAGTCTTTTTTTATATGGTTTTTTTAAAAGGACTAACACTTGTTAGAGTTTGAACTCAGAACCTCATGCTCTAATACAATGTTAAAGTAGAGTTCTTTGATGCTACGCGTGTCTGAATGCCTCATGAATACATGCTACACTCCTCCTTTCACTGGGGTTTATTCATATCGAGCTATGTAAGTTGCTTTTTCTGTGTTTCGGTTTATGCTGCAGGTCTGCAACAAGAAGTCATGTGACTAGAATATTAGTTTACACATACTCCATCCCTCAACCTTCAAGAGACATGTTTTACCTGAAAAGAGCATTTTTCCTACTTGTGCCACCCGGCCTACCTTCTAGACTGTGGAGTTGAACGAGAGACCGCTGTTGTGTCTTTGGCAGGTCGTTCCTGTCCAAATTTAGGCTCGGGGCCAAAAACAATTTATAAGAAAAAAGGTCTTTACACGCACCCTTTTTGGCATTAATGGGGCTTGAACCTTGGTCACTTGGCAGGTTATAACCGGTGCTTACCACTAGGGTGATAGCATGTTGGTTGGTAAGTTATTGAAGCCCAATGTAAAAATACAGAATATATATGCTATTAAGTAAACTGAACCTACGACCATCAACAACCATAATGTTGATTATCTAACCTTTGCTCTGAGTCCTAAAGGCCAACGTCTTCGGTTCGACGAATGATCACTTCTGCATGGGTTTATCCCATGGACAAATTCTTGAGAAAAAGGAAATCGACTTTTTTTTTTTTATTCGAATAGTGATATGTTTCTGAACCAATGAATCTTTTCATATCACGCAATTAGTGTGAACATAATATGTATAGAATATTTTGTATTAATTACCTAGGATCTCCGGAACATTATTTGAAGTGTATATATACACTATACATGTAACATTTTCAATCGATCAATATGAGAAATATTTTCCTCGAACTTCTTGACATGGTATTAGAGCCAGTGTGAGATCTAATTCAAAAAATAAATCATTATTATTATTATTATTATTATTATTATTATTATTATTATTATTATTATTATTATTATTTTATTACTATTATAAATGAGCCGGTGTGTTTCTCCCTCAAGTGTTTCCCCCTTGAAATTGTTTTCTACTAAATAAATTTATTTAATTAAACGTATTTAATGTTAAAAATCCAAAATTGAAAACGTCAAAAAAAAAAAATATCAATCAATTAATAAGGATCATTATAATATAGACATGCAACTCTTAAAATCTTAGCAAATCTCTCGCAGGTAAGCAAGTTAGTAAGGATCAAAGATTTCCAAAAAAAAAAAAGGTAAGGATCAAAGATATATTGATTTGATTTTGCTTACTACGTATATTGATTTTTTTCCTTCTAAGAAAATAAACTACTATTCTGCTCAAAAGTTTTTTGTTGTTGTTGTTGTTGTTGTTGTTGTTGTTGTTGAGAAAACTACCAAATTTATTAAATCGCATCCGCCAAACAGGCGGTAATAACATCAGTCGGAGGCTCAACGCCCCAATGAACTCTACCCTGAGCCAACAAAGCATGTCTCGCCAGTAAATGCGCAGGGACATTCCCCGTACGCCGAATAAAAGTAAAAGAGACGGAATGAAAAAGACTACGCCTAGAGAGGCAATTCTGCGCAAGGCATCCAAGAGCCGAAATATCCTCAACATGCCGATTGAGCCGTTGGACACATGCCAAACAATCACTTTCCACTACCAAAGTTAGAAATCCCAGCGGCGCAGCCTCCATCAAAGCCAAATCAACCGCTGCCATCTCCATAAATTCCACTGCCGCACCTGGGTCAAAATGATATGAAAAAGCCGCCTGAACCGCACCCGGGTGGTCACGAAACAACACACCAACCCCTGCCCCGTGGTCCGTAACCGACGCATCTACATTGCATTTGATCACTCCCTCGACCGATCTCATCCATTTATCCACATAGTACCGCCGGGGCTGTAACACTCGAAAGATTAAAAGATTAATTTAAACATCATTATCATTACTATAATAATCATCATATATATACACTATTTTACACTATTGTTGAAAGATAAATGTGAACATCATTATCTTAATAAATTCATATATATACATCATTATATTAATTTAAATGATAATTATAATTTTCGTTACATACTTTCGCCCTTGGAATGTGTAAAACATGTTTGTGCGAAAAGACATCCCTAAATATAATACTTATTGTTAAATATAAAAAATACCACATTGTTCCATTAAAAAAGAACCACTGTGTTTCCCCCATCAAGTGTTTCCTCCATTGAAAGTTTCTTCCGCCCTAATAAATTTAGTTAATTAAACTATTTAATTTTAAAAATCCCAAAAAAATGCAGTAAAGTAATATCCTGTCCGCCCTATATAAGTGTGAGACATAAATGTCTTGTCAACTCGGGTTAGCCCTTTTAGACCAAGCGAGGACGACTGTCCAAGCAGTTGACCGGATCATTTATGACTCATTTAACGCTACCAGGTCCGGGGTCTGGGGGCGTTACATAATGGTATTCAGAGCCGAGCATTACAAAATGGTATTCAGAGCCGACAATCAGACGGACCTAAGTGTCACACCCTATGAGACTGTAACTCCTCTGGTAGGGACGAAACTGGGACAAGTCTTGTCCGTCCTGGCGATAACGCCAGTCCTCTATAAGGGGGAGAATGTAAAATTCCACATTGGTAAACTAATTGTCTGCTCACCCCCATATAAGTGTGAGACATAAATGTCTTGTCAACTCGGGTTAGTCCTTTTAGACCAGCGAGGACGACGGTCTAAGCAGTTGGCCGGATCATTTATGACTCATTTAGTGCTACCAGGACTTAGGGTCTGGGGGCATTACAAATTATCAACAAAATTAAAATAATATTTGAAACCATCACACAACACAATTGTGGATGTCCAAATGTTAGTGAAAATAATCTCTAGGGGATGGGAAGAACATAAAGTAGAAGTAGCAAAAAAATTGTGCTTTTTTTTCTCTAAACAAGCAAAACAATAGGAAGAAGCGATCGAGGTGGCAACTTCTTAATCATTTTAACAAAGAATAGTTTGAATAATTGGAGTAGCTGGGTGACAAAGACGATGGAGCCAAACACTTTGATAATTTATTCACTGCGAAAAGCTAGAAAGGGGAGGCCATTCATACAATCCATTTTTAACCGATCATTTCATCATATGAGTACTGATCTAAAAATCCTTCAAATACGTTTAGAGGGTAAGAATTCAAAATAAACATTATTGACTTGACAAAGCTAGGAGATACATAATAAATTACGAGACATGCTGGGAATACAACGAACATTGAAATGGGTGAGATCGGTCACCGTATACATGACACTCATCAGACCTCACATAGAGTGATAAATGACATATCAACATATGGGACGGCATGAGCTTATCTCGATATCAGACCTTAACCAGCAAGCTCCATCTTTAAAACAATGCAGGCTACCCTTATATCATCAACCGAAATGATGTAGGTCGTCATCTATCCTACATGACACATGTCGCCTTCTGTCCCTCATAATCGGCAAGATGCAAGACGTCTACGGTCCCTTATTACCGATGTCATGTAGGTCACCTAGGTAGTTTATGCTCAATACGGTAAAATCATCCTCGACCTCAAGCAACGGTTACATTCTCTTCAATCAGCGTTCCGGAATTCACATAGACATTACTCCACAATAGTAACTGCTATAATGATGACTTTGAAATTTTACGTTCTGTTGTATCCTGAGCCTTAATTGCTCCATAACAGGCTTCATTACATGAATACATTGTAAACTCCCTTGACCATGACTTCAATGCATCATAATTCACTCCCATGTGAGGGAATGTTATATAAAGTATCGTCATCCTCAATTAGTACACACATAATATGCTTGCTATACATTCCTGCTTACTGTCCTAATAGAAATTCATCTATTCAAATATTGACTTGAGTGCCAGAGTATCCCCTGAAGGCAAGCTCTGCGACCTTTCATGTTTTTGTGTGGTTTGAAACATAGAATATTTTAAAGGAGTAGAGAGAAAAATAGAACATATGTGTCTGACGGAAATATTATTTCCATCACCAACCATGATGTCTTCATTGTCAGAATAAGGCATATGTAATGCCAAATTACCGAGATCTGTGGTAACATGATGTGTAACACCACTATCAAGAAGCCATATAGAAGATGACAGAGCATCCAAATGTGTTTTAAGAGGACACAATGTTGGAGGACTGGACCGAATGAGAAAAAATTGTAAGAGGTTGAACTTGGTAAGGACTGGACTATTTCTCTGAATGTCCTTGCACTTTCCACACTGGAAATAACCATGTAGGGTTTTCTAGGGCGAAAAATCGAGCCTACTGCATGAGAGAAAGTATTTGTGCATATTTCTAAGAATTAGGAATAGTAAGACGTGGAAACAAATTAGCACTGGGAGAGGGATGTCATACGACCAAATGAGTTGTAGTAAGACCAGAAAAATGAATGGTTTCATCTTAGATGGAACAGTTTCACAATTAAATAGCTTTTCTTGGAGCTCTTCAAAATCAATAAGGGTATCACGTGTTTGAAAAACCCTAGCCAACTCTTTACAGTCATCTCCCAAATTGTCTGAAATAAGATTCACAAGATCTTGATCCGTCGAGTAATTCATCAGTTTTAGTTTTCAGAACATGAAGATAATTAGAGATTGTTTGAGAACTTTTTGCATGGATTTGAGGTATTGTTTAATTTGTTTGATTCGGGCACATGGATGACTTTGCATATGTATCATATAAAGTATTCCATGCCTCATGAGAAGTCTTTTTATGAGTGATTTACGAGATGATATTTTGAGAAAGAGAAGAAATAATGGCATTTAAGATGAGTTGATCATGTCTAATCCAAAAATAGTATGACAGGTAAAATTGAGGACAAAGAGTAATTCACGCTGCATAATCCATATGTTAAATAAGAACTTATGCGAGGAGATATGTTAGATTGGTATGCATTGTTTTGGCAACTTCGTCAATTAAATAGGAACGATGAAAATATAACATATAAAATGACTGAATGATAGTTATAATAATTGAAATATATATCTAATCATTTACAATGGATAATAAAATTCTATGGTTTCACCATTCTTCCTATCATACTAAGTAAAATTGAATCTTAGATTCATACATCAAATATTTAAAACATACTGATCGTTATCTCAAATGTTACTTTATTTAATAAGTGTTATTTTACAATTACTCAATTATATTCATAGCTAAGATATTGTAAAAATATAAAATTATATGCACATTCACCCCACATGCTATAATTTTTGCATGCACTTATCAAAAGGAGTTGTTTAGACTAAGCACAACCCAAAAGTTGCTTAATTTTTTCTTTTTGGAAAATGTCCACAGGTTTACTAGATAATTATGAAGAACATGTTCTCAATATATATTAAATACACAGATTTGTAAATTTAGAATGCTTATTATCTTTAAAATGGTGATAAATGTATCGAGTGCATGAATTTATAAATTCAAAATGCTAATAAAAAAACATAAGATCATTTTGTATAATTATTTGTAATAGCATATTTATATTTTACGAGGAATAAATACTTAATAAATTTTGTATTAATTGATATTGTTTTCAAAAGATTCATTAAACTAAAACACGTGCGGATGCACGTGCATTTTACTAGTAAATAATAAAAAAGAATGAAAGAAAATTGACGCAGCTTTTTTGGTTGCAACTTTGTTTGAATAGGCCCTCATCAACGAAGAAGGAGGCCATGGCCGGACTCGCAGAACCTGAGAAGAAGCTTGATGCTCATTCTCAACACCACCAACATCCCGCGGTGGCCTTGGCGGTGGCCAGATGAACGCCGGCGAAGGGATGATGGCCTTTTGGCTGCAAGCCGACTGGAAAACTTGGCAAACGGTCGTTGATTCTTCCGGCAAGTGGTGCTCCCATTCTCACCTAGAAATCCACAATGAAGCCGGACGACGGGGAGAAGCAGGCCCTGTTTCTAATTAGCCGAAGGTAAGTAACGCAGTTGTAGGTGCTGTGGTGGGCTCGACTCAGCTCACCGCTTCGGCTCGAACCAAGAATTTTGACCAATCTGGGCTCGGTAATATCACACCAGCCCAATGGCAGGCTGTAATATCCCGATTTTTGAAAAAGGGCAATTCGGTCTTTTAGCAAAAATCAGAATATTATGTTATTTTTTTTAATTAAAGGATTTTCGAAAAAAAAAAAGAAAAGAAAAAGGGATAAACAAGGATTTTCTTTTTAAGGAAAATAATTTAAATAATTAGGTAATTGGGATTATAAAAGGAAAACTAATCCTAATTTTAACCTAGTTGTTTTTGACAAAAAAAAGAGAGAGGGGCGCATATTTTGAGAAGAGAGGCGCAGGAGAAAAAAAAAAGGGAGAAGAAGCTCTCGCTTTTCGAGGCTAATCCGTTGTTCTTTTCATCAGACTCATCAAGAGAGAAAGGATCACCGCGAGACAAGGATCGTTTTGATATCAACAATCCTTAAATCCATTAACGTTTGGATTTAAAGGTTAAACTTTTGACGGGTTGAAGCTTTGGTAGTTTGGATCGTTGTACCACGCAAATTAAGGTAACGTGGTTTTCTTATCGTATGATTAAGGTTTCGTAAAGTGGTAGAGCAATTTGTATGATTGTTTTTCATGGTTTTAATTCGTTTAAGTCGAGTTTGGGTTGAATTTGAGAAGAAAACGCAGAACGCAGAAAACCGTCCTCTGTAGTGCAGGAAAGGAAAACGCGTAACAGGTGCAAGCGGAGGCTCGGTCGACCGAGCCTGTCCATTCGGTCGACCGAGTGGTGGTTTATCCGTGCGGCTGAGTTGTGTATCCGTACGGCTATTTCTCTGTATCGGACAACAAGTTTATTCGTCCGGACGGGAAAACGTTCCGATCTTGTTTTCTTTTTATGTGTTTCAAGCTTTATAATAGCATATTTACTGCTTAACCTTATGTGACAAAGCTCTGAATTAGCTTTTGATGCATTTAGTTCCGGCACCACATAGATTCCCTAAAAAGACGAAGTGTGGGACCGTCGAAAGCTTTGGATTTGCCTTGTGCTTCGATAAGCTAGAGTTTATCGATGTCTGTGTAATTGCTAGGCCTTGTCCTTGTCTAGTGGTCTAGGAAAGAGAGTAGGAGTGGTGAGGGAGCTTACTTGAAAACACTTAGGTGGCTAGTTAAACATCTAATCAAATGTATGTGCTAGATTAATAATCTTAAACATCATGCAATGCTTGGTAAGGCATAGTACAATATCGCGATGTGTTCTCGACCGGACAAAGTAGGCGTACCCACGCCGGTCAATCGATTGGCTAGATAAAGCGTACGGTACATTACGCCGGTTATCACACTATCGGGACTCGGATATTCCCGGGGCTACTAGAGCGTGTCTCTAAGTAGGTTGCACCCGATTGTCCTAGTACATCCTATTACTAGGCGTAGTGCCCTTGTTATTCATGATGTAACAAACTTGAGCTAAGTTAGATACCTTTTGGAACCTCATGTTATGCTATGAACATAATATGACAGTTAGCTAGGGTTAATAACGGAAATGAATTAATAAAAGACGGCGTTGCTTTTATTTCTTTATGAGATCATAGTTATACGATCTTCTACGCGTTACTAAGTACTTTTGTACTTACCCCGTTACTTTTCGTTTGTCTTCCCCTTTCCCCAAAGAAGATGAACAGGTTGCTAATGCTGATGAGTTCTTTGACGAGGACGTGTGAGATGGAGCTCGAGAAGACTTAGTTCTTTTACTTTTGACTCTTTCAATAATGTTGTTGACTTAGTTTCAAACAATGTTGTCTTTCTTTTGGATTAGTTCTGGTTAAGTTCTTTTGAGATCTTTTGGGATTTGAATGTTGGATGATTAGTTTTCCTTATTGGATTTAGTTTCACAGCATTGAAAACCGTGTGTTCGATCTTTTGTCTTTTGTTTTTTTTCCCGAGTCGTTTTATCTTCCTTGTCGTTTTAGTTCTGATGTATGACATAAGGCTTACATATATTATTGAATCTATTTGATAATATATGTGCCGAGCGCTCTTTCCGGATAAGGACTCGGTGTCCGGGAACGGGGCGTTACACAGGCCATTTTGGATTTATTGACACTTTACAAGCCAGAGGATTGCTTGAAAGGTAAGTATGCGTGGATTGTTAATACATGAGCAACACACCACGTGACGGGTTCTTTCGAGTCCCTTATTGACCAACGACCAGTTGTTTACTGTCCAATAGGGTTACCTTATGGGAGTTCATCAGTGGCCACTCATGAAGGAATTGTTATTTTACCCAGGAATTTATGATGAAAAAATGTCTTATACGTCCCACGATTAAATTGCAACTTGCTCTCGGTTGCCCAATTTCAGGATGATAATGATTGTGTTTTGCAATTTATGGGAAAATTATGTGTTATGCAGAACCGAGTGATGAGGACGTTGATTGGCCTGGCAGAGCGTGTGGATGGACTTAGTCTGTTCTTGGGCACTCCGGAGGTTCGGGTTTTGGCTATTGATAGCGGGATTTCTACAAATTTGTGGCACCATCGTTTGGGTCACCCCATCCGAAAAGCTCCTAAGAAATATTCCTAATATTACTGTTTCCAAATATTTGAACAAAGATGGTTGCGATGTCTGTTTTCGGGCTAAGCAGCATCGTGAACACTTTACTCTGAGTGAGAGTCGTGTTAGTCGTATATTTGAACTTGTTCATTGTGATTTATGGGGACCTTATAATACTTATGCTACGCGTGGTAATACTTATTAATTCTTGACTCTAGTTGACGATTAGTTATGATCTGTTTGGGTTTACCTGCATTTGAATAAAGTGTAGGTTGAAACAGTATTTTTGGACTTTGTGGCTTTTATTTCGTGACAATTTGATGTTACTATTAAACGTGTTCGTAGTGATAATGGAACAAAATTCTGGAAATTGATTCCTTACTTTCGGGAACAAGGCATCATTTTTGAATCTTCCTTTGTAGCTACCCCACAACAGAATGGCTGTGTTGAGCATAAAAACTAACATATTTTCAACATTGCTCGGGCCCTTCGCTTTGAGGGTCATTTGCCTCTTATGTTTTGGGGAGATTGTAGGATGTAATATCGCCGGACGGATCAAAGATCCACCCGATTACGCACCGGAAAGTACAAGATCTAGATCTAAACAATCAATATACATGAATAATAAATCTAACCTACGAGGGGGTTAGATTACCAACCTTTTTATGGTGCAAAATGCCAAGAACAAGGTCTATCCAATCCGAGCTAGTTGACAGCCTAGTTGAGAAGCCAAAGTCTTCCAACGTGTGTCTCCAAGCACCACCAGGTGGATGGTGTTTCAAGCCGCCAGACCTCCTCGATATGCTACCTTAGAAAAACCCGAAGTTTTTCTAAAACTCAAACCCTAAGTACAATGGCCGAAATCTCCAAGCCATGTACTTGCACCTTTTGTGTCGAAATTATGTGATCTGTTTAAGGCTTGGGAGAACTCTTTTTATATAGGAGAGTAATCCTTGTCCTCCAAGGATTTAATAATTAAAAGATAATTATTAAATTAATCCTTAATTTAAATAAAAGATAAATATAATATATATCCCAAACAAATTAGGATAAATAAATATATTATCCAATATTCCATGATTTATCATTTAACAAATAAATAATTAAATCATATATCAAATAATTATCCAAGAAAACTAATTTCTTTCTAATTATTTAATACACACAAAATGCGCCCCAAACCCTAGATAAATAGGTCCACACGTATTTTACACATATTTGGGCCGAGTCCACGATAAATATCTTTTCCATGTATTTAATTATCTATTCCAACTAAACAATTAATCCACATATCTATTAAACAGTCCAATCCAACTATTTAATATTAATTGACGTGAAACGACGAGAAAACATATGCATGTTAGGAGCCACGTCGGGGACCATGGACCCATATTCAGTAGCTACAATAAATTAAATAAAATTATTTGTCAGACCGAAAAATAATATTCAATCTATTAATTCCGGGATTACACCACCATAAACCCGAAACTGAACTCTGCCGAATATAGATATAAACTTACACTCAACCATGAGTCATAAGGTGTCCACTGATATAATCATTACATACGGATAAATCCTCCATAGACTGTTCGTTATGAATCAGGATATTTCCGTAAACCCTACTCGAAACCTCTTATCCTTATTTACCATTAACCCCCTAGTGACCAAATAGTTCATAACTAATATAATATGAACTGCGCGCATCGGTCAGTTTCTAGGATTAACAAATAAAGGAACTGTCTGTCTACTTCCCGGAGGAAGGAATGGATTCCATATCTGTGATAGCACAGACTACCCACTCATCCTAAAATAGAGCCAACGAGAAGTGTTGGACCACATACTTCGAAGTGATCCTTACTAACACATCAAACTCTACCCTAAGCAGTCGTCTGTGATCACCTCAGGATTGAGATTAATCCATATATGATCATCTTGTGATTCGACAAGACTTCTCGATCACGGAATTATATCGAGAACTCAAATCAAATCGGTCCAGCCCTATATGATTATCATCATATATAAATGCCCCACTAGGTACCCTATTACCGACAGTCCGGATAGGACCGTCACACCTAAAGTGTTCTGGGCGCATTATTAGCAAATTAATCTTGAGACCCGTACTCAGATTAATAAACGCTACGGACTAAGTTAATTGTAAGTATATCTCATTAACTCAATCCTCTTGTGTATAGCCATACACTGAGTTATGTGATTACATAAACGAGGTACTTAGGGTTTTCAATAGTGTCTTAATTATAAGCATAATGCATATAATAAGATGAATTATTAATTCTGTCATAAAAACAATTAGATAATTGTCTTTTGGGCACTACACCTAACAGAGAGTGTGTGTTAGCGACCTTCCATATTATTAATCGTACCCCATCGAGTGTTTTGAATTACAAAACTCCCTATGAAGCCTTGTTTGGAAAGCCACCCGATTCATCTATGCTTTGCATTTTAGGTTGTTTGTGTTATGCTCATGACCAATACCACTCGAATAAGTTTCACAGCTGTAGTCGCAAGTGTGTTTTCTTGGGATATCCCTTTGCGAAGAAATGGTGGACTTTGTATGACCTTGACACTGAGGAGATTTTCTTGTCCCGAGATGTAAAATTTTATGAGCATATTTTTCCTTTTCATCCGGACGTGGTGACCGTCCCTTCTCCTCCCCCTAAGCAATTGCTAGATGACGTTATAAAATATGATGAGGACTTCGGAGTTTCTTCTTCCTCGGCGGGAGTCCTCTGGTGACGGATACACCGGTTGAGGAGGGATGAACGGGGGCGGATGAGACATGAGAGAAAGTTTTGCTAGCACCTTCACCACCACCCCATCAACAAGCTGGAGGTGTGGAAGAAATGGGTCGAGCTAAACGATTAAAAATTCCAAATTCACGGTTTCAGGATTTTGTGACACATACTTTGGTTGACAAGAAAAGTCCCATTCCACGCTCTTCCACTCCAGTTGCATCCTCAGGTACTCTGTATCCTCTTATGTATTTTGTGATTTATGATTTGTTTTCTGATAAACACCGCAAGTATCTCGCAGCTATCACTGTTGGCAATCCTAAAAAATCTTTTAAAGGGGCAGTTAAACATGAAGGTTGGCGTAAGGCAATGTATGAAGTTTTTCGGGTTCTAGAAGTTTAGGGTACATGGGTTTTACAGCCAGTTCCTTCCGGGAAAAAGGCATTGAGGAGTAAGTGGGTATATACCGAGAAATATGATGAACATGGGACCTTGCAAAAGGCTGAAAGCCGGTTAGTAGCTTTTGGGCGTCAGCAGGATGAAAAAATTGATTATACTGAAACTTTCGCTCCTGTGGCAAATATGGTTATTGTACGAACTTTCCTCAGTGTGGATGTGGTGAAACGATGGGATATTCATCAGATGGATGTTCATAACGCTTTCCTGCATGAAGATTTACAGGAGGAAATTTACATGAAGATTCCTCCCGGTTTTCAGAAAAAAGGGCTCGAACTTGGTTTGCAAGATGCACAAATCTTTGTATGGTTTGAAATAGGCGTCGCGGTGTTGGTTCATGAAGCTCGCTTCTGCTTTAGAGGATTATGGATTTTGTCAGTCGTACTCCGATTATTCCTTGTTTACTTTGCATAGAGATGGTATTCAGCTGCATGTTCTGGTGTACGTGGATGATATGATAATTTTCGGGAATGATAAGGTTGCCATGACTATTTTTAAAGAATATTTGGGAAAGTGCTTTAAGATGAAGGATTTGGGTGTCATGAAGTACTTTCTCGGGATAGAGGTGGCCCAAAACAAAGACGGGATTTTCTTGAATCAGAGGAAATATGCTCTTGACATCATTCACAAAGCTGGTTTACTTGGGAGTAAACATGATGACTTCCCTATTCAGAAAAATCACAAGTTAGCCCTTGCCACTGGAGAGTTGTTGAGTGATTCTGCGGCCTATCGTCGTTTGATTGGACGACTCATATATCTTGGGTTAACACGACCCGACTTGGCGTACTCACCTCATGTCTTGTCTCATTTTATTCAAGCACCTCGGGTTGATCATTGGGAAGCTGCGTTACGCCTTGTTCGTTATTTGAAGAAACATCCCGGTTAGGGAATTCTGTAGCGTTTTGATAGCCCTCTTCTTCTCGTGGGTTAGTGTGATTCTGACTGGGCGAGTTGTCCACTTACTCGGCGTTCCTTGAGCGGATGGTTTGTGTTCCTGGGTCTTTCACCCATATCTTGGAAGTCCAAGAAACAAGCCATTGTTTCTCGTTCATCTGCGGAAGCGGAATATTGGTCTATGGCATCTCTTGCATGCGAATTAAAGTGGTTGAAGAAGTTGCTGGCCGACATTGGGGTGCGGGACCCTCCACAGATATGGATCTTTTGTGATAGTCATTCGGCGCTTTATATTGTACAAAATCCGGTATTTCACAAACGCACGAAACATATCGAGATGAATTTTCATATTGTGTGTGATGCTATTACAGATGGTTTGATTCTTCCTTCATATGTGCCCACGAAGAGTCAATTGGCGGATATTTTTACGAAAGCATTGAGACGAAAGCAGTTTGAGTTCCTATTGAGCAAGTTGGGCGCTCGATATCTTCACGCTCCACCTTGAGGGAGTATTACGATATTAGTGTGAACAGACAGTGTGAACATAATGTATATAGAATATTTTGTATTAATTACGCAGGATCTGCAGAACATTCTTTGAAGTGTATATATACACTATACATGTAACCTTTTCAATCAATCAATATGAGAAATATTTTCCCTGAACTTCTTGACATTTCAGACAATTATATTTTGATGTATTAACATTAAAAAAAAAAAAATTTAGGCCTGAAGTCATGACCTTGTAAAGCTGCGGTGCGATGCATTTCTAATCTTTCTCAAAAGTGTAGAAGAAAAGTTAAAAACTAAAGGGAGAAATTTGAGACTTTTATTCAACATGAAAAGCAAATTTATTTCAAACACAATTCGATTATCACTTTTTTTTGTTTGTTTGTTCTAAATGAAAGTACATGCAACATCTATAAGACGATCGATAGTACATGACTAGAATAACAATAAGATGGGTTTGGCTCAACTCGACTCGTGAGCATTAAGGACTCAAATTTCTCAGTGTTCCTTTTTGCCATGTTCATCTAGTTCATTGTTTTGAGCTAGACCCGGGTTCATTATTAGGTTTGGGAATGTGATCTTCAGCACCAAGCCCCTGTTTCATCTGAGCTTGTCTAGCCTGTTTCTCTCTGTTGAGCTCTTGAACTTTCTTCGTCAGCCTACAATTCTCAATAAAGATGCGGTAGTTTTCCAATAAGAGCTTTTCATTTTCTTTCTCCATATCCATCTGCTACAACTAAATAAGGTTAGACACATGAATCAAGATACACAAAAATAAAATCTAAAAGCATGTATAAATGAAAATCAAAATCTTTTTATGACTTTTATTCCAAGTTTTTTTAAAATTTATTTATTACAAAAATGATATGTACCACTGATATACATCCAATACTATACAAGGTAAAAAATCTTTGTATAAAGCAATAATTTGAATATGAAACCTCAATAGGCCTAAGCATATATTTTACCACATGGGCATTGCATCATTGGGACCTTCTATCTTATGTTATTTATAAGATACAGACACTATTACATGAAGAATATAATCACTATGTTGCTTAACAACACCGTTTCAATACATATTATAGACCATTGATCAATGAGTATAATTCACGTCGATCTATGATTCACGTCATGATCAATTGTCAGGAATGTGTAGTGATGCACTGCACAACTATTGTTTTTTAAACATTTTTTTTGAGGGGAGGGGGTGGGGAGAAGGAAAGGAGATGTTTATGATATCGGGGGATGAGATTAGAACACTAATTCATATATAAATGTATGTATGTAGATGAAATTTACAAGAAGTAGCTTACAATAGTAGAGATGAGTTTGATCTCAATGATGGAGTACTAGTGTATTTGGTAGTGATTGAGTTGAATAGTTGCCTTCCGGTAGAGCATGTACTTATACCGGAGCGTTGAATAGGAGGCGAAGATTATTCACCCAAAACGGCATTGTCATAGCTGTAAAGCCCTTATTTTGCTTCATCTTTTGTCATCATGAATATACAATAATCGTGATACATCCATACAAGTCTTGTTTTGATCATGCTCCGGAAATGATATCAAACGTGAAACCTTCGTGTTTATGCCATTTTAGCGGAGAAAAATCTGGGAAGATTTTCATGTGCAGAAAAGAAGGTTACACATTTTTTAAATTGACTGACATGATAAACAACGCGGACAATGACAACTAAGATTTATTCATTAATCGTGTTTTACTTGATTTGTAATAATGATTTGTTACACCTAATCAATAAATTTAAACAAAATTAATAGTCATCTTGCCATGTATCATGTTATTCTTATTCAATCTTTTTGCAATTGGAAATTTTGTTTCTCATATAACCAAATTTATAATATCAAATATTGGATTATTTTAGATAAACTATTTTATACTTCTTGATGTTTGTGATAAGATATCATGCATAAAGATCAATGAATCATTTACTAAAGTGGTAGAAATTTTTTAACACACGAAAAGGGTAAAATTTATATTTTTTTATTGAATTTGAAATAAACATATGCTTATGTTGAATTAACATTTCTCTCAAACGCTTAAGTTAGGTAGATAATTAAATTTTTATATACTTTAAGAGACCCTTCAAGTGTGGGCGTGGCTCTTTTTATGTAGGGAGTTAGAGAATTAACATTTTATATATTTTAACACATCAAGTGTGAGCCTTTTTTATATAGTTTTCCTAACACTTGCTAGGGTCTGAAATTATGGCCTCTTGCTCTGATACAACGTTGAACACTTTATATATTCAATACGTCTCTTCGAGCGTGAGCCTGTTTTTAGTTTTATTTGGTGGGCCATCACTTGATTTTTTTGAGGGCCTTTTTTTTTGGCCCATCACTTGATTTATTGTTTGTTTGTATACTTTTTTTGTTTGTTTATATACCATGTTGAATCATCATATTTCCCAAAAACAGATCGAGACGTAGATAATTAACATTTTAGATATTTCAATACGCCCCTCAAATGGGTAAATTTTAGTTTTTTTCTTTTTGCCCAACACTTGATTTTCTTTGTTTGTATACCTTTTTCGTTTGTATACCATGTTGATCTAGCATAGTTCCAAAAAGCTTAAGCACATTTTATATATGTCAACACGCCCCCTCAGGTGGACACTCTTTTAGGTTTTTTTGTCAGCCCACCACTTGATTTTCTTTGTTTGTATACCATGTTGAAGTAGCATAGTTCCCATAAGTTTAAGCTGATCGGAAGATAGGTAATTAACATTAGGAGATAGATAATTAACATTATATATATATATATTTCAACAGCCCCCTCAAGTGTGTGCGTTTTTTAGTTTTTTTGGTGGCCCAACACTTGATTTTGTTTGTTAGTTCGGGAAGACTGTGTTTGTAGCGGGGTTTGAACTCATGACCTCTTGCGCTGGTATCATGTTGAATTATCATTTCTTCTAAAAAGTTAAGCTGAGAGGGAGATGAATAATTAGCATTTTATATACTTAACAATTTAACTAAAAACAAAAATGGTTTTTATTTGAAATAATCAGAACATAGTGACAATTATTGAGTTTACATACCAATTCAGTATACAATGAAAGGAAAATAACTTCAAATGGCTAGTGGATCAACTCGGCTCAATTTCCTAGTCATATATCCCTCTCATTCTCTAAGTCCCTACCACTCCTTAGAAGATGCATATTTGAACAAATAGTATATATATTTATTATTAAGGGATTGTAAGGAAAATTTTATTTTATTAAGAAATAAGGTGATGATTCAAATTATGGTTGATACCAATAAATGACATGACCTTATATGTTAGGAACTTAGGTCAAGTACAATCCTCTTGAACAAATACGATGTTGTATGCAAGAATCTCTTAATTATGTAGAACCTAACATAGATTGGATACGAGTTACATATAAATGAATTTAAGCAACGACTTTTGAACAACATTCTTTTACCATTTTACTAAAACCAATTAATGTTAGTAAATATGGATAATCTCTCCAACACCCCCTTTCATGTGCGGGCAATCTCTCCCAGCACATGCACAATATAATTGGGGTGCAACACGCTCCTCAAGTGTGGGTAATCTCTCCCAACACTTGCACAACATAAATTATAAAAATAATGTTCATATCTCATGGCCTCCGGCTCTGATACCATGTTAAGATCAAACACTTACCATCTACTGAAACCAATTGGTGTTAGCAAATGTGCTATTATATTTCCTTATGGTAGGTAATCTCTCCCAACAAACCAAATCAAGAATACTTCGATCAATGTGAAATCAATCCAAGAATGAAAAAAATCAAATGCCATAATTTAGTATAGAAATAAGACAATAAAAAATAAGTCACAAAGTCCTTAATGAACAAGTAATTTTCATTTCACTTTTTTAGGTAAATATGAAAATTTTATTTAATTATGGTAAAATTTTTACATCCTACCAAAAAACTAAGAAAGTTCCATTCGAGCTATACAACCTACATTAAATGCTGAATAGAGGTTAAATTTGATGATTTTTTTGAAGAATAAGACCCTGAGGTGATATGCATCAAGAAAGCACCCGGCTAATAACCCTAGATAATATATAGGGGGAATGAGGGAGAAGGACAAAAATATTTCATCAATTAAGTAGAAGGACAGTCTTTTGAAACTTTTGCATAAAGGACAAAACTATTTATCCACTATCGAAATTCACTTGTGTTCGAAATTCATTTGTTTAAATTCACCGCCGAAATTCATTTGTCGAAATTCACTAATTTTCAAAATTCATTGTCGGGATTCACCGATTTTCGGGATTCACCGTGTCAAAATTTCTTGTCGAAATTCAACGATTTCGGGATTCACTAGGGAGATTCACCGATTTTCGGGATTATTTGTTTGTCCTTCTCGCATTATAAAAATTATGCGGTTGTCCTTCTCCCTATAAAAAATATGTAGTTGTCCTGTTGCTTAATAATATTTCAGATTGTGTCCTTATCCCTAATTTCCCATAATATATATTGGGGTTTTTCAAACTAATAACTTTCCAACTATGAGACCATTTTAGCCGAGTCCCACCTGATCTCTGAGTGATCGGAAATGATAATAAAGAAGTCCAATACAAGTCGTATTAATAGGTGTGTCTCTTTCGTCTCTGAAAAAAAAAAAAAAAAAAACACTATCTAATGATGTATCAAATAGAATCAATAGTTCTCTTTATTTTAATGCAATTCCACAGAACTAAAATATCATACTCAAACCATATCTGATCTATCATTCATATATAGCCAAAATCGGAAATGTTGCTAAACAAGGCCTTTTTATTTTACGATGTAATATATATAAATCAAACTATTATTACAAAAGTGACGTACATTCTTTTTTTATTCGAATAGTGATATCTGAACCAATGAATCTTTTCAGACAATTATATTTAGATGTATTAACTTTTAAATAATAAAAAATTAACAATTATATTTAGATGTCTTAACTTTTAAATAAAAAAAATTAGGCGATAAGTCATGGCCTTGTAAAGCCATGCCAGGATGCCTTTCCGATCTTTAATTTCTCAAAAGTGTGTAGACAAAAAGTTAAAAACTGAAGCGAGAAATTTGAGACTTTTATTCATCCACGAAAGCAAATTTATTTCAAACACAACTGGATTATCACTCTTTTTTTTTGGTTCCAAATGAAAGTACACGCAAAATCTGTAAGGTGATCGACAGTAAACAACTAAAATATCAATGAGGTTTGCTTGGCTCAACTCGACTCGTGAGCATTAAGGACTCAAATTTCTCGGTGTTCCCTCTGCCCATGTTCATTGTTTTGAGCTAGACCCAGGTTCATTATTAGGTTTGGGAATGAGATCTTCAGCACCAAGCCCCTGTTTCATCTGAGCTTGTCTAGCCTGTTTCTCTCTGTTGAGCACATGAATTTTCTTCTCCAGCCTACAATTCTCAATAAAGATGCGGTAGTTTTCCATCAAGAGCTTTGCATTTTCTTTCTCCATATCCAACTGCCACAACTAAATAAGGTTAGACATATGAATTAAGATACACAAAAATACAAAAATCTAAAAGCGTGTATAAATGAAAACCAAAATCTTTTTATGACTTTCTATCCCAAGTTTTTTATTAACATTTTTTTTTATTTATTTACAAAATTGATATGTACCACTAATTTAGATCAAATACTATACAAGGTAAAAAAAATCTCTCTATAAAGCAAGAACTTGAACATGAAACCTCTATAGCCCTAAGCATATGTTTTACTACTTGGGCATTGCATCCATGATGTCCTTCTATCTTATGTTATTTTTAAGACATATATTATCTTACATGAATAATATTTTCACTATGTTTCTAAACAACACTATTTTACTACATAATTATAGACCATTGATCAATGAGTATAATTCATTTCGATCTATGATTCACATCATGATCAATTGCCAGAAATGTGTAGTGATGCAATGCACAATTATTGTTTTTTAAACAATCATTGAGGGGATGGAGGGGGGATGGGATGGGGAGAAGGAAAGGAGATGTTTATGACATTGGGGGATGAGATTAGAACACTAATTCATATTTAAATGTACGTATGTAGATGAAATTTACAAGAAACAGCTTACAGTAGTAGTGATGAGTTTTGATCTGAATGATGGGGTACTGTGTATTTGGTAGTGATTGAGTTGAATGGTTGCCGTCCGGTAGAGGGAAAGTATCATGTACTTATACCGGAGCGTTGAATAGGAGGCGAAGATTATAATTCACCCAAAACGGCATTGTCATAGCTGTGAAGCCCTTACTTTAATCAATCTTTTGTCATTATGAATATACAATAATCATGATATAACCATACAAGTCTTGTTTCGATCATGCTCTTGACATGATATCAAACGTGAAACTTTCGTGTTTATGCCATTTCAGCTCTGTTTTTAAGCGGAGAAAAGTATGGGAAGATTTTGGTTTACAGAAAAAGGACGTTACGCATTTTATGAAATGATGAAGATGACAAACAACGCGGGCAGTGACAACTAAGATTTATTCAGAAATCTTGTTTTACTTGATTTGTGATCATGAATTGTTACACTTAAGTCAATAAATTTTTAACAAAAATAATAGTAATCTTGCCATGTATCATGTTATTCTTATTCAAAATTGATTCATATAACCATCTTAATGCATTTTGAAAATTCGTTTCTCATATAACCAATTTTATAATATCAAACATTGGAGATTTTTAAATAAACTATTTTAGTCTTATTTATTTTTTGTTAAGGATATCGATCACGCATATAAAAACCAATGAATCATTTACTAAAGTTGTAGAAAATTTTAACAGGTGAAAAGGGTAACATTTATATGCTTTATTGAATATGAAATAAGCATTTGTTTATGTTAAATTTACCATTTCTCTTAAAAACTTAAGGGAGCTAGATAATTAAAATTTTATATAATATAACACGCCCTTTCAAGAGTGGGTCTTTTCTTATGGAGGTAGATAATTAACATTTCACGTACTTTAACCGTCCCTTCAAGCATGAGTATTTTTATATGGTTTTTTTAGAAAGGCCTAACCGTTGTTTAATGGTGTTTGAGAGACGTTTTGCATATTTTTTTGTTAGGTATAGAGGTGGTAATTAAAAGCAAAAAATCGCAACAAGCTGCCGGATTCTGGGATATGACAGTGGCGATTAATCAAGAACTCTAGCTGGTGATGAATCGACATAGTGATCCACTACTGGACTGCCCAGTTGCCTGTTAACTTATGTATATGGTTTACAATGCATATTATTCGGAGTTTGTGGTTGGGTATAGAGACCGGCAGGAGCAAGAGCACAAATTCTTCTCAGAGAACGACCTCTCCAATGATGAGACGAGATTGTGGCACCGAGTGATTTGCAGTAGGATTTTGCCTACCACTCCTGTATTGGATAGAGCAGTTCCATCCCACTGATCTTGGTCAGGTTATCTTTGATTATATCCACGACATAGCCAGATCCAATGGGATCCATGATCTTCCATTTCCGAGTATGCTTATAGATTTCATGCGTGCAACTGGCCTGCGCAACATCACGGAAGATGAGTGGTTTTCCAACCACAGGCACTAGGAGCGAGGAGACCTATGGCACCAGCTGCAGATACTAGAGGAGGAGTAGATCATCCTCACGGATCCTGAGAGCCCCACGAGCTGCCCCGCCCTAGATACAGTTCCTCATGCGCATTTCCGAGCAGTTACAGAGGATAGATGAGACTCGGGGGCAGGATAGTGCCCGTTTGACGGAACTAAAGTTGGAGGTCCGCAGCATTAGATAGAGTTTATGGCGGGCCCAAGACCATCCACCCGACCTCCTATCGTACCTCCGGTCCGTTTTTACTCTCCCGGGCCTTCTTCAACAACTGGACCCTCCACTTCTTCTACTCTAGATGATACTTCCGATGTTTCTCCATAGTTTTTATTATTACCTACTCACCTGACTTGGCACTATTTATATTTGGTTCGTATATTTGGCTACTATCATTACTATTTGCCCATGTCCTAGGGCTATGTTTTTAGTATGTGTTAAAGTTGTCCGACATTGGACACTTGATATTGTATCACCCACCATATTAATTAAGAGATGGACTTCCCTCACCTCATAACCTAGGTTTTGAGGATGAGGCTCCTCCTCTTATATGGGTTTGGGCCTAGATTTCTACAGTATGTTAACTTATTTTCTCATTAAGCTTAAATCGTTTGTCGCTTATTTTTAGCTTGTTAGTGCTATATCGAGAGGGTGAGTGACTAGTAAATTGATTATATGGTGCTGTTTGACATAATAGTTGCCAGGCGCAGACGCAGGATCCCGGGTAAGGGGGTACGATACTATGGGCGAGTGTAAATTTTTAGGGGGAGCAAAAAAAATACACAACATACATAATAGTGTTTTTTCCGGATCTAAGGGAGGGCACTTGCTCCCCCTCCCCTCCTCCTACATCCGCCCTTGATAGTTGCGAGGTTCGTCTAGTGTTTCTTTTGCAGCTATTCTTTTCGTTCGACTTCCGTGAGTTCGTTGTGCGACTTTGAGACAGATTTGATAGTCCACGCCGATTCCTAGTAAATTGTAATTTTTCTCCATTCTTTTCATTACTTAGTTACATTGGTGACAATGTAAGATTTCAAGTGGGGAGTAGGCACTTATACTTGTGAAATGAATGCAACATGAAAGAATCATGCTTAGTTTTTTGCTTACTTCCGAGTTAAAGTCAAGGCCTAAGACAACTTTAAACACTATGAATTTTTAATTTACCATTTTTTTTTCCTGAAAAAATGGATAAAAAAAGAAGTTAACCGGAAGAAGTAAGTCTGTATTAGTCATCAATCTTAGTGTAGAGTTGATTTTATTGAGCACATCTAGCTTAGTATGTTGTATGTGATTTCAAGACAAAGTACTATGCGAGTTGATTATCAACATACTTGACGCTTGAACCTTGTTTCATTTTTTTGCACACTTAAGTAAGGAAAAAAAAGTCTTGAGTACATTTTGGCATGAAGGAACCAAAACGGACTTGTGAGTGAACGAAGATGATCCGTCAAATACCAGATTTATCCAGTAGGGGGCAGGAAAAAGAAAGAAAAGAAAGTAAACTGCCTGAAAAGCAAAAACAAAAAATTAAAAGTATTGGTGTGAGGGATGCAGGTTCATAGATGTGGTGATAGGAGATTCTTGCTAGGCACCCACCATTGCAAGTATCCTTCGGCCCTCGCAAAAATTTAAGGCTAGGTGCATGCTCTCTAATTCTGGTTTGTCAAGAAGAATTTTGGCAGAGGCTGCCAGCACAACTTGCTACTCAATTAACATGGGACCTCACATAGGGATCAATCTCAAAACACCAATTGAGATGTGGCTAGACAAGACCGTAGATTACTCAAATCCAAGGCTTTTTGGGAGCACAAATTATTATCATGCGAGTGAAGGTAAGATTTAGCCAAAAGTCAAGAAAAGGGTATTTGTAAGGTATGTAGATGGAGTGAAGAGGTATATAATATGGTCATCAGCTGTGAATAGGGTTATATTCCACACGAGCTTGATCTTTGATGAAAATTCTATGCTCAACTCATCTGTGAGGAGCTCACCAGAATCTGAAACCATAGCTGAATCTGAATATGAGAGAGTTGACAAACGTGTGGAGATTCAGGTCAAGTCTGATGAACATCAACAATCAGCTGAGGACATCCAACACTCATCTGATCTGGTAGAACTAGAGATAGATCCAAACCAGACATCTAAAAATGGGTCAGCTGATACTCAAACAACTGAAGTTGGTCAGTAAATTATCGCTCTCAACAGAGCTAGAAGGACCAATGCTGGACCTCCCAAGAGGTATATGTTTGTGGACATTGTTGGATAAGCACTTTAAGTTGCAGAAGAGGTGGATGGATCTGAGCCATCCACTTTAGGAAAGCAGTGACATGATCTGAGACATCTTAATTGCTTGCTATCATGAGAGATGAAATAAGGGTCACTAATAAAGAATCATACTTAAGATCAATTCAAACAACCAAGGGAAATGAGGAAATTCACTTGTAAGTCTTAAAGAAGGAAGGAGTCTTTTCAGCTGAGGGAATCAAGTATAAGGCACGTTTGGTTGCAAGATGGTTCAATTAGAAAGATGGGGTGGACTATGATGAAATATTCTCACCAATAGGTAGACACACTTCCATCATGGTGATACTTTTCATGGTGGCACATTAAGATCTTGAATTTGAGCAGTTAGATGGGAAAATAGATTTTCTACATGGTAATAAAGAGATATATATGGCTCAGCCAAAGGGGTTCCAAGTTCTTAGAAAATAAGGGTATGTGTGCAAGTCGGGGAAGTCCTTGTATGGACTTAAGAAAGCTCCAAGGCAGTGGTACAAGAGGTTTGATAGATACATGATCCAACTGGGCTATGACATAAGTCCATATGATTGTTGTGAATAACGCAACAAACTGAAAGATGGATCAGTCATCAATCTTGTTCTGTATGTGGATGATATGTTGATAGCTGCTGAAAATAATTATGATGTTTAGAATCTGAAAGACATTCTCAGTGCCGAATTTGAGATAAAAGATTTGGGTGCAACAAAGAAAATTCTGGGAATGGAGATCTATAGAGACAACGATCAGAATAAGCTATTCTTGCCTCATAAGGACTATCTTTAGAAGATATTGTCCATATTTGGTATTTCAACCGCCAAACCAATAGATACTCTAGTGGCATCAAATGTTCATCTATATGTTTATGCTTCACGGTTAGCTGAGGAGAAGAAGTACATGTCAAAAGTTTCATATGCTAGTGCAGTAGGCAGTCTGATGTATGCAATGGTCTCTACTAGGCTTGATTTGGGTCAGGCAGTTAGTGTTATCAACAGTTTTATTGCTCAACCTAGAAAGAAACACTTGAAAGATGTGAAAACGATGTTTAGGTACCTTAGACGTACAAAAGATGTTGGTCTCATTTATAAAGGTTAAACTCAGTGTCTGGTCATAGGGTTCTGTGATGCTGATTATGCTGGGTATGTGGACAGTAGGAAGTCAATGACTGATTATATTTTCACTTTGGGAGGCTCTGTAGTAAGTTGGAAGGAAAATTTAAAGGCACCAATGACATTATCTACCACTGAGGCATAATTCATGGCACTTGCAGAGGAAGCCAAGAAGGAAATCTGGTTTAAAGAACTAGTGAGTGATTTGGGTCTGCATCAAGACCAAACTGAGATTTATTATGACGATTTGAGTGCAATATGTTTAGCTAAGGATCAGGTTCATCATGAGAGAACCAAACATATTGATGTGAAGTATCATTTTTTAAGAAATGAGAAGAGAATACATGTGATAAAGATTAGCACTCATGAATATCCTGCTGATATGCCCACTAAGTCTGTTCAGATGGGCAAGTTTTAGTTGTGTCTGGATTTGCTTAAAAACTAAGGCTGTTAAATCTGTCGTATGAGAAGACATGTCTAAAGAAGGATAAGTCTGGTACGGTACATCTGTCATTGATGAATGCATCTGGTATAATACATTTGGTTATGCAATATTTTTGAACGAGAGTTCAAGTCAAGGTGGATATTTGTTAGTCAAGGTGACTTGATCTCTACGTCTGAATATGACAAAGCTAAAGTTTGGAAAGTTCAGTTGGGTGATGGTCAGTTGAGCTTAATTGTTCAAGCTTTGGAGAACACCTGAAGTGGTGTTTAGCTGAGATTTGTGTTCAGCCGAGTGATATCAGCTAAGTATGTTGAACATGTTTGGATTAGTTTTGCATCTGAGTCTGGTTACATCTGGAGGTTTCAGCTGAGCTCTGAAGATCACAACTGAGGGTATTTCTTAGAAATACGCATGGGGCATATATCAAGGATACAAAAATATCGCCATTTATTGTAATGTGGTTGAAAGGACTAGTCAGTGATTTGGGTCTGCATCATGATCAAGCTTAGATATGTTTTGACGATTTGAGTGCAATATGTTTAACTAAGGATCGGGTTCATAATGAGAGAACTAAACATACTGATGTGAGCCATCATTTTTTGAGAAATGAGAAGAGAATCCAGGTGAGAAACATCAACACTCATGCAAATCATGCATATATGCTCACCAAGTCTGTTCAGAAGGGCAAGTTTCAGTTCTATTATTATTTGCTTAACATCCAAAGTTGTTAAATATGTTGTATGAGAAGGCAAGTCTGAAGAAGGAGAAGTCTGGTACTGTACATCTGGCATTGAGGAATGCATCCGGTACAATACATCAAGTTATGCAATCTGTTTGAACGAGAGTTCAAGCAAATATTGAGATTTGTTAGTCAAGGTGACTTGATCTCTTTGTTTGAATCTGGCTAAGCTGAAGTCTAGGAAGTTCAGCTGAGCTAAATTGTTCAAGCCTGAGAGATCAGATAAAATGGTGTTCAGCTAAGATCTGTGTTGAGCCGAGTGGTCTCAGCTAAGTCTGTTTAACATGTCTGGATTAGTTTTGCATCTGAGTCTGATTACATCTGGTGGTTTCAGCTGAGCTCTGAAGATCACAACTCAGGGTATTTTTGGGAAATACGCATAGAACATATGAAGGATAGAGTTTAATTACCAAGGCTATAAATATCCACATTTATTGTAACGTAGACAAGCAGTATCTTTGTAAAAGTCTGTGCATAGTAAAATATCTCATTTCCTGTTCGTGGAGTAGTCGATACAATACCGAAAATCATGTTAAAGCATTGTGTTCTTCTTGCTTTGGTTTTGTTTGTGTTTGTTTACGTTAATTGGTCTGTGTTTCTGGTTCTTCATTTGCAATCCATTACAAAAGTGACCTACATTCTTTTTATATTCGAATAAATAAAACCATTATTACAAAAATCACCTACATTTCTTTTTATATTCGACTAGTGATATGTATCTGAACCAATAAATATTTTCAGAAAAAAGATTTAGGCCTTAAGTCATGACTTTGTAAAGCTATGCAAGGATGCTTTTCCAATCATTCTCATAAGTGTTAAGTCAAAAAGTTAAGAACTGAAGCGAGAAATTTGAGACTTTTATTCATCTATGAAAGCAATTCATTTCAAACACAACTAGATTGTCACTTTTTTTTCCAAATGAAAGTACATGCAATATCTATAAGGTGATCGACAGTAAACAACTAGAATAACAATAAGGTGGGCTTGGCTTAACTCGACTTGTGAGCATTAAGGACTCAAATTTCTCAATGTTTCTTCTGGCCATGATCATCCAGTTCATTGTTTTGAGCTAGACCCAGGTTCATTATTAGGTTTGGGAATGAGATCTTCAGCACCAACCCCCTGTTTCATCTGAGCTTGTCTAGCTTGTTTCTCTCTTTTTAGCTGTTGAACTTTCTTCGTCAGCCTACAATTCTCAATAAAGATGCGGTAGTTTTCCAATAAGAGCTTTTCATTTTCTTTCTCCATATCCAACTGCCACAACTAAATAAAGTTAGACGCATGAATCAAGAGATACACAAAAATAAATAAATGAAAACCAAAAGGTTTTTATGACTTTCTATCTCAAGTTTTTTTTAACAATTTTTTTATTTACATAATTGATATGTACCACTGATTTTGATCAAAGACTACATAAAGTAAAAAATCTTTTTATAAAGCAAGAATTCGAACTTGAAACCTCCATAGGCCTAAGCATATGTTTTACCACTTGGGCATTGCATCATTAAAGACCTTCTATCTTATTATATTTATAAGACATATACTATATTACATGAAAAATATTATCACTCTGTTGCTTAACAACACTATTTCACTACATAATTATAGACCATTGATCAATGTGTATAATTCACGTCGATCTATGATTCACATAATGATCAATTGCCAGGAATGTGTATTGATGCAATGCACAACTATTGTTTTTCTAAACCTTTTTTATAGGGGATTGGGGGGGGGGGGGGGGGGGGGGAGAGAAGGAAATGAGATGTTTATGATATCGGGGGATTAGATTAAACACTAATTCATATATAAATGTATGTGTGTAGATGAAATTTACAAGAAGCAGCTTACAGTAGTAGAGATGAGTTTTGATCTGAATGATGGAGTACTTTGTATTTGGTAGTGATTGAGGTGAATGGTTGCCGTCCAGTAGAGGGAAAGTATCATGTACTTATACCGGAGCGTTTAATAGGAGGCGAAGATTATTCACCCAAAACGGCATTATCATAGCTGTAAAGCCCTTATTTTGCTTCATCTTTTGTCATCATGAATATACAATAATCGTGATATAACCATAGAATTCTTGTTTTGATCATGCTCTTGAAATGATATCAAACATGAAACTTTCGTGTTTATGCCGTTTCAGCTCTGTTTTTTAGCGGAGAAAAATATGGGAAGATTTTGATGTGCAGAAAAGGAGGTTACACATTTTTTGAAATGACGGACATGATAAACAACACGGATAGTGACAACTTAGATTTATTCAGAAACCTTGTTTTCCTTGATTTGTAATCATGAATTGTAGAAAATTAGTCTTCTTAATTTTTGTGTTAAGGATATCATGCATAGCAAGACCAATGAATCATTTAGTTGTAGAAATTTTTAACACATGAAAAGGGTAACATTTATATTATTTATTTAATATGAAATAAACATTTGCTTATGTAGAATTACCATTTTTTTCAAAAACTTAATGAATGTAGATAACTAAAATTTTATATATTTTAACACGCCCTTTCAAATATGTGCCTTTTATATGGAGTAACATTTCATATACCTTAACACGTATATTCAAGTGTGAGCCTTTTTATATAGTTTTTTTTAGAAAGACCTAACAGTTTTTTTGGGAATACTGTGTTTACAATAGAGTTTGAACTCAGGACCTCCTACTCTAATACAGTGTTAAATTATCATATTTCCCAAAAGTTTAAGCTGATTGAGGGTTAGATAACATTTTATATATTTCAACACTCCCCTCAAATGTGAGTTTTTTTTTTAATATTATAGTTTTATGGTTGGGTCATCACTTGATTTCTTTTGGGTGCATTTTTTTTAAGTTTATTTGGTGGCCCATCACATGATTTTTTATTTTTATTTTTGTTTATATACCTTTTTTTTTGTTAGTATATCATGTTGAACTACAATTCTTTCCAAAAGTTTATTGCGAGTCCGTTAATTAATATTTTATATACTTTAACACATGCTTCTTAAGTGTGGACCTTTTTCTAGTTTGTTTGGTGGCCCAACACTTGATTATCTTTGTTTGTACACATTTTCTCGTTTGTATACCATGTTGAACTAAAATCTTTCTTAAAAACTTAAGCTAATTGTGAGATAGATAATTAACAATTTATATATTTCAAAGCGTCCTCGAAAGTGTGAGTCTTTTTATATAGTTTTTCTGGTGGCCCAACACTTGATTTTGTTTGTTTTTTTTGGAAGACTGTGCTTGCAGAGTGGTTGGAACTAATGACTAATTGCTCTGATATCATGTTGAATTATCATTTCGGCGATATCATTTCGGAGTCCTACACGCAAAGATATCGGCGAAATAGGGAGATGATAATTAACATTTTATAAATTTTAACAGTTTAAACTAGAAACAAAAAATAATGTTTTTTTTAAAAAATAATCTGAACATAGAGACAATTATCGTGTTTATATACGGATTCATTAGACAATGAAAGAAAATAAGTTCAAATGACTAGTGTATCAACTCATCTTAATGTCCTAGTCATAATTCCTTCTCATTTCCATTGAATCCCTGCCTCTCTGACGTCAGCAGTCGTGAACTTCCCAGTTTTTCACTATTTCAGGTCGAATTTGGCCTATATAAAAACCAAATTAGGTCAAATTTTCACACAACTACATACAATAATTTTCTTTTCAGTATCTTAGATTTTTATTTCCCATAACTATTGATTTAGGTTAAATTTCTTGCATCAAATCCAGCGCATTGCTGACATCATCGGCGCTGCCAGCTAAGCACATCTTCAGTAATTTGGCGATATCTTTGCGCGTAGGACTCCGATTTACGCGATTCAAGCTGAGTTGGAAATATTATTCAATTCCCTACAACTTTGATGAAGGCCAGTTTTCCAGAAAATGCCTCTAAGGGAGATGAAAATTCAGATTAGGTGACAGAAGTATGAAAACATCCACGATGCTTGATCCGTTTCAACTCTTTAACTTTGGGCACATGTTTCCACCTCTCAAAATCATGTTTCCATCATCAAATGCACTTCTCTCGGGATCACGATCAACTTGGAACTCATAATGTGTATCAATCGCATGTCGGGATCCCGACTTCAAGGAAAAGTGAAAACCATCTTAGTTGGAATTCATAATGTGTATCAATTGTACGTTGGGATCCCGACTTCAAGAAGAAGTGAAAATCTCTTTTCTTGGAACAATTATTTAGTTATCTAGGATCACGACTTGACCAAAAAGTGATATTCTGCATTCTTGATACTTGTCTCAAGTCTCAACCCGGCGTGCGCCCGACCTACTCCTCGGGTGTCGATTTTCGTCGCGAACTTGTTTTTTGCGCCATTTCCTCATAAGAACTACGTTTTCGACGAATTTCGAACCGTTGCGATCTTCGTCATGCCCTCTATCATGCCGTGCCTATAACAAACAAAAACAAGAAAACCAAGCATGACACATGGCAATAAAATGCACACGATTCACCAAAAAATATGGAGATTTTGGACGTAAACGTCATGTCGTCTCGTGATTAACCCGTGGGGAAATGTGCCCATAAAAACCACTTAACTACCCTAAAATAACATTGAATAGGCTACAAATAGGGGTAAAATGTGCACAAAAT
This sequence comes from Gentiana straminea, assembly GCA_036785695.1. Classification (NCBI taxonomy): domain Eukaryota; kingdom Viridiplantae; phylum Streptophyta; class Magnoliopsida; order Gentianales; family Gentianaceae; genus Gentiana; species Gentiana straminea. The sequence goes on from JAVUPR010000114.1 coordinate 5,232,304, forward strand.
TATAGCAAAGTTGACACTTATCAACTACCCCCCATTTAGCGTTTGCTCGCCATCGAGCAAATCAAGAGATTCAAAAATAAATCATGAGATCAACATTGCGATCATATGGGAAACCAACATATCCAATGACTAAAAACTTGTCAACAAGCGAATAGACACGAGCCAAAACATATCTCATCCTGAAAGAAAAATGTGTGTGTGTGTGTGTGTACAGCTTGTCAATCATCCATTATAGTCAACCGGCTCAGATTATAAATGCATGACTAATGTTGTTACACCATAGTTTATACTTCATAAGCATCTCCCCTAATCGAGGTCAAATCAAAGCTAACTAAGGTCAGGCAGGGTTTGCATGGTTGTAGCATTAGGCTAGGTACGGGGCTAAATGAAAGGATAAAAGGAATATCAAAAGAGAAAAACGAGTGAGTTTAATCAAACCATGTTGAATTTAGCTCATAGCTCACCTCCCTTCAGCACCGTAGAGTAAGACGTAAAAGGGTGGCCACCAAGATAAAACTCGAAGATAGCTTGCAAAAATAGTTGTTACCAAGAACAAGCTAACCAAGAATTCAAGAACATCCACTCCAATTTACTTCATCCCATCGTCATGCATTACATTGGAAATATTAACTCGAAAGCTTTCTTCCACATTTCTTCACTCAACTTTATTCCAACAATTTATTCAATTTTTTTTTTCTGTTTTTGATTGATTTTTTTAATGAACCAAACACCAATACTTCATTACCCTTCTCATTCTTAGTATAAAAGATCCACCAACACCATTTTTGGATACACATCTCCACCACCCTACACTTTTGCTAGCAAGTGTGTCCAAATAAGATTAAAACTCACTCGTAGGGTGCCAGAGAAACGTAGACCACATATAAAGGCTAAGGGTTGGTAATAATAGGCTAATCAATGAATGGATAAGTTCGGGTGGGGTCTAACCACACTACAAAGGCTTAGAGGGGTTTCTGTGGAAATTATGTATAGGGTTGGCTATTTGGCTTTGGTCGGGTCAAAGAAATACCAAGACAGTCATCCCTTAATCTACCAAGATTGACCTTTCTATTTCGCCTCGAAGTTAATGGTATAAGTTCTAGGAAACATATTAATGTCTATGGTATCTATAAGCATTCACTAATCAACCACAACTCATGAAAGCAAAGCTATTACGTGCATACAAATTCCATTTCCACAACAAGATAAAGGTTTGACTTGCATGCATTCAACTCATGACTAATAATTCACCAAAGAATACCATGATTTTGCATATAATTCGCAACATCAAAGCCATTAAATTTTTTAAAAATGGCTCAATTTTACTCATTTAGACCAAATACCAAGTATATAACTTATTCGATGGATAAAAATTAAAGCACATAGTCAAGTGAAACTAAGTCTACCACCCCCTACTTAAAACGGAACACCATCCTCGATGTGTGAGTGACAAAGTAAAGAAAGACTTAGCTAAACCGGCAATAGGGCATAACGATGCCAAATGATAACCGCCAATGTATCTTCCATGGTACCTGTGTAATCACATCAAAGAACAACCAAGAAACCGCTACGACAAAAGGCCGAAACTTCAAATGTAGGTAAGCACAAGTATGAAGATGTATAGTGTTATTACTGATCGATCAAGAAGTGATGGTGATTGTGAGTAAAGATAAAAGAATAACAAGTAAACAAACACATAAACAAGAATAAAACAGATTTAACGTGGTTTCCGGCAATGTGCCGACTACTCCACGAACAAACGAGGATATTTTATTATCACCAGAAAGTTACATGAAGTTACAATAATACAGACGGTATTTAGAGCCTTGGGAATCCAACCCTAACCGACTAAACAGCCAACCCAGTAAATGACTGAAATACCCCAGAAGTAACTCCAACGACTTAGGAAACCATGCAGACGTGTTCCTTAAGTTGCTGACCCTCAGCAGACTTGCCTTCAGTAGGCTTGTCACCAGCAGGCTGATCAACCCTGCTGCTACCTCGAACGAACACCAGATTCAGCAGATGCTTCATGCTCTGCTGACCACCATAACTTCCACAGACTTTGCTGAATGCCACACTCAGCAGACCAGACTCAGTAGCATAGTTTAAGTCACCATTACATATAGCATATAAAATATGGGTTATCATAAGGCATGCAACAAGAATCAAGTGGCGCGGTCCAATTTTCATCTTTTATTTTTCTTATAGAAGAAACAAAACCCTAACAACCTAAAGAAAGTGGGTTGCCTCCCATAAGCGCTATTTTTTTTTATTGTCGTTGGATCGAGTTATTAAGAAATTAAAAGAGAAACATAGAAATACGAGTGAAAAGAAAAATGAACTACCTAAAACATTCTAAGTTTAAAGTCCTTAGCTCGACTTTCCACCCCCAATAATGCTAAGGATAGTTATACCAAAGGAAAGCAAACCGCTGCGTCTCCTTACATAAATCATAGGAATTGAGAACCCCCTCAAAATGGCACAAGAAAGACAAGGGGCTCAATCCCCTCCACCAAGATTGGTTCAAGAAATTCATCGTGCAACGCAACGAATTCACTTTCCCCGAAATAGAGCATGTGCCAATTAGGAGTGATTCAATCACCACGTAATAACAAGTTGGCACAACAAGAGCATCCAAAGACTCAAAAGGACTAACTTCAGCATGTGTCTTAATAGGGCTCACTGAATAAGGAACTGATAATTCAATGGGGACAATATTCATACCTTCTTCATGGCATTCCTTAGGAGTGATTACCTCAGGGAGAGACGGTGGAGATTGAAAACATTCTTCTTCTTTAATGCTCCTCATAAGCCTCTTCTTCTTAACCAACTGCCCTACCCGGCTTGTCAGATCAACCACCTCAGATTCCAAGCGGTGCTGGGAATCCTTCAATTCTTTTACATCTTGACTAAGTTGCTCCACAAAATCTCGGTTGTGCTCTTCGGCGGTGGAGTAACTTGTGGTGGCTGAAAGTATTGTGGATAAGCATCGGGGTGCTGAAACTGATAACTTGGAGGACTCTCCCAATCGTTGTTGTAGGGTGTTGTGTATGGGTGGAACTAATAATATGGTTGTGCTCCAAAACCCATACCACCAAAATTAAATCCTCCAAATGAGTAAGGGAAAGAGCCTTCTTGGCCATATGCATCCATATCTGCGACTCTGGGAAAAAAACAAGAACACAATCAAAGTATCAAGTCACTACCACTACCAGAATATGTGGTGTGACTCTTCAACAAAACATAAAAAAAAGACCTAATGCTAAAAACTCCCGTGATTTTCTGATATCAACCGATTCCTCTGCAACGGTGCCAGAAAACTTGATGGCCAAATTATAGTAAACCAACTTAATCGGCAAAGTACCAGGTCGGTTGTACTACAACGGTGAGCAAAGTCGTATCCCACGAGGAATCCGTCGAGTATCACACTCACGGTTGTATTTAGTTTAGCCTCACAAATAGGGTAAAATTAATTATAACTAGAAAAAGATGAAAATTGCTAACTTGAAAAAATATGATAAAAGGAATAGCTAAATTATGGTAAAAAAACACTACTCTCAATACCTTTACCGAATCACTAGGGACGAGCCTTAACCTACCCAACTTTTAAACCCAACTCATCCCTAGATCATCGTTTAGGCATTAATTTTGTAGTTTTATCACATAATTTAGCTATAATAAATTTAGCTATGCATAATCGAAAAAAAGGAAGCAAGAAATCAAAAAGGAATTGCAAGAAAACATAATAAAAGAAGATAAAATTAAATTACCAACAAAGTAAAAGAAATTCCACAATTGGTTTGTCAATCGAAAGTGAAGAAATCGCAAAAATAAACTAATAATCGTAGCAATTTGGTGCAAGAAATTTAACATAAATCTATAGTTTTTGAAGAAAAATCTAAAACATTGAAAATAAAATTATTGTATGAAGTTGTGTGAAAATTTGACATAATTTGGCTTTTATATAGGCCAAATTCGACCCAAATAGTGGAGAACTCGCAAATTCGCGACTGCTGACGTCATCCAGCGCATTGCTGACGTCATCGACGCGGTCAACTAAGCACATTTCCTGTAATTCAGAGATATCTTTATGTGTAGGACTCCGATTTGCGCGATTCAAGTTGAGTTTGAAAGCTTATTCAATTCCCTCCAACTTTAATGAAGTCCAGTTTCCAGAAAATGCTTCTAAGGGGGATGAAAATACAGATTAGGTGACATCAGTATGAAAACATCCACGATCCTTGATTCTTTTCAACTCTTTAATTTCAGGCACATGTTTCCACCTCTCAAAATCATGTTTCCATCTTCAAATGCCTTTTCTCTCGGGATCACGATCAACTTGGAACTCATAATGTATATCAATCGCATGCCGGGATCCCGACTTCAAGGAAAAGTGAAAACCATCTTACTTGGAATTCATAATGTGTATCAATTGTACGTTGGGATCCCGGCTTCAAGAAGATGTGAAATTCTCTTTTTTTGGAACAATTCTTTAGTTCTCTAGGATCCCAACTTGACCAAAAAGTAAAATTATGCATTCTTGATACAAGTCTCAAGTCTCAACCCGGCGTGCAAGGACGGAGCTCTATAGTGGGCTGGGTGGGCTTAGCCCACCCAGCCCCACTCTCTTTTACCTATATAGATGTTTAATTTTTGATAGTTTGTATTGACACAATTAAATTGCTAATTATATTTAAATTTGTGTAATCGTATTGTTATAATGTATTTTGTGATGTCAATAAAACACGCTTAAATTTATGTTTAATGTTTTATCAAGTCCACCCTACCTTTAAATTTTACTCGGCACTACTCTATCTTATTAACACGTCTCATTTGATTACTCATATTAATTATCAAATGAATTTTTTTATTGTTATTTTATGAATTTTAAGAAAAAATTTGCATCGTAATATAACATTATAAATAATTTTATCCCACTCAAATACAAAATCTTATGAGTATCGAGTGAGTTCTAGTAAAATTTTAAATGTCTAAGAATTTGTTTTCATAAAATAACAATATAAAGAAATGCAACCCACCCGAATACTCATAAAATAACAGTATAAGGAAATTCAGCCCACCTGAATGCAGATTCTTGGCTCTGTCCTTGCCGGTGTGCGCCCGACCTACTCATCGGGTGTCGATTTTCGTCACGAATTTGTTTCTTGCGCCATTTCCTCATACGAACTACGTTTTGGAAGAATTTCGAACCGTTGCGATCCTCGTCACGCCCTCTATCACGCCGTGCCTATAACAAACAAAAACAAGAAAACCAACCGTGACACATGAGAATAAAACGCACACGATTCACCAAAAAAATATGGAGATTTTGGACGTATACGCCCTATCTTCTTGTGATTCAACCCGTGGTGAAATGTGCCCAGAAAAACCACTTAACTGCCCCAAAACACACTGAACAGGCTACAAATAGGGGTAAAATGCGCACAAAATTATAATAAAGTTGACTCTCATCATTCTCCTTAGAAAATGCATATTTGAACAAATATATATATTTATTCTGTAAGGAAAATTTATTTTATTGAGAAATAATGATGATTCAAATTCTGGTTGATACCAATAATTGTCATGACCTTATATGTTAGGTACTTAGGTCAAGTTCAATCAATTGAACAAATACGATGTTTTTTTTGATAAATACGATATTGTATTCAAGAACCTCTTAATTATTTAGAATTTAACATTGATCGGATACGAGTTACGTTTAAATGAATTTAAGCAATGACTTTGAACTAACATTCTTTTTACTCCAATAAGATGATATGAACCAAATCAAGATTACTTCGATCAATGTGAAATTAATCCAACAATGAAAAAAAAAACTTGTCAAAGTTTAGTTTATGTTTTAGTTTAGTTAATGAACAAGTAATTTTCATACAAATAATTTTTTTGTTTAAATGTGAATTTTACTTAACCATGCTATGCAAAATTTACATCATAAATAAAAGAACTTAGAAAGTTCTATCCAAGCTATACAACGTACACTATGCCGAAAAGAGGTTGAATTTGACGATTTCTGAAGCATAAAACCCCTGGGGTGATATGCATCAAGAAAACACCAGCCATTAGCCTCTATTCAGTAGCCCAAAAAAGGTTCAGATGAGGAAAAACTCACAGAGCACATCCCAGAATGTATGAAACACCAAAAACAGTTCATACATCCCAAAAATCAAACAACAAAACCCAAATGTAATAACTGCGGGTATTTATAGGTGTAGATATATGAGAGCTCGCGGAGACTCTTTGAGCACAATGGCGGAGCTACATACAACTGCCCTCCTTATCAAGAAAAATTACACTAATATATGTATAAAGCATATCGATTACCCCCGGCCCTTAAATTTTTTATTTGTTTCTAAAAATTTTATTGCCCCCTCCCCTCCCTTACCGGAGATCCTACGTCTGCCCCTGTTTGGGAATAGTATGATGTGATCTCATGTGTGTTGGTGAGAGGCCAATAACGTTGAGCCAATATGGATTATTTGATTGCATGAGAGATCAACAACACAACTATTTTCTGACCCTCTTGTCAAGTACCCTGAATAAATAAGATGGTAGAACTGTTGATGATCGGGTCCAAGAAGGCATGTCAAAGGAACATGATAAATATGACATGCCCATCTTGTTATGATTGTGGCTTAAATTTAATTAAATAAGAATTGCGTCGTTGGTTGGGATATGATCGCGTGCAACTCACGAATTACTAGCAATAGTACTAGGTCTATCGCAGTATAGTGAAGCCGAGTCAAGATCGAATCCAGAGAGACTAATAAAATACAATTAATCAAGATTGAGAACAATTAAAAGGGTCTATGACCAACAACGGTGCATAAAAGTAGATGGTGGTGACAATGAACACACAAGAGCAAGCACAATTATACTTCTATGAGTTTCTAAAGCATTAATTCTAACTATGAGTGATTAGTTATTCCCCCAATTTATGCAACGATCTTCCTCGTGGTGAATTTTAATTTTTTTATCAGCTACGGGTGCTAACCCCTAATATTTTGATACTTCTATTTGCAAGTACAATAGGTGCCTATGTGCAGTTAACTTCCTTAATTGGTTGTATAAACCCACACTCAATAAGATCTAGAGATAGCCAGCTCAAGACCGAGAACCTCTCTAAGCAGCCGTCAACACTGACTGGCACGTTCCTAGATATCGATCTAGACTATGTCCGAACTAACACTTCACTAATAGTCCTTCATGCTAATTTACGATGACATGCAATTAGTTAATCAGGCTAAAAACATGTGAATTAAATCTGTCGATCAGACGTAGCTGGCGCGATTACCATGAAACATGATTTACTTGGTATCTAGATCTATCGATAAAGACTGTCGAATATTAGGAAAACGCAACCACTATTTCATTATTTCTTCACTAACGACTTAGATCTATACACATACAACGTAAAATAAACTAACTACTACATAGCATAACTAATATAAATAATCAAACCATACTAATCACAAAATAAAAGAACAATATATCTACATTTAAAAAGCCAGAAAATCATACCCTCGATGCCGAGCGCAGATCCTCCACAGATCTCGCCCTACAAGGCGAATCCGTCAGATCCGTGACTAGAACTCATAGAAAATATAAAAGCAAAAGAACTGGCTTTTTATTGCATAGAACTTGTAATATTCAATGTAGAAAGAAAACTGAGGTTGATGCCTCTTATTTATAGTGGTAAAACCTACTTAGCTAACCCTAAAAACTACCCATCGTCCAAGAAAACGCACTTACGCGGCTTCTAGAATGCTCGATTTTGCGGCGGCTTGCTCGCAATTGCGAGGGAAATTTTGTCTCTTTTTTCTCTACCGACTTAACTTGGAAGGTTCTGGAATACTATAGGTCCGATTCTTCATCCATCTTGCTTCATAATTCGTCCTTAACACTTGGCCCAAAAGTTCGTTACTTGAAAAAAGTCCAATAACACACGGAATAATACCAATTCCAGAGATAATAATAATAAATACCAAATACTCGACATGTGAACCCGACATATCGCATTTAACACAAATGGTTCACATTTAATGGCCAAAACAACTACTTTTAGATTAGAATGGGTGAAATGTTGATGTCGTAGGATGTATCATTTTAACCGTCATCAACTACCCCCAATAGCCCTTCGCTCATCCTCGAGCAGAGTATCAAGCGGGATGTACTTCCAAAAACAATCTCCATCAACTACCGCATGTTCAATAGAGATTTCCGGTAAAATATATTTCAAGAAACAATTCATAAGCTTCCCATTAATCACCACTTACCCATGCATCGATGTGTCGTGTGATAAATCGTCGTGATAGTTCATTCGTGAAAATAATCAAGTTATATCGACCTCTCAACCTCAACTTCCTTGTGTATATATACACTCACTCTTCTTGCCTTCAGACTTAGTTACACCACATGAAACGTTACTCAAGCCGGGCGGACTCGGGGACCGAGGACTACTCAAAGGTCATCATTTGTATTGAATTTTTATGTGAGGGTCAAACGTCTTACGTCCCGAATTTGCTTCCCTAATGACTTATGCATTTCGCATTTATTTTAAATTTTGTTGGCGGATTTTCTCTCATGTTTTTTCTTTAAAGCCCACTCCCCCGTTTTGCTTCCATTGTCCTCCAACAATTAGTTAAAATATATACACAGAGAAATATCGATTCCCAGTTAAATAACTCATCATTTCATCTCAAACACACACTGATTACGTGCTCAAATAATTTAATGCAATGGCACAATAACGATTAATAAGTCACTACTTCATGTCACATAACACATGCTTATTCTTTCATACTAAATTGAATATGCTATAGGTAACTTCAAATTATTCTTGTGCTCCGTTTCTATCAATTCCTCACTCATGGCGTTTAATAGGCAAGCTAAAAATAGTGTGGATTTTTTTTCAAAATTTACCCCCTTTCAAGCTAAGACCGCCTACCCCCCACTTATTATAGGCATTGTCCCCAATGACTATGAATAAAATAGAAAATAGAAAAGGTACTTAGCTCTGGAATTGGTCGTCCAAGTACTAAATCATGGAACATAACTGTCGTGAATCAGTTCCCAAGCTATCCATCTTCCAAGTATAATCCTGTGTTGCAAACACTTCCAAAAACCAAAAGTAACATGCGAAGGGAAATAAGAAAATATGGTGGCTGTAATTTTGCATACCAAAGGAATGCATGAAAACAATTTAAGCCACTCGATTCTTTTATTGACCTAAGCAAGATACATAAATTTTAACGAGGTATCACATGATAATCGCTAAGGAAAAAAACCACATTAATCCAGAGTAGGACGATAAAAGATATATGTGATGAAAAAACCTTCTCGATTGTCATACTACTTTATTGACTCAATAATTCAAAACAAACTAATAATAAAGAATGTTTATCAAAAGTAGTTCTGAGTTTATAGTCGCCAGCTCGACTATACTTGTTAAGCTCATTTACCTATATTGCGGGTCGTCCAACATAAGGACTTCCAATTCGGTGTCGAAATTCCGTTCCAGGTAATGCTTTAGCCTATGGCAGTTAACAGTGAATACCTTCCCAGAGCGTTCATCTTGTACCTCATATGCACCTGAATTGAAGACCTTTACGACGACATATGGTCCAAACCAGAGCGAATTGTATACAACACCCCATCTCCAACCTTAAAGGTGCGGTTTAAAATCCTTTTGTTATGCTGGCACTTCGTTCTTTCCATATAAATCTTGGAATTTTCAAATGCCTGCAGTCTGAACTCCTCCAATCCATTCAATTCTTACAATTTCTTTTCACCGGCTAAACTTTCATCAAAGTTTAGGAACCTCGTAGCCCACAGGGCTCTTTGCTCTAGCTCAACCGGTAGATAGAAAGCTTTCCCAAAGACAATCATGTAGAGAGACATCCTAATCGTGGTCCTGTATGTAGTTCTGTGTGCCCAAAATGCGTCATCTAATTTCAGGGACCAGTCTTTCCTCGTGGGATTCACAGTCTTCTCCAAAATCCTCTAACTCTCCCTAATTGTCACATCGACTTGTCCACTCGTCTTAGGATGATAAGCTGCCTTAATCTTATGTCTCACTCGATATCTAATCATCAACTTCTCAAACAACCTGTTACAAAAAATGGCTCCCTCAATCACTGATCATGGCCCTTAGTACCCCAAACCTCTTCAAAATGTTCTTCTTCAAAAATCTCAAGACAACCTTGGCATCATTTGTAGGTGAGGCCACTGCCTCCACCTATTTGGAAACGTAGTTGACTGCTACCAGGATGTAACGATTAAATTTTGACGATGTAAAAGGCCCAACAAAATCAATTCCCCATACATCAAACAATTCCACCTCAAGGATACTATGCAATGGAATTTCGTTCCGCTTAGAAATATTACCTGTCATTTGGCAGGAGTGACAGGTGATGAGAGAAAAATACACCCACTAAAATATTGGTCCCCGGCAACGGCGCCAATTTTTTGATGAGAGAAAAATACACCCACTAAAATATTGGTCCCCGGCAACGGCGCCAATTTTTTGATGAGCGAAAAATTCACCCACTAAAAATACATTTATAATGACTCGCAAAACCGTGGGTAAACTAACTCTCTAACTGGCAGAGTACCAGGTCGATTGCTAGGATAGCTACAGGAGTACGAGGTCGTCCCAAGAGAAATGTGGTTGTGAGTACCAAAATGAACGTCGAACTTAGTCTAGGCGATCAAAGTTTTAGGTGGAGTGATTATACTAATGCGAAAAATAAATTTTTAACTAACGAGATTAACTAGGTGATTAAAAAGCATAGCCGAGCCATGATCCAACAGGTTATCTCCCCACAGGAAAAACTTGATAAGGAGTGTGTTTTATCTGATTCAGTTCATATGATATTCACGGGAGTCAACTCTTTATTCTTGCGTTAAGATGCGAACGGCTCTCACTTAACCCCCACACTAGGTTTATTAACCCTCCCTTTAGAGAGCTAACTCGCCTAACATGGTTGACCGGAATAAAAAACCGTTGAAAAACCTCACAAAAACATAATTTTAACGTATCACTTAGGTTGCCAATCTAACGATTAAGACTATGGTTTAGTGATTTTAAAACATGTTTCGCACATCTCGTAAAAATAAAAATTTCACTTAGGCATAGTCCGGATCGTCACTTAGATTGTCAATCTAACAATCAGGACTATGATTAGTGATATCCATATCTCACATCTCACCGCAAAATACATTTATAAGCTCGATGTAACCGTGAACAAAGTTGTCAATTTTATTCAAAGTTATTAAAATGATCAAAACAAGTTTAAAACATGATTTTATCATAAAAACGTTAAATTAAGCACGACACAACTCCATCTCGTCTCCCAAGGGTTAATTTCACCCGTTTTCACATAATTCGGCTATGTTGAGTTTAACTACTCATATTAACGAAAATAACAACGAAAATAACAAAACGAAAGAAAACAAAACGAAAAAGATAACTACAACTATATAGATATACGTATAGATATATATATAGATATAGATATAGATATATATATATAATATACTTATATATATATATATTTATACTAATTGCATAAAATAAAAGAAAGCAATAAAAAACGGAAACGAAATTATATTAAAACTATAACTAGTCGGGTTATTACACCGACATTATAACGACATATATATTACATATAGGCCCCCAAAACATAAAAATAAAATGGAAGAAGATGAAGGAGAAGAGGAGAAAAGGGGGCAAACGATTCATCTGCTCTGATCCCCTATTTATAGAAAATAAGTTGAAGCCGGACCGGGCCGGAGGTTAGCCGGATCGGTCCGGAATCATCATGAGTGTAACAACTCATCAGCTTCTAGATCCATCGATATTTGATAATTATGCGATTAAAACTTGTAAAATTCGTATCTTGAGTTGTAGACCTCCAAAAAATTGCAAACGAAATGCCAAAATTAAGATCTCGAGAAACTCTACAACTTTCATCAAGGACTCTTCTTCGAGAAAACGTCATTTTGATGAGCCATTTGTATTACCGGTCTTTTTCGGGATTTTCCCTAATACAAATCGATTAGCCACTTGACCACCATTTGAGTTGTAGAAGTCCGATTGACTTGATTCAAAATCCATTGGAAAGCGTTCTTGAAGATATACAACTTTTATGAAGGAAACTTCTTCGAGAAAATGTCGTTTTGATGAGCCATTCGTATTACGAAGATATTTCGGGATTTCTACTAATCCGAATTGATTAGTCAATTGACCATAACTTGAGTTGTAGAACTCCAATTGACGTGATTCAAAGTGCGTTGGAAAGCTTATGTGAAGATCTACAACTTTCATTAAGAAGTCATCCCCTGAAAATGCCTCTAAGCTGGGTCAAATCTCCGTCGAAACAGGTTTTGGTTTTAAGTATGTAAGATAATTTGATCCATTTGAACTCGTAAGCTTGTGGCATCTTCTTCTAATCCTCTAAACACATCTTTTAGACTCAAAACATGTCGTTACGTGGAATCTTGGTCAATGTATAATCCTGCAATGAACCACCAAAATACCAAACGTAAATCCGACACGACACTCCGGTTACTAAACCGGTACAAAAACTATAAAAACACGCTAAAAATACGATATTTTATATAATAACTACTACTAACATATTTAGATGAAACATAGGAATTAATGACTCGAACTGATATAAAAATACTCAAAATGATATCAGAAACGGGTTGAAAAGTTATAAAAATAACGGTGAATTTTTCCGTTATCACAACCCCCCACTTAGCTTTTGGTCGTCCTCGAACAAAACAAGCGATAAAATAAAATGAATGAGGAAAAATTCATGAAGATGTAAAATATAAAGGTCAACCGGATCATGTAACCAATCGAATCATAACCACACGTTAACCTTAATATAAATGTATAACAGGGTGTACGTGTGTGATAAGCCTTTTCAATTTCCACTATCCTCTCTTGAATAAATCAAGCAAACGCACTAATATCCATTCGACAGATCCTAATGACCTTCCTAGGTATAGGCAAGTAACATTTCCACACAAAGTCCTCCCGTGTACTTATTAGGATAATCCCTAATGCATATCATTTAGTTTATACTGGGGATAGTCAGAAGATAACTTCTCTCTCTTTTTTTTTTTTTTTTTTTCTCTCTTTTTTTTTTTCATAGGACACTAACATATCCGAACTCATTGCCAAAATCGACTATCTTTCAAATGTCATGAGGTGAGATCGAATACATTAACTCTTTTTTCCTTTTTTTTTTTTTTTTTTTTTTTCACATGTGTAGCGTATGCCCTCATTCCCAGCAATAGGATGTTTCGTGATAACACTCTAGCTGGACTAATATCATCAGGCAGTCGGGAGCTTGTAAACCTCATAGTGGTATAGGACGTTTCGTGATAACGCCCTACCGCACTCAAATCATTGGTAGCTACAACCGACATATATATAGTTTATCTTATTTTGACATTCTTTCTATCACATTCAAACCTTCAGATATTCACAGTACACGTTCAAAAGTTAGGTACTAAGTTACGCAAGTCTCTACAGGATAATCACTAGGATGCGAATGGGTACGAGTTTAAAATTTTTCGCTTCAATATCAAAGGCTTACGTGAAGGAATTCATGTTACACAAATAAATTTGGGGTTAAAATGCACTTACGGTTCAAATTAGTTATACATATCAAATTGATCATTACATCTTTAAATCCATGAAATATATACCTTATACAAATTATTTTAATCAACTAAATAATGTTTGAAAAAGATCAAAAACTAAGGGTTTAAACACTTACGCCATTTCTAGACCAACCACGACTCTACCCCCCACTTACGATTTTGCATTATTCTCAGAGTGTAAATGAGATAGAGAGGAAGACTTAGCTTATAAACCTGGCAGAAAGATGCTATCAAATCCCGTAACAGCCATGAGAAAGCACATCCCGAATCCCTATACAAAAATAACCAAAACAAAGCAAACACGGGACATGGTCCTCGTGCCAAAGTATGCAATAGAGATATGGGAATAATAAGATAATGGCACTGTCACGTCAGAAAATTCGATAGGCTATATAATAGCTTTAGATGGAAAAATAACCATACTGGTAAAGCACAAAACATCTAAGCATATACGTATCACATATATCATAGTCAAGTAAATTATTCCTAGATTCATTTTTATTACACACAGTTTTATTAAAGCGGGAATACTTACCACTATACTACAACGACCAGAAATTTGAAACAGACTAGATCATAAAATGAAATGTGTGAAAGAGTATTGAGTCTTTTATACCCAGATCCTCAAGGGTTCAACAACCTAAGTCCAAGAAATGATGCATTTGAATGTTTTCTTTGTATTCTACCTCGGGATTTTCGGATAACCACCTAATCGTTCCCTTTAAATGACATTCAAATATTCATCCTGAGACTTGGTTGTGATTTGTGTTCATCTTTCATACAGATTCTACATTTCATTAAGACTAGTCTTATTCAAATTATTATTATTATCGGGCTGCCTCCCGGTAGCGCTTTTGTTTAACGTCGTTGGCTCGACAAAAGTAGTATTTACAAGTTATCAACCAAAATCAGAACTTAAGAAGATCAATAGCTTAAGAAAAATTAACAATGCGAGAACCAAAGAAATTAAATTGTCTAGAAACGTACCTCGTTTGGCTCTCGATGCTACCTCCTCCCGACGAGAGAATCTTCTTTTATCGGATCGTCGAACCATCTTCTTTTGAAAATTACCATAAAGCTCATCCATTGGGGAGTATACAAACTGGACCGCGAAAATTCATCCTCACGAGTGGACAAATGTAGTAATCCGGGACCAACATATCTACTATTACCAACTCTCCCGGTGGCTTTACTAAAGATGGCCAATCAATCTCCCGCTCCTCTAGCTCGTATCCGCTCTCGAAATCTTAGCATAGCAAGCTGAATCCTCAACTTTATTCTCAACCTGAACTTCTTCAGTGATAACATCATCATCCTTAACCACCTCACATGTCTCAACCTTTTTCACATACCTCACTAATTCAATCAATTCCCCCACCTTGTCTTGAAGATTTCTTATGGCGGAGTCAGTACTTACCTTGAACTCCTGCATGTCCAACAGTCGCTCTTCCAAGACCTGGTTCAATCGTTCTAATTGCTCTATTTGACTGTCGGTGAATTCTTCTTGTGGCATGGGGGAAAACTGATCGTATTGACTTTGATATATTGGAGGTGAGTAGCAGTTTTCTTGCCATTCCAGACACTTATCAGGTGGCTGAATCCGGTTGAAGCTATCAACACATTGAGCATGAACACCGTAATCCGATAAGCACCGGGGTTAGGACAACCCTCGTAATATGGTGGCTCATTACTCGAATAACCAAAATTCGATCCCGATATGCATTAGAGCACTTATAATCCCATGAACCTTGGTTATTTTGCTTGTTGATATTGAGGCTCGGACACTGAACATTGTTGTTGATAAGGTTGGTAGGGGTATTGTTGTTCAGGTGAGTAATATTGATTGAAATATTGATCCATTTAAGTTCAAACTGCAAGATTTCAGAAAACAACACGAAAACAATAAAATTTTTTTTTTTTCTTTTTTTTCGTTTTTTTTAACACACGATATTTAGACCCCTCAAAAAGTTATGGTAGCCGAAGGCCCTAATCCTCAGTTTTAGCCAGACTTACAAGATATCACCCTCCGAAGAGGCTAAGTACCAAAGTCGTATTCAAACCGAGTTCAGGACAATATCACTTCAGCATCCATAGCTCTTATCGACATCTAAATAAAACAGAGAAAATAAAAACCTAGGCCCAAGCCTTCGGTTCACTTACAAGATATCACAACAATATCACACATTTCCCCGGCAACGGCGCCAATTTTTGATGAGAGAAAAATACACCCACTAAAATATTGGTCCCCGGCAACGGCGCCAATTTTTTGATGAGAGAAAAATACACCCACTAAAATATTGGTCCCCGGCAACGGCGCCAATTTTTTGATGAGCGAAAAATTCACCCACTAAAAATACATTTATAATGACTCGCAAAACCGTGGGTAAACTAACTCTCTAACTGGCAGAGTACCAGGTCGATTGCTAGGATAGCTACAGGAGTACGAGGTCGTCCCAAGAGAAATGTGGTTGTGAGTACCAAAATGAACGTCGAACTTAGTCTAGGCGATCAAAGTTTTAGGTGGAGTGATTATACTAATGCGAAAAATAAATTTTTAACTAACGAGATTAACTAGGTGATTAAAAAGCATAGCCGAGCCATGATCCAACAGGTTATCTCCCCACAGGAAAAACTTGATAAGGAGTGTGTTTTATCTGATTCAGTTCATATGATATTCACGGGAGTCAACTCTTTATTCTTGCGTTAAGATCCGAACGGCTCTCACTTAACCCCCACACTAGGTTTATTAACCCTCCCTTTAGAGAGCTAACTCGCCTAACATGGTTGACCGGAATAAAAAGCCGTTGAAAAACCTCACAAAAACATAATTTTAACGTATCACTTAGGTTGCCAATCTAACGATTAAGACTATGGTTTAGTGATTTTAAAACATGTTTCGCACATCTCGTAAAAATAAGAATTTCACTTAGGCATAGTCCAGATCTGTCACTTAGATTGTCAATCTAACAATCAGGACTATGATTAGTGATATCCATATCTCACATCTCACCGCAAAATACATTTATAAACTCGATGTAACCGTGAACAAAGTTGTCAATTTTATTCAAAGTTATTAAAATGATCAAAACAAGTTTAAAACATGATTTTATCATAAAAACGTTAAATTAAGCACGACACAACTCCATCTCGTCTCCCAAGGGTTAATTTCACCCGTTTTCACATAATTCGGCTATGTTGAGTTTAACTACTCATATTAACGAAAATAACAACGAAAATAACAAAACGAAAGAAAACAAAACGAAAAAGATAACTACAGCTATATAGATATACGTATAGATATATATATAGATATAGATATAGATATATATATATAATATACTTATATATATATATATTTATACTAATTGCATAAAATAAAAGAAAGCAATAAAAAAACGGAAACGAAATTATATTAAAACTATAACTAGTCGGGTTATTACACCGACATTATAACGACATATATATTACATATAGGCCCCCAAAACATAAAAATAAAATGGAAGAAGATGAAGGAGAAGAGGAGAAAAGGGGGCAAACGATTCATCGCTTCTCGATCCCCTATTTATAGAAAATAAGTTGAAGCCGGACCGGGCCGGAGGTTAGCCGGATCGGTCCGGAATCATCATGAGTGTAACAACTCATCAGCTTCTAGATCCATCGATATTTGATAATTATGCGATTAAAACTTGTAAAATTCGTATCTTGAGTTGTAGACCTCCAAAAAATTGGAAACGAAATGCCAAAATTAAGATCTCGAGAAACTCTACAACTTTCATCAAGGACTCTTCTTCAGAAAACGTCATTTTGATGAGCCATTTGTATTACCGGTCTTTTTCGGGATTTTCCCTAATACAAATCGATTAGCCACTTGACCACCATTTGAGTTGTAGAAGTCCGATTGACTTGATTCAAAATCCATTGGAAAGCGTTCTTGAAGATATACAACTTTTATGAAGGAAACTTCTTCGAAAATGTCGTTTTGATGAGCCATTCGTATTACGAAGATATTTCGGGATTTCTA
Organism: Gentiana straminea; assembly: GCA_036785695.1. Lineage (NCBI taxonomy): Eukaryota > Viridiplantae > Streptophyta > Magnoliopsida > Gentianales > Gentianaceae > Gentiana > Gentiana straminea. The sequence continues at coordinate 5,250,029 of JAVUPR010000114.1, forward strand.
CTAATCCGAATTGATTAGTCAATTGACCATAACTTGAGTTGTAGAACTCCAATTGACGTGATTCAAAGTGCGTTGGAAAGCTTATGTGAAGATCTACAACTTTCATTAAGAAGTCATCCCCTGAAAATGCCTCTAAGCTGGGTCAAATCTCCGTCGAAATAGGTTTTGGTTTTAAGTATGTAAGATAATTTGATCCATTTGAACTCGTAAGCTTGTGGCATCTTCTTCTAATCCTCTAAACACATCTTTTAGACTCAAAACATGTCGTTACGTGGAATCTTGGTCAATGTATAATCCTGCAATGAACCACCAAAATACCAAACGTAAATCCGACACGACACTCCGGTTACTAAACCGGTACAAAAACTATAAAAACACGCTAAAAATACGATATTTTATATAATAACTACTACTAACATATTTAGATGAAACATAGGAATTAATGACTCGAACTGATATAAAAATACTCAAAATGATATCAGAAACGGGTTGAAAAGTTATAAAAATAACGGTGAATTTTTCCGTTATCAACAGGCTCTTGTAAGCTCATAAGCAGACTTAAATAATGTGGGTCAATAATATCCACACTACAGTACCCTAGCTGATGTCTTGTCAGGCCCATAATGGCCTCCCACTTCTCTTGAGTGGCAATATTCCAAAATACTCGGGATCTCATCATCATGAACACATCTTAGCATAATGTAATCATCACACATCATGTTGGACCAGTCAACTCTTTGACACTTCACGTTACCATGTGATAGCCAACCCATTGTCTCTAAAATTAGACGGTCCAGACGTGCCAATCACCGCAAAATTTTAGTTAAGTCATACCACAATATTCGCGAGATCTCATGCGATCATATCTCAATAATAACGATATTCCCGAGGTAGATCAACCTCCAACGTAGGCCGATCAGTTGGATCCAAACAAGGGATCTTCACCGTCATTATAATACTGAGAGACAATATTCCGGCTTAATTTTTGTTGTGGCAGTATTTATTTTAAATTATTAATTGGTCTCATCATTACATATGCACCCTACACATTTATCTAGATCGTGTCCTAGTTATGCATCTATTGTATCGTATAAAATAAATACATGCACAAAATAAATTAATGGGTAAAGTAACCGGTATGATCATGGACTTTTCCTAGGTGCGGTTTCGAATACAAACTGACGAAACTGCGGGTTACAAACTAAGGGTAGCAGCAACCTCCAATGGATCTCTATGTTGTCTCCGTTTTGGACTCCATCTTCTGTTCCATCTTGTTACATAAATTTTATCTAATAGAATAAATCCACCCGTCGCACACGGGGGAGCTAACGGGAATTGGATAAATGCAGAAAATAAACTAGGCTCGTTCTTCATAACGGCCTAGGACAAATTTTAATCCAAAAAAACAAACCATTCAACATTCATTCTATTGGTCAAATCAATTATCAATAGAGGTTCATATAATCATATTATATAAAGTAAAGCATCTAATCCATACAATTAAATCTTACGAAAAGGATAAAAATATAAAACTACCAATTCGTGTCTTTTTCATCCAATTAATTAATTAACATTTAATGAATTAAATAATTATTAATTGAAATTACAATTAAGGATTAATTTTAAAATCAATTTTATGTTGAATTTTATAATTTAGAACCATTCTAAAAATAAAATTCTTATGGTTCTTTTTTTTTTTTTGACTCACTAACCAAAAGTGATGATTCTGGTTCACATAAGGCATCAACCTTTGCCTATGATGATATTAGTTATATTATTTTGGGCTTTGGCTCATATTCAAACTTTTGAGTATTTTGGCCTTTAGGCCATATAATCAAACTTCTTGAATATATTGGTATATCCCGACATTCAAACTTTTTGAATGTGGGCAGGCCATGTGGTTCAAATATTTGAACCTTCTGACCAACCAACAACAAAATAAACTCAATCAAACCACGTAAAGAATTGTCAATCTTTCAACACATCAATATGAACCATATGAATGCACGAATACACAAAACAAAACAAAACAAAATGGGAAGACCTACCTCCTTTGGACTAGCCGACCCCGACGTCGGCAGCAGTAAACCGCCGCCGCCGCTGCTGGCTAGCCCGCCGGTGATGGTGTGCCGCCTCACCTTTTTTTGTTTCTTCGATCGTATCGTTTTTGTGAATCCAAATCTTGCATATTCAAGATGTGATTATCTGATTTAAATTACTACGCAAATTATTTAATGCTTATTTCTTAATTCGAACATCGTTCTGATACCATTGTTAGGAAATCAAAGCGGGAACGCAGCGGAATTTAATTTTTTTTGTACTTTCTTTTACTAGGATCGCCTTCATTTAAACAATAAAACAAATAAGAATTAGATAGGATTCATACCAGATAGATCTAAAAGATCGTCGCTTTGTCTACGGCTATAGTTTTTGCACGAAGCCACCCAAGTGTTTGGCCTCTACCGTTGATCCACACGAACAACCGTCGGAATCCTCCCGTAGGATTGCTACCGGAAAAATTCAGCTGCTAGGCTGCCTTTTTATTTCTCCTAAAATTCTCTCTCTCTCAAGAAGCTCTCTTAATTTTTTTAGTAAAAATTATGACTTATAATTGTGATACAAAAGAGCTTGACACCCTCACCTATTTTATTGGTGAAAGTGGCACCCCCATATTACTCCAGTTGGCTTGGGATTAGCTTCTTGTTTGGAGTATGGATTAAGAAAACCAATTCTCAATAAAATAGGGATTAAGGAAAGTAAATCATTTTAATTGATTTATCCATCAATATCTAATATTTTATATTAACTATTTTTAAGATATATACTGTCAATATCTAATATTGAATATATCCTTATTATATTACTTAAATATATATCAATTACACATGTGCGTATATCACACATATATAGTACACATATATCTATCTATATATATATATATATATATATATATATATATATATATATATATATATATATATATATATATATATATATATATATATATACATACATACATATATTAATATTTAATATTAATATACACAATAATATAAGCTATGATTAATTAATTTATAAAATACATATATCACACACACACACACACACACACACACACACACACACACACACACACACACATATATATATATATATATATATATATATATATATATATATATATATATATATATATATATGTGCCACATATGTGACCCGATAGGCTTCCTAATATATTCGTCATAAGCATAAAGTACATTTACCAAAATATCGTTCACATTTAACGATCATAAATAGCGTCTAGCAACACGTCATGATCACCAATCATCGGAAGAGTCAAGTGCATTGACTACTACCTTTCATGTAAAACGGTTACCGTGTAAATAAAATCATATCGTTGTTATAATATCCATACAGTCGTATCTCAAGTGTCAAACATTAATGACCGTAGCTTATAATCTGGATATCCTACTCTTTCGAAGTAACACATTACTTCCGCTTTGCAAAGACTTTCGAGAATAAGACATTCCCTATTAGAATGCCCTTTCAGATATTTACTCCTACCATTAGAATACGTGATTTCCGGACGAGCAACATGAATACGTGCTAGGCTAACCGTGCTAGGCTAACAAAAATACAAATAAGTAAATGGGTAAAGTAACCGGTATGATCATGGATTTTTCCTATGTGTGGTTTCAAATACAAACTGACGAAATCATGAGTCACAAACTAATGGTAGCTGCAACCTTTAATGGATCTCTATGTTGTCTCCCTTTTGGACTTCATCTTCTGTTCCTTCTTGTTATAAAAATTTTATCTAATAAAAATAAATACACCAGCCGCACACAGGGGAGCAAACGGGAATGTGATAAATACAGAAAATAAACTGGGCTCGTTCTTCATAACGGCCTAGGACAAATTTTAATCCAAAAAAATAAATCATTCAACATTCATCCTATTGGTCGAGTCCATTATCATTAGGGGTTTATATAATCATAATATACAAAGTAAAGTATCTAATCCATACAATCAAATCTTACGAAAAAGATAAAAATATAAAACTACCAATTCACGTCTTTTTCATCAAATTAAATAATAAACATTAATCAATTAAATATCTATTAATTGAAATTAAAATTAAGGATTAATTTTAAAATCAATTTTATTTTGAATTTTATAATTTAGAACCATTCTAAAAATAAAATAAAATAAAATTCTTATGGTTCTTCTTTTTGATTCACTAATCAAAACTCAAAAGTGATGCATTGTGGTTCACACAAGACATCAACCTTAGCCTATGGTGATATTAGTTATATCTTATTTTGGACTTTGGCCCATATTCAAAATTTTGAGTATTTTTGCCTTAGGCCATATACTCAAACTTTTTGAATGTTTGTCAGGCCATGTGGTTCAAATATTTGAACCTTCTGAACCAACAACAATATAAACTCAACCAAAACACATAGAGAATTATCAATCTTTCAACAAATCAATATGAACCATATTAATACACGAATACACAAAACAAAACAAAACTGAAAGATCACCTCCTTTGGACCAGCCGACTCCGACGTCGGCAGCTGTAATTGCCGCCGCTGCCGGCCAGCCCGCCGGTGGTGGTGTGCTGCCGCACCATTTTTTGTTTCTCGATCGTATCGTTTTTGTGAATCCAAATCATGCATATTCAAGATGTGATTATCTGATGAAAATTACTACGCAAATTATTTAATGCTTATTGCTTAATTTGAACATCGCTCTGATACCACAGTTAGGAAATCAATGCGGGAACGCAGCGGAATTTAAAATTTTTGACTTCCTTTTATCAGGAGCGCCTTCGTTAAAACAATAAAACAAATAAGAAGTAGAAAGAATTTATAACAAATAGATCGAAAAATCATCGCTTTGTCTACGACTGTAGTTTGTGCACGAAGCCGCCCAAGTGTTTGCCCTTTACCGTTGATCCACACGACCAACCGCCGGAATCCTCCCATAGGATTGCTACCGGAAAAATTCAGCTGCTAGACCTCCTTTTTATTTCTCCTAAAACTCTTTCTATCTCTCTCAAGATGCTCTTTTAATTTTCTAGTAGAAAATTAAACTTGTAATTGTGATACAAAAGAGGTTGACACCCCCACCTATTTTATAGGTGAAAGTGACGTCCCATATTACTCCCAGTTGGTTTGGGATTAGCTTCTGTCTTGGGGTAGGTATTAAGAAAACCAATTCCCAATAAAATAAGAATTAAGGAAAGTAAATCATTTTGATTGATTTATCCATTAATATCTAATATCTTATATTAAATATTTCCAAGATATATATTGTCAATATTTAATATCGAATATATCATTATTATATTACTTAAATATATATCAATTACACATGTGCATATATCACGCATATATAGTACACACACACATACATACATACATATATATATATATATATATATATATATATATATATATATATATATATATATATATATATATATATATATATAGGGTTGGGTTCCCCTACATACCATACTATCCATGCTTACCGTACATACTACTAAAATAGTGCATCGATCACTATTTTAGTGCACCCGGTTATTGTTTCGGTCTGCAACTACAAATTGAGGAGCGAGGTTTCTAGTTAGATTTCTAGTATTACCTAATAGCGAGATTTCCCCCGCTTCATTAACTAGGTGCACTCAAACAATAACCAGGTGCACTAAAATAGTGATCGATGCACTATTTTAGTAGTATGTACGGTAAGCATTGATCAATAGGTATGTATATGAACTCATTTCTATATATATATATATATATATATATATATATATATATATATATATATATATATATATATATATATATATATATATATATATATATATATATATATATATATATATATAGCCAATATTAATACACAATAATAGAATACTATGATTAACTAATTTGTTAAATACATACTTCACATATATATATTATATTAGCCACATATGTCAACCGATAGGCTTCCAAATATATTGGCCGTAAGCATAAAGTACATTTAACAAAATGTCGTTCACACTTAACGATCATGAATAGCGTCTAGCAACACGTCATGATCCTCAATCATCGGAAGAGTCAAGTGCATTGACTACTACCTTTTATGTAAAACGGTTACCGTGTAAATAAAATCATATCGATGTAATAATGACCATACATTCGTATCTCAAGTGTCAAACATTAACTACCGTAAATTATAATCTGGATATCCTACTCTCTCGAAGTAACACATTACTTCTGCTTTGCAAAGACTTTCGAGAATAAGACATTCATTATAAGAAGGCCTTTCAGATATTTATTCCTATCATTAGGATACGTTCCGGACGAGCAACATGATTCCTAGGCATGCTTCAACATCACACTCAAGCACTACCGCATGATCACCCAGTGATTAGGGAAAACCTCAATTGCATCAAAGTATGACAATCAACACAGTGATGCCATGAAGACTCCGGTCATAGGATAATTCACAACCGCCACATAGTGCAACACTTAATAAAGTATGTGGGTCAGTATAACGTACGCATTCTCTAAGACAAGTCCACGTACACTCCAAGTGTCTCTACACTTTGATAGACGAGATCTACCCCTATCTTCATAAGATAGAAGACATCTAATACGTGCTAGGCTAACCGTGCTATTAATGTCCCATATAATAGGACATACGAATAGAGACATTTAAGTATCAAACCAATTAACGTGAATCGAGATCTCATCAACCATAATCACCATCATTGTTTCTCTATCACACTTTAACATTGGAGAGGTTATCATACATACAATATCGTAATTCGTTCGTTAAACGAACAAATATATAATAACACAAAAGCCATTAATTATATGTATAAACATAAAGACGTAGTATAAATGACCCAACCCGGTCGGAACTGGTCCAACCCGATTGGGTTTAGGGCACTACATCAACAAGCAGGCCCTGACCATGGAATATAATAGTGGTCAATCTCCCGGTTTGTTCAAGTTAAGTATTCTCTCCATGTCGGGATCTACTAGAATGGCGTGGTACTCATTAACAAAAGCAATCAACGGGCTCTTCATTTTGGGCTATACTAAACATTATATGATTCGGTGAAACCCGAGCAAAGAAAACAACAAGCTCTTCATGTTGGCCTATACTAAACATGATATGGTCTTTAAGACGAACAACATGATGAAGCATGTTAAACTTTCTCTTATATGATTTACTAGTTATATATTAGTTTACTTATGCATTCAATCTTTGCGAAAGAGAACCAAGAACTATGTTCTTATTCTAGTAACAGGTATGAGTTCCCTTTCATGCGATGTTTCCCTACTTAGCCTCGTACACCCACCCCTAATCTTACATCTTAGCAGATGAGCAGCACACCTCCTAGAAGGTATGAGATAATCCGCAGAAGGGTCAATGTAGCTTCTGGTCCATCTGTTATGTTCCTGCTAGTGTTCATGCCCAAGTTCTATGAGGCATTACAAAAAAACCAAGCTTTTTACCGGCGGATTTTTTTACCGCTAAAGCTGATAATCTGCCATTAAATTTTTTCGTAGTTGTTTAAGCCGCCGCTAAAATCCACCTCATTTGCCTTCGCAGCAAAAAGTTTTAAGCCCTTTTCAATGGATATTTTGATCTGCCGCTGAGATCTTTTTGTAGCGTTTTTAATTCGCTAGCAACGAAAAATCCGCCAAGAAAAATTATTCCACTAAAATGCATTATGCAGGTAAAAAATGGTTTTTGTGGCGGATTTTCCATCCGCCTCGAAATAAAATGTATAATTAAAAAGGGGAAGGGGCCACAGGGACAAAAAAATTAATAAATGGGTCTGGAAGGACAAAAGTAACATTTTCATGATTATAAAGGACAAAAATCACAATTGTTACTTTAAAAATGTTACTTCACACGTTAATGTTACTTTGTGTTTCACAATTGTTACTTCATATTTACTCTATTCCACATTTGTTACTTCATATTTGTTACTTCATAATTGTTACTTTTGTCCTTATTAAATTACAGTTTCCTTCTATCCCGGTTTTTTGATAATTTTGTCCTTCTGGACAATAATCTATAATTAAAAAATTAAGAACACAGATTCAAACATGAATCTCACAGAAAAACCACCACATTCTAGTTCCAGTACACTACATGGCTAATCAAGCCATAAGTAGAACTTGAAATACCTCAATGGTCAATGTAAACATACTAACAAAATCTAGCAAAATAGCATTTCATGTCCACAAGATTCATGAAGGAATAAAGCTATATTTCACCAATTGCGAATCATATTCTTTTCGGTCAATAATAAAATTGAGCATAAAAAGATCAAAACCAACTGGACTATCACTCTCTTTTGTACCAACTGAAATTACATGCAACATCTATATGGTGATAGATAGTAAAAAAACTAAAATGACAATAAGATAGGCTTGGCTCAACTCGACCCGTGAGCATTAAGTACTCAAATTTATCAGTGTTCCTTCTGGACATGAGCATCCAGTTCATTGTTTTGAGCTAGACTCAGGTTCATCATTAGGTTTGGGAATGGGATTTTTTGCAGCACTCCCTTGTTTCATCTGAGCTAGTAAAGCCTGATTCTCTATGTTGAGCTCTTGAGCTTGCTTCTTCAGCCTACTATTCTCAATAAAGATGCGGTAGTTTTTCAATAGGAGCTTTGCATTTTCTTTCTCCATATCCAACTGTCAAAACTAAATAAGGTTAGACATATGAATCAAGATACCCAAAAATAAAATCTAAGAGTGTGTATTAATGAAAAACTAAATGTATTTTTATTTGTTTATTTTCAAATATATATGTACGACTGCATTAGATCACACACTATATAAAGTAATAAATCCTTGTATATAGCAAGAACTTGAAAATGAAACCTCCATACGCCTAAGCATATGTGTTACCACTTTGGTATTCATCACCGACGACCTTCTATCTTATGTTATTTATAAGACATATACTATATTACATGAAAAATATTATGACAATGTTGTTTAAGAACATTATTTCACTACATAAATATAGACGATCAATAAGTATATATCATGTTGATCAATGATTCACATCATGATAAATTGTCTAGAATGTGTAGTGGTGCAATGTAAAGCTACTATTTTCCTAAACATTCATTTTTTGAAGGGGGGGGGGGGGGGGGGGGGGGGGAGGAAAAGAGATGTTCATGACATAAGGGGATGAGATTCGAACACTGGTTCATATATAAATGTATGAATGTAGATGAAATTTCTAAGAAGCAACTTACAGAAGTACAGATGAGTTTTGATCTAAATGATGGAGAAGTGGTGTATTTGCTAGTGATTGAGTTCAATGGTTGCCGTCCTGTAGAGGGAGAGTATGATGTACTTATACAGGACAGTAGAATAAGAGGCAAAGATTATTCACCCAAAACAGCATTGTCATAGCTGTAAAGCCCTTACTTTGCTTCATCTATTGTCATCGTGAGTATATGGTAATCATGATATAACTAAGCAGTTCTTGTTTTTTTTTTTTCATCATGCTCTTGAAATGATATCAAACGTGAAACTTTCATGATTATTCCATTTTAGCGTTGTTTGTAAGCGGAGAAAAATCTGGAAGATTTTGATGCACAAAAAAGGAGGTTACAATTTTTTATAAATGACGGGCATGACAAACAACGCGTGACAACTAAGATTAATTCATAAATCTTGTTTTACTTGAATTGTGATCATGAATTGGCGTACTTAAATCAATAAAGTTTGTCAGCAAAGTGTGACTTGATCTCTAATTTAGTGAACCAATTTGGTAGTCAGCTGAGTGATGGTCAGCTGACTAGTGTATTCGAATCTGGGAAGTCAGCTGAAGTGGCTGCTGAGTTCGTCTATCAGCTGAGTGGTGTTAGTTGAGTTTGTTGAATATAGCTAGGTTCTACATCTGAGAAAAAATCAGCAGGGCAAAAGTCAGCAGGTTACATCTGGTGGAGTCAGCTGAGCTGAGTTCACATCTGGGGTATTTTAGTCAATCTGCTAGTATGTATTTATGGAGGCTAGGTCTAGGGTTTTGTGACTATAAATACACGTCTATTGTAACCTAGAATTTTTTGCAGTAACAGCAACAGTAGTAGCAATTGTAGCAGGAGCAATTGCTGATGCAATTGCATCAGCAATTGCAGAGTCTGTAAAATCTCCAGTGATAATATAATCTCCTCGTTTCTGCATGTGGACTAGTCGGCATATTGCCGGAAACCACATTAAATCCTGTGTTATTGTTTCTTGTGTGATTTATGCTTGTTCGATTATTCTTGATTATTGCACCGTTTTTTATCCCTGACGGTCATGTTATAACAATTTGGTATCAGAGCGTCGAGGTTATTATCAAGGAATCCGAAATCTGTTCGAGTTAGGTTGATTGTCACGAAGTTCGTAATTGACGCTAGGTTCTGGGATTAGCGCTATCTTTCCGGCGAGATCAAGATGTCTGGGTTGAAGGTAGAGATTGATAAATTTACAGGAAGGAACAATTTTAATCTGTGGCAAATCAAGATGCGTGCTCTGTGGAAGAAACTAGGGCTCTGGGCTCTATTGACAAAGGCGGTGGATGCAGGAAACGTTGAGATGGCCAATCTAGAGAAGAAAGCACATTCAATAATTTTGTTGTGCTTGTCTGATGATGTTATCACTGAAGTTGTTGAAGACGATACAGCATCAAGGCTGTGGTTAAAGCTTGAGAGTCTGTATATGACAAAGCCTTTGACCAACAAGTTGCTGATGAAGCAACGTCTGTTCAGTTTAAAGATGCATGAAGGAATCCCTCTAAGAGATCTACTGGAAAAGCTGAACACAATATTGCTTGATTTAAGGAGTATTGGTTTTAAGATCGAAGATGAGAATGCAACTCTAATTTTGTTGGTATCACTGCCAGCATCATAAGAGAATTTTGTGCAGTCTTTTATTGTTGGAAGAGACACAGTGTCATTGGAGGATGTTATGGCATCTCTCCATAATCAAGAGCTAAGGCATAATGCAGCTGGCATAGGTAGGTACAATCGGGCTATGGGTTTAGATGCTAGTAGTAGTTGCAAAGGGAATGGAAATCCTGAAAAGAGACGTTCAAGAAGGGTGATTCCAAAGAGCCTAATGCAAATCTGGTCTGAATCTGGAGTGTTGACAAGCAGGTGGAGCTTCAGGTCCATAGTCAGCTGAGTCTGCAGAACTCAGCAGAGAATAGTCAACACTAATCTGGCACATTGTTGTGCATCTAAACTTGAAGAATCATGAGCTGAGTAGAGTGAGGTGTTCAAGCCAGGGAAGTCAGCTGAGTGGAGAGTTAGCCGAGTCCATCTGTCAGCAGAGTGGCATTTGTTGAATCTGTTGAACATGTCTGTGATGGTTCTACATCTGTGTCTGGAAGTATCAGCTGAGTGAAGTCAGCTAAGCATCTGGTGAACATGTCTGAGGTGGAGTTCTCATCTGGAGTTAAGTCTCGTCTGGAGAAGTCTCATCTAGAGTTTGTTGTGTTCACACCTGGTCAGCTCAGAATCTGAATCTGCAAATCTGTTTGGTTGAAGTTGAATCTAAAGAACTCAACTGAGTGTGCTCAGCTGAGATGGTTACATCTGAATCTGGTAATCACATCTTGTCTCGTGATCCAGTCTGAATTTGTTGATCACCCCTGTCCTCAACTCAATCAAGTCTTCATCTGCTAACAACAGAGGATCTCATTTGTATCTGAGAGGTTCTCATCTGAAGTTGGTTTCTCATCTGGAGTTAACTCAATCTCATCTGAAATTGTTAAGTCTGAAGAAATAGGAGGAATCTGGCATTGACGAATGCATCTGCTACTAGTACATCTGGTTATGTAATCTGTTTGGCTTTGAATGATAGTTCAAGTCAAGGTGGAGATTTGTCAGCAAAGTGTGACTTGATCTCTAATTCAGTGGAACCAATCTGGTAGTCAGCTGAGTGATGGTCAGCTGACTAGTGTATTCGAATCTGGGAAGTCAGCTGAAGTGGCAGTTGAGTTCGTCTGTCAGCTGAGTGGTGTCAGCAGAGTCTGTTGAATACAGCAGGGTTCTACATCTGAGCAAAAGTCAGCAGGGCAATGTCAATAGGGCAAAAGTCATCAAGTTACATCTGGTGGAGTCAGCTGAGCTGAGTTCACATCTGGGGTATTTTAGTCAATCTGCTAGTATGTCTTTATGGCGGCTAGGTCTAGGATTTTGTGACTATAAATACACGTCTGTTGTAACCTAGAATTTTTTTGCAGTAGCAGGAGCAATTGCTGATGCAATTGCAGAGTCTATAAAATCTCCATTGATAATATAATCTCCTCGTTTTTGCTTGATTATTTTTTATTATTGCAATCCGTTTTTGACCCCTGATGGTCCTGTTATAACAAAGTTCAACAAAAAATAGTCGCCATCTTGTCATGTATCATATTATTATTTTTTTTCAAAATTGATTCATATATATAACCATCTTTATGCACTTTGAAAAAATGTTTATCATATAACCAAAATTGTAATATCAAATATTGGATTATTTTTAGTCTCTTGATTTGTGTTGTGAATATCATGTATGTGTATATATATACAGGCCGCTCTACATAAATACATGATCATAACACAAACATCAAAAGACTAAAAACAATCCAATTTTTGATATTACAATTTCGGTGCACTTTTCATTTATTCGGCGAACTGGAAATGTCTCGACGTATTTGTTAGATAGGCTTGGTACCTCTAGTTATGGAGTAGTCTGTTGGGGCACTCAACCTCCAAACAATGTTCTCTCTACATGTCTTGGAGATTTGATTGAATTATAAAAGTTTCTTCATCCCTAAAAAAAATATCATGTATATAAATATTAATTAAACATTTACTAAAATTGTAGAAATTTTAACACACCAAAAGGGCAACATTTGTATTCTTTATTGAATATAAAATAAACATATGCTTAAACAAGAAAAACAAAAACAAAAACAAAAAACAATGTTTTTTTTTACTAATCCAAACACAATGACAATTCCACTTTAAAAAAAAAATTAAAAAAAAAAAAAAACAATGACAATTATTGAGTTTAAGTACTGATTTACTAGACAATGAAGGAACATACATACAATTCACTGGACAATGAAGGAAAATAACATCAAATGACTACTGTATCAAGTCGGCTCATTCTTTTAGTCCTAGATCCCTCTCATTTCCGTAAGTCCCTACCTCTCCCTAAAAAATGCATATTTTGAACAAATACATATTTATTTATTATTAAAGGACTGCAAGGAAAATTATATTTTATTCGAACTCTGATTGATACCAATAAATATCATGACCTTTTATGTTAGGTACTAAGGTCAAGTTAATTCAATCCACTTGAACAAATATGATGTGGTATGCAATAACCTATTAATTATGTAGAACCTAACATAGAATGATACGCGTTACATATAAATATATGTAAGAGCACTCGCATCAGATACTTTTAACGAATACTCTATTATACAGTTTTAAAAACATGTTTTCTAGTTTACAAAATCTTTATTTAAGATGAAATACATGACACTCTTTATTTTACATAATGCGGAAGATATAAAGGAAAATTTACAGAATCTGGATGAATGCGGTAGATGTAAAGGAAATTTTACATAATCTGTAGTCTACAGTAGAAAAATAGAGTATCTGCTGCAGTGTTATTTTTCCTGTTGAAATCTCTACAATAGAGTTTTTAAATGATTTACACTATCTACTGCAAGTGCTCTAAACAATATCATTGAACAACATTCTTTTAATTCAAATTATAAAATGATATTGTAATGCATTGCTCTCGAATACCGAATCTTTTTCTGGTAATCGGGTGCTCGACATGTGTCTTTTAGAGAAACCCTAATACCCTTGTAAGCCCAACGTAATTTCAGAGCAATAAAGAATGCCCGGAGGAAAATAAACATGTTAAGACTCTCGGGACAGACTTTTAAAGCCTTCAATAAACAACGAACAACCAGAACACCATTGATGTCAAACTAGAATCATAAATAGATGGAAACAAAGACTATCATCCATTACAACTCAACACAACCGAACAGGAAACTAATAAACCATTCAGCATTCATGCCTTATTCAGAGGGAACCACTAGTAAAAAGAAAACTAAAACATAATTGAGAACTCCACGCTTCATCCTAACCTTGCTTTCCAAGCTCCTCATCCAATTCATCTTCAACATGTATATTTTCGTATCCCAAAAAAAGAAGTGAGCACTAGCTAGATGCTTAGTAAGGAGAAAGAAGATCAAAAAGAATATTCATGTTTGTCAAAATCCTAGAGACGTGACATAAATCTACTTCATCTAGTACAAAAAACTTTAAGGACAATGTAAAAGTGTCTTGATCTCATGCATCTCAATCTGGTAATCTGATTTTGTTGGAGAAGTGTTGAATTTCCCCTCCGTTCTAAAGATTAAGGGAAAAGACAAAAAGAACGGAGGGTCATAAACCGTGTTAAATCATTGTGTTCTTGTTTTCTGTGTGTTTGATTTTTATTTTTGTTCTTATTCTTGCGAATCCGTATCAACAAGTGGTATCAGAGCGTCAGTTTTCTAGGTATCCACAATTTGTTTAAGTTAGGGTTTGATCGGCACCAAGGTTGTTGTGGTCAACTCTAGGTTTTGGGAATAATGCCTGATTTCTGGTGAGAAGAAGATGTCTGGGTTGAATGTAAAGATCGACAAATTCACAAGGATGAACGGTTTCAGTTTATGGCAGATCGATATGAATGCCATGTTGAAGCAACACAGGCTTTGGGTTCTGCTGACTGAGACAGTGGATGCCGGAAACGCTTAGATGACCAGTCTGTAAAAGAAAGCACATTTCACGATTATGTTGTGCTTCTCTGATGATATTATCACAAAAGTTCCCAAAGAGGAGACTGCAGCAAGGATGTGGTTGAAGCTTGAGAGTTTGTACATTAATTAAACATAATATTGCTTGATTTGAGAATTATGGATGTTAAGATCGAAGATGAGGATGCAGCTCTAATTCTGTTGGTATCACTACTAGCATCATATATATGAGAATTTTGTGTGGTCTATTATTGTTGGGAATGATACGGTGTGATTGGAGGATGTTAGGTCTTCCCTCTGTACTAGAGAGTTCAAGCATAAGGTAGCTGTTGCAGATAGTCCCACTGCTGGATTAATGGCCAATAGCATTAGCAAAGGACATGCAAATCCTAGAAAGCAGAAGTTCAAGAAAGGTGGTGTACATCGTCAAAGCCGGCTATCCATATTTTTCCTTCTATTTTCTAATTTCCCCTCCGTTCTTTTTGTCTTTTCACTTAATTTGCTTTCTAGATGGGTTTTACATGTTTCTCTTTATGTTAATTCGACATCTCTCCCGGGGCCGGGGTTTTGGTCATCGGTGGAGATGGTTGTAGGAAGCTTTTTTAGGTGCCTTGTGGTGACAATTGGCGTCGCCAAAGGTTTTCTTGTTTACTATGGTATGATCGATTTCATATGCTTAAGAAACCGCAACGACCAATTTAATCCATTTTTATTGACTTCTGCTGGCCATCAACAATATTGTGATACAGGAGTACATCAATGACAATGGACAATTTCGACCAGTATCTCTCGTTATCGGTTCATATTCTAATCGAATTGAGTTTAAACGAAATACCGGTTCATTTATATTTCGTGTAGCACTACATCCGACTCAATCATTTGTATAAAGAAAATAATCGAAGTCAATGAACATAGAGATATATGTCACGTACGATGATGAGCTCGAAAGAACAGGTTTGGGAAACCTTGGGTCTGGCCATTTGTCATATATGGACAGTAAAGCAAGTCAAATTTAAAAAACATGAATCATTATACGGCCATGATCATCCGGTTCATTGCTTCGAGCTAGACCCAGGTTCAACATTTGGTTTGGGAATGAAATTTTCAACACCAACACGATTATCACTCTTTTTTTGTTCCAAATGAAATTACATGCAACATCTATATGGTGATCGACAGTAAACAAAAATACAAAAAAAAAAAAAAGAAGATACTAAGATAACAATAAGATGGGCTTGGCTCAACTCGACTCGTGAGCATTAAGGACTCAAATTTCTCAATGTTTCATCTGGACATGATCATCCATTTCATTGTTTTGAGCTAGACCCAGGTTCATCATTAGGTTTGGGATTGGGATTTTTGGCAACACTCCCCTGTTTCATCTGAGCCAGTAAAGCCTGATTCTCTATGTTGAGCTCTTGAGCTTTCTTCTTCAGCCTGCAATTCTCAATAAAGATGCGGTAGTTTTTCAATAGGAGCTTTGCATTTTCTTTCTCCATATCCAACTGTCACAACTAAGTAAGGTTAGACACATGAATCAAGATACACAAAAATAAAATCTTACAGTTTGTATAAATGAAAACCAAAAGGTTTTTATGACTTTCTATCCTAAGTTTTTTTGGTAAATAATTTCTTTACAAAATTGATACGTACCACTGCTTTAGATCAAAGAGTATATAAAGTAAAAAATTATTGCATATAGCAAGAATTTGAACATGAAACCTCCATATGTCTAAGCATATATATGTTTTACCACTTGGCCATTGCATCATTGATGACCTTC
Organism: Gentiana straminea; assembly: GCA_036785695.1. Taxonomy (NCBI): domain Eukaryota; kingdom Viridiplantae; phylum Streptophyta; class Magnoliopsida; order Gentianales; family Gentianaceae; genus Gentiana; species Gentiana straminea. The sequence continues at coordinate 5,266,653 of JAVUPR010000114.1, forward strand.
TATCATACTTATTTGTAAGACATGTACTATATCACATTAAAAATATCACCACTATGTTGTTTAACAACACTATTTCACTACATAATTATAAACCATTGACCAATAAGTATAATTCAAGTCGATCTATGATTCACACCATGATCAATTGTCTGGAATGTGTAGTGACGCAATGCACAACACTTTTTTTTCAAACTTTTTTTGGGGGAGGGGGTGGGGAGAAGGAAAGAAGATGTTTATGATATGGGGGGGGGGGGGGGGGGGGAGATCCTAACACTGGTTCATATATAAATGTACATATGTAGAGATGAAATTTACAAGAAGCAGCTTACAGTAGTAGAGATGAGTTTTGACCTGAATGATGAAGTAGTGGTGTATTTGCTAGTGATTGTGTTGAATGGTTGCCGTCTAGTTGAGGAAGATTATGATGCACTTATACCAGAGCGTAGAATAGGAGGCAAATATTATTCACCCAAAACAGCATTGTCATAGCTGTAAAGCCCTTATTTTGCTTCATATTTTGTCAAAGTGAATATATAATAATCGTGATATAACCATACAAGTCTTGTTTTCGTCATGCTCTTGAAATGATAACAAACATGAAACTTTCATGTTTATGCCATTCTAGCTTTGTTTTTAAGCGGAGAAAAATTTGGAAAGATTTTGATGCTTAGAAAATGATGTTAAGCCTTTTTTGAAATGACAGGCAAGACAAACAACGTGGGCAGTGACAACTAAGATTTATTCATAAATCTTGTTTTACTTGATTTGTGATCATGAATTGTTGCACCTAAATCAATAAAGTTAAACAAAATTAATAGTCATTTTGCCATGTATCATATTAATTAAAAATTGATTCGTATAACCATCTTTATGCAATTTGAAAATTCATTTCTCATATATTCAAATTTATAATATCAAATATTTGACTATTTTAGATAAACCATTTTATTCTTCTTGATGTTTGTGTTAAGGATATCGTGCATATAAAGACCAATGAATCATTTACTAAAGGTGTGGAAAATTTTAACACATGTTGAACTACCATCCCTCCCAAAAGCTTAAACTGATGGGGAGACATATAATTAACATGTTATACACTTTAACACGTCTTCTCAAGTGTTGGTAATCTCTCTAACACTTGCGCAGTTTTTAAACATTTCAATACTCCCCTCAAGTGTGGGCAATCTCTCCCTACACTTGCACAATATAAATGGGGAAAATAATGTTCACACATGGTTCGATCCCATGACCTCTGACTCCGATATCATGTTGAACTATCATCTCTCCCAAAAGCTTAACATGTAAATTATTTTCCTCCCCATCAACTTAAGCTTTTGGGAGAGAATGTAGTTTCACATGGTATCAGAGCCACCCCTTTATTGTGCAAGTGTTAGGCCTCTGTGTTGGCCTTAAGAGTGCCCCTTATATGCCTTGTGTGTCATGTAACCCAGGCTGTTTATAGGTCCACACTTGAGGGTGCATGTTAAAGTATCCATATTGGGAACGTGTGATTGTGTAACCCACCATATTAAGAGATGTATTTCCCTCACCTCACAACCTAGGTTTTGGGGATGAGACCCCTCCTCTTATATGGGTTTGAGCCTAGATTTTTTACAACACATGAAAAGGGTAACATTTATATTCTTTATTGAATATGAAATAAACAAATGCTTATGTTGAATTATCATTTCCCAAAAGCGTAAGCTGATTGGAAGAAAGATAATTAATATTTTACATACTTTAACATTTCCTTTCAAGTGTGGACTTTTATAGAGTTTTCCTAGAATGGTTCAACACTTGTTTTTTTTCTTTGAAAGACTATGCATGCCGCGGGGTTTGAACTCAGGACCTTCTACTTTGATATCATGTCGAACTACCATCTTTCCCAAATACTGAGATTTAAAACTCATGACCCCCTGCTTGATACCATGTTGAACTATCATCTTTCCCACCTTTAAGTGTGGGTCTTTTTATACAGTTTTTCTTAGAATGACCCAACACTAGTTTTTTTTCTTGAAGACTGTGTTTGCAGTGGAGTTTGAACTCATTACCTCCTGGTTTAATATCTTGTTGAACCATCAACTATCCCAAAAGATGGTGTAACATCCCGACTTTTTCAGAAAGGGTAAATTAGTAATTGGTCATACCCACGACGACCTAATTATTATTTGTCCTATTTAGTTAATTAAAAAGGATTTAATTAAAAGGATTTAGTTATTTAATTAAGGGATTTAATTAAATGGCTATAAAAAGGAATAATACCCAAATTACTCCATTAATTCACACGCTGGTTCTGAAAAAAAAAAAAGAGAGGAACGGCGCTGAAGAAGAAAGCAACGCAGAAGCAAAGACGAAATAATAGGAAGAACCGTGTGATCAATCCGTTCATCTGATCAAGATGCCGCAGGAGAGAAAAGTAATCAGCGCGAGGAGACGCAACTTTGGAAAACAACATCTCTCGATTTCGTAAGTTTTCAGTTTAGCCCTAGCTTTGTATTCGTAGAGTTCGATTCTTGAGAAATTCGTATCTTTTAATCCGTAGCTCTGTTTCGCAGCCATGAGTAGTCGAAACGATCGTCTTGAAGTGTAGAATAATCTAAAAATAGTTTCACGGCAGTAAGCCCAGGTAATCTTCTGTTTTTCAGGCTCTTTCAGTTTCGGTTTTCAGCAAGAAATAGGATTTTAGGGTTCCTTGTTTATCACATAGGTTTTGGGGTTGAGGATCAACAATTGTTGCAGTTGCTGGGTGTTTTGTTGTCGGTGTTGCAGGCAATTAAGGTAAGAGGCTCTTCCTATGATTCCAATTATCGTTTATGAGGTTTAGATCAAGTTTTAAGGTTTTAAGATGTGTTTTTCGTTGATCAAGGATCATAGGTGTTCTTGGAATGGTTAGATATGTTTATTTACGTTTTACTATGTTTAAATTGCTGTTATTTTGGGTTAGAAACTGATTTGGAACGAACTTGAGGATTTTAGGGTTCTAGTCGAACCCAGGTGGACGAGCGTCTGGCCTCTCTGGACGGGCGTCTACTTGGGGCACATTTCGGACGAGCGTCTGGTTTCTCTGGACGGGCGTCTGAGGTGTTATTTTACGTTCAGGATGTAACTATTTTAGGGGGACGAGCGTCTGGGGGAAAGTGGACGGGCGTCCAGTTTTGGACGGGCGTCCAGTAGGTTCCAGACGGGCGTCCATGTCTTTAAACGGGCGTTTGGTTGTTGTTCAGCCTTATAAGTATGTTTTATCATTTCTAAACTTTTAAACGTGATATGTTAACACTGTATAAACTTGAACAAGCCTGAATTGAGCTTCTGATTCGTTCAGTTAAAACACCGAATGTACTCTTAAAAGGAGTTGAAGTTCGGATCCGTCGGAAGAGCATGATAGGCTTGTGCTTTGATGAATTAGCATTCATCAATGTCTGTGTAATTGCTAGGACTTGTCCGTGTCTAGTGGTCTAGGAAGAGAGTAGTCAAGGTGAGGGAGATTATTTGAAAACACTAAGGTGGCTAGTTAATCATCCTAATAATCAACGTACTTGACTAGTAAAAGATTAAACAACATGTCTCTCTTGGCTAGGCACCAGGCTAAATCGCGATGCATGTGCTACCTCTGAAGGTGGAGGAACTCACAGAGGGACTCCGCTGAGGTGTGCGTGCTATCGGAGTCTACCTTTTCTAGACTTCGTGGATATTGGTGTGATCCACTAATATGTTGCAAAAGAGTGTTCCCGAGGTGGAAGAACTCCGTAGGTCATAATGACCCTAAGTACGGAGGGACTCTTCTAAGGTGGATGCGCGTAGTGCCCTTGAGTGCGGTTGTAACGCAGATAAGCTAAGTAGTAATGTTTAGTCAATTCATGTTGATGGATATGAAATGAACCCTAGATTGAGTCGGTCACACAAAGATAACTAACTAAACGATTAAATATCTTTTCTTTATAGATTATAATTGTTGTCATAGCTTCTCACTTTTACTAAGTACTTTGTACTTACCTCCTTTGCATTTTCTTTTGTATGCATTGTGGGGTGAGAAGACGAACAGGTTGAGCATGTTTTAGAGGAGGATTTCGGTGACGACGTTTGACGACGCCACATTGAAGATTTATCTTTTATTTATTCTGTTATTCATTTAATAGACTTGTAGTACCTTTGGAGTAGGCTTTTGGTCTTTCGAGACTTGTCGTACGTTTATTTTGGATTTCGTATTTTCCTTTTGATGTAATAAAGTTACATTTCCATCTTTAGCATGGTTAATATCTGTTCATAGTAGCTTTTATGTTTTTACCCGAGTTTTTTTTAGCTTCCGTTTGCTTTTATTTGATACGACGACGTAGAGGCTTGCGTGTAATATTAGACTTATTTAATGCTATACGCGCCGAACGTTTCTCTTCCGGATAAGGGCTCGGTATCCGGGAGCGGGGCGTTACAACTGGGATTTGAATTCAGGACATTCTGCTTTGATACCATGTTGAAATACAACATTTCCCACCTCCTACTTTGATATCATATTGTTTTATCATATTTCCCAAGAGCTTAATCAACATTTTTTAGTTTTTTTGCTGGCCCAGAACTTGAGGATTTTTTTTTTGTTTTTCCGGTGGTCCAACACTTGATATTTTGTTTGTTTATTTGTAAAGATTGTGCTTGCAATGAGGTTTAATTTTGAACTCAAGACATCCAACTCTGATATAATGTTGTATTATTATTTCTTCCAAAAACTTAAGCTGATAGGAGGTGGATAATTAACGTTTTAGATACTTTAACAATTCAAACTAGCTAGAAACAATAAATAATGTATTTATTTGAAATATGCCGAACAAGGTGACCATTATTGAGTTTAAATATCGATTCTTTAGACAATGAAGGAAAATAACTTCAAATGACTAGTATATCAACTCGGCTCAATTTCGTTGTCATAATTCCCTCTCATTTCTGTAAGTCCTTACATCTCTATTTTTTATTACAAATGAAAGTAAGAACACTACAACTATTTACAACCATAATAGTGGACAAACATACCACATAATGTTGGTACAACTTTTTTAAAAAGGAAAACTAGTCTGGAGGATTCTCAAATTATTGGATTTGAACATGAGACCTTCAGCTCTAGCCAGTTGAGTTAGGCCTCATCGGCAAGTCCCTACATCTCCTTAGAAAATGCATATGTAAACAAATATATAATTATCATTAAGGGACTGTTAATTTTTATTCTATTGAAAAATAAGGTGATGATTCAAACACTAATTGTTACCAATAAATGTCATTAATTAGGTCAACTTTAATCGTCAAGAACCTCTCAGTAATTTTAAACCTAAAATAGATTTGATACGAGTTACTACCTCCGTCCCAAAATGTAAATCCTTTTAGGGTATTTCACATAGATTAAGAAAGTTGGTTAAATTGGTTGTGTCATTAATTTTGATGGAAAAGTCTAAAATAACCTTTGACTATTATTAATGTAGAATATAGTAAAAAGTGGATGAATAGATAATAAATGATGGGTGAAAATAGAAAAATATAATAAATGCTTCATTGGTTATTTAAATGGACTTACTTAAATGCTTCATTGGTTATTTATAGCCTTGATTTCCTTGATTTGAAAATTCCTCCGTTGGCTATTTAATACGGAGAATAATCCTTGATATTTCTTTGATTTCATTCTTCTTGATTTCAGTGATCCGGATTTTCTTCAAACATTCCTCATAAAATCCGTCCTTGATTGATTCTGCATTAATTGCTTGATTTCCTTAATTTCCACGTTCTGAATCAAATGTAGACAGTATACTTGACTTGCCTGTTTTTTCACTTGTCTGTTGCTTGGCCGGTTCAGTGGCTCCTTTACTTATCTGTTGGTCACTGGGCTACTATATATAGGCTGCTGTCAGTCTGCTGCTTCCTTTCTGCTTATACTAATCTACTGATATAGATGCAGCTGATAGAGCTCTACTTCACCGATCCTTATTTTGTGTGAGATTAGTGTACACCTTATTTAAAAAATAGATTTCATGACTTGTAGAATGTATCTTAGACTTATCCAAGGTCATCACAGACTTCCCTGGTTATAAGTCAGTCTAAAAGCCTTCACTTTACTATGCTGGTACTTGGCTATCTTCACTCAGTTGATCTTTTGTCCTTCAATTACTGAGCCATCCTATCAAACTAGTACAGTGCTTGTCTGACTGAACTTATACAACATGTCAGACTCTAAGTAAAGTCTTATACATATATTACTAAATTATTTCAGGCTTGTCATAACATTTAGTATGGCCATCATCAAAACAAATAAAATGTTCCTAACAATTGCGTTTGAATTTCAAAATTTCAGACGCGACGGTTCACTTTCCTGCCTTATCTCTTGCCTATATAAGGAGGTCTCCACCCTCACTTGCACACTTTTGCAAAAACCGTTTCTTATCTAGCAGAAAACTCCGGCACAGGCGAGAGGTTTCCGGCGTATTCCTTGCATTTTCCGACGAGAAGTAAGAGAGTGACGGTGGTTTCATTGAGATTTTTGACCAACTACTAGTGGATTCTGGCATCTTTTGAAGTTTCCGGCCGTTTCTCAGAGCAAAATCCACATTTTCCTCAGATTTTCAGGTAACCCTCAAATTTTTTCTCCATTTATCGTCACTTAGATGTTTGTTACCATCGTTGTCATGTATCATTTTCTATGTTGATCTGCAAAAGCTGGGCACTATCTTTTAGAACTTGGCCATGTTCTTCATTCTATTGTTTCCCAGATTCATTCTGTATGCATCCGGTAGCTTCTAGGTTGTTCTTTTTATTTTTGAGGGGGCAAAGGGGCGAGGTGTTGAGATCAAACATGCTCGTTCATCTCGGCCCGACTTCTGAGTTTAGGCGATAATTAATCCAACTCGCCCTTATGCTTTTTAGGATGTCATCAGAATATGCTACTGAGAGTGATGTTGTGGTGCGTGGATACAGATCTGGTGATAAAGGCGTGTGGAAATATTACATTGTTAATTATAATATGTTACATTGTAACATGTTACTTATGTATAAAGAGACATATTAATTGTAGTGTATAAACAATTAATATGTCCTAAAGTCAAAAAGTAAATCTATCTTGTCCTATTATGTAATAGCCGACTCTACCAATTAATACTAGCCGGCTCTAGTAACTTTTACTTTACTAGCTAGGACCTTTACATGCTTGTATCTATTTATACCCATTCTTCAAACATGAATAAACAAGTTGAAGTTTACTCAAGTATTATTACTTTCTCAAACTCTCTTCATGGTATCAGAGCCATAAAATCCTGAATCCGCTGCAAAATCTCCCTAACCTACTGGAACATCTCATCTCATATCAAGAATGTCTTCATTATCTGAAGCTTCCTCACCCTCAGTAGAGTCCCAGCTGCCTTAGCAGACTAGGGTCACTGAAAACCATTCATTTACAAATCACAGACTTGATGGCAACAACAACCTGATGTGGTCAAGATCTATGAAAATATATATCTCAGGCCAGAGCAAGATGGGATAATTGCTGGCTCCAAACCTGCCCCTGCTGAAACTGACCCCAAGTTTGAAGCATGGGATACATAAAATAACCAAGTCATGACCATCCTCACGAGGTCAATGACAAAAGAGATCAGTGAGAACTTCATGATGTATGATACTGCAAAGGAAATATGGGACAATGCCAGAGACCTTTACTCAAAAAAGGACAATACATCTGAGGTCTATGATCTTGAAGCTCAAATCCACAATTGCAGGCAAGGGGATCTGTCTGTAACTCAGTACTTCAACCAACTATCTAAGGCATGGCAACACCTAGATATGTTGGAAATTCACCCATGGAAGGATGTAGAGGATGCTGCCTTATACAAGAATATCATGGAGAAGAAGAGGGTATTCAAGTTCCTTACAGGACTGAACTCATCCCTTGATGATGTTAGAGGTAGAGTTCTTGCTATTAAACCTCTTCCAGTCTCAAATCTGTGTTTGCTGAAGTCAAACATGAGGAAAGCAGGAGGAAAGTAATGCTGCAAAGCAACCCTGCTGATCACCCTACTGATAGCTCAGCAATGTTGGTGGTCAGGAAGCTGCTAAGGTTGCGAGACTTACGGGAACCCTGCGAGAAGGCGGGGAAAATTGTTCGTGACCACCGCAAACGCACAAATCGGACGAAGGACACTTGCCGGAAACTCCATGGTAAGCCTAACTCTTTTAAACCCTCCAAACCAACCGGGGAGAGTCGGGCGGGCATGTCGGTGAAGAAGGGAACAAAGATACCGGGTTGGATGCCCGGTTGCTTGCCTTCAAAGCCTTCATTGCTCAACAAAAGGAAGGTAGTTCTATCAACGACATAGTTACTCATGCTAAAACGGTATATTCCACTCACCTCTCGGTAATGATACTTGGATTGTTGATTCGGGGCTTCATCCCATATGGTGGTAACAAGAGTCTCATATCTCGGTTTAGGCCCCGTCATCAAACCCACAATATTAGGATTCTTTGATGGATCTATCTCATGTGCACAAGGTTTTGGAAATGTTAAACTTGCGATAAGATATACCTTCGGGATGTCCTATTTGTTCCTAAATTAGACTGTAACCTTATATCTGTCAGTAGACTCACTAAAGACCTAAATTGGACAGTCTTGTTTAATGACAATCAGTGTATTTTCCAGGATCTTTCTTCATAGGAAGTGATTGGGAGAGCTAATTCCTGCTCAGGACTGTTTATGGTAAACCCTGCTGAAGATAGAAGATTGAAGATTGAAACTGCCTCAGCAGCCTGCACTCAAACCGTAGACAATATCATGTTATGGCATTATAGACTAGGTCATCCAAGTTTTGGTTATTTAAAGTCTTTATTTCCCGAATTGTTTAAAGAATGTAACCTCAGTGACCTTCAATGTGATATTTGTCAGTTTGCTAAACTTACTAAGTCTGTGTATACTAAATTACCTTACTTGCCTTCCACACCTTTCACTCTAATACATAGTGATGTATGGGGACCTTCAAGAGTTAAAAGTATAACAGGGAAGAGGTGGTTTGTCACCTTCATAGATTTTCTCTTATTGCGATTCTCACTGCCCCTCTCTCCGGGTTCAGACCTATCTGGCGTTCCCGGGTCGATCTATATTTCCCGCTCTGGGGTTGCACCGTGAACTTTATCCGTAGGCCCCAGGTCAGCTAAAGCCGACTTCATGCCTTACTTGGTTGAGAAGTTGCATGGCTGCTTTGTTCATCCTCTTCACGACGTGGTCGCGCTGCTCTTGGTGGATTCAAGGTGGGTTGTACCTCTGTAAGGACTTGCATAGGCGAAACAAATTTACTTACGGGTTGTGGCGGCAGTCCCTCGGATATAAGTTGCAAGTTGTATAACCGCATGTCCTCTACATATTCTATGTGCGCTTTGAGTGCCAGAGCATGAGGAGTGGGGTTCAGGCTAGCTTCCGCTTCCAAATTTGTTCGTTGTTCAAAGTTTCGATGAGAAGCTTCAGCAACATGTTTGCCACGGCCGGCCTAATGTCCACCTCTTGTGCTTCTTGGGCCCTTGCCCTTTCATTTAATGTTGTCCGCATATCCGCCTCCTCATGGGCGGAATTACCCCCAGTGGATTGCGAGCCTCTACCGTGTCCGCTGTGATGTGACGCGTTGCCATATGGAGCGTCTTGATTGGCTTACTTGGCCGGTGTTTCAGGTATGACAACTTTCCCGCCAGTCATATTTGATTTTACGGATGATTGATAAAGTAGGTAGATAGGGCGGTGCCGACCAGAGTAGCCCAAAAACCCAGAATCCGGCGGAACTCAGATGATCTCAACCCTAACAACCTCAAGAAGCGTAAATACACACAATCTTTCTTATTTGTGAGGGGCTGAGCTTATGGAACACATGAACCAACCTGAGAATAACGAAGAACTCACGGTGGTGCTATGACGGCGTTGGTGAAGAGATTCTCCCAGGTTGGAATGATTTTGATGAAGATTGGTTGTAATGATTTGTGGAATCAGTGGTCTTATCTTTGAATTTGCTTCAAAAGGTGTTATAAACGATGATTCTCAGGCCATACTACCCAAAAATCAAGGTTTTCATTGTTGCTGGGACTAGACGACAGGCGACGGGCATGTCAGAGACGCCGTAACGGAGCCAACTGATATTGTTGAAAATATCGCGGTGGCGGTAACGTGGATATCTGGCTATTAATGTGTGATTTCTCCGATGAGAGTGGTGTTGATTATGAAAAATATGAAGACTCCGGTGACGGGTCCATGCTGGAATGAATGCCGATAAAGATTTGACAAATTGTCAAAGCTTGGTCTACTTCTGTTTATATCTCGATCCTTATGATTTACACGTTGCTCCTGTTTATAATTCCCAGACTAATCATATTTAAGCTAATCTCGACAAGACATAACTAAGTACAATCAGGCACAATAAGCATAGTTATATCCCCAGCTATGATGATTAACTCCGAGGCCGGTTGTGCTTGATGTGGGCCTGTGGAGGTCCATGGATCAGTGATCGGGCTTGCTTTCGGCTGCGTAGGAATCGAGTCCGGTTTGTCATGAACCACGAGGAGGCTTTCGCAAATCTGATGTTCATTCTGTTTTTGAAAAATTTAAACTATATGTGGAAAAACTTTTCTCTGCCTCTATTAAAAACTTTTACTCTGATAATAGTACTGGATTTATTGCCATGCGTCCTTTTTTTTGCTTCTCATGGCATTGCACACCACACATCCCCTCCTCATACTCCTCAGCATAACGATATTTCTGAGTGTCGTCACTTGCATATTGTAAAAACTGCTCTTACCCTTCTCAAACATGCCTCAATTCCCATTACTTATTGGTCCTATGTTGTCAACACTACAATCTATCTTATTAATCATATGCCTACCAAAACTCTAGACATGCTTTCCCCCTATGAAAAACTTTATTCCTCCTCCCTCAATTATGACAAACTCTGGGTTTTTGGTTGCACGTGTTATCCTTGGATTAAACCTTATAATTATTATAAGCTGGAGTCCTCCTCCGTACATGTGTCTTCCTTGGTTACGCTCTTACTCAAACTGCCTGCCTCTGCTATGATTTGTCTGGTGCTCGTATGTATGTATCTTGAGATGTTCGATTTGTAGAGGATTTTTTTCCTCTTGCCTCCACCCTTTCTAATCCTGATCTTCTTCCCTAAACGACCTCCTTCCTCTAGCTCTCTTGTCTCTACCTAATCCTACTCAAGCTCAACCTAATCCTCCTCTATCACAAATGAACTGACCCTATCCTCCCCTCTCTAACCCTCTTCGGCTTCCTCCTCTTCCAACCCCTCCCCCTCAGCCACTCTCTCCCCCTCTCCCTCGGCCTCTCCTCTCTCTCCCCCTCCAACATCTCATCATAAGCTTACTCATTATCGCAACAACATCTTCAAACCCCGCCAAATCCTCAACCTTACCGCCCAACTGGATTCTCAATATTCTGATACCGAGCCTCATACTTTTAAACATGCTTTACAGAGTTCTATTGGCGTCTTTCTATGTCTGATGAATATGATGCTCTTGTTCGTAATGGCACGTGGTCTCTTGTTCCGCCTGATCCTTCCTTGAATGTTGTTGGTTGCAAGTGGGATTTTTGTTAATGTTTTCCCATATTGGGCACTTGCTATTGTAACACCCACCATATTAGGAGATGGACTTCCCTCACCTAATAACCTAGTTTTAGGGATGATACCCTCCTCTTATATGGGTTTGGGCCTAGATATCCTACATGGTATCAGAGCCACCCTTTTATTGTGCAAGTGTTGGGCCTCTTTGTTGACCTTATATACAGTTCTCTTTATATGCCTAGTGTGTCATGTGGCCCAGACTCTTTATAGACTCACACTTGAGGGGGCGTGTTAAATTTGTCCCACATTGGGCACTTGATATTGTATCAACTACCATATTAAGAGATGGATTTCCCCACCTCATGACCTAGGTTTTGGGGATGAGGCTCTTCTCTTATATGGGTTTGGGCTTAGGTTTTCTACATTTTTTGTATCAAGCATAACTCTGATGGCTCTATCGAGCGCTATAAGGCTTTTATTTGGTGGCAAAGGATTTACGCAACGGCCTGGCATTGGCTATTTTGAGACTTCAGTCCTGTGGTCAAGCCCACCACTATGCATTTGGTTCTCAGCATAGCGGTCTCTTTAGGTTGGTCTCTTCATCAGTTGGATGTAAATAATGTCTTTTTGCAGGGTTCTTTCACCGAGGATGTTTATATGGTTCAGCCAACAGGTTTTGAGGACTCGTACCATCCCACTCATATTTGTAGGTTAGACAAAGCTATATATGGCCTCAAGCAGGTCCCTCGTGCGTGGTACCATGAGCTTCTGTCATACCTTCTCTCTATTGGCTTTATTAATAGTGTAGCTGACTCCTCTTTGTTTGTATGTCGCACTGCTTCCCATCTTACTATTTTACTTGTCTATGTTGAGGATATTGTTGTGACTTGTAGCTCATCCGCTCATATTTAGCAGGTTATTGATCAGCTTGGTAACCGCTTTCTATTAAGGATCTTTGTGACGTGACTTATTTTCATGGTGTAGAAGTAACTCCAAATTCTCAGGGTTTGCCGCTTACTCAAACTAAATATATTCATGAGTTTCTTGGCAAGGTTAATATGCAGGATGGCAAACCTGTTAACACGCCTCTTCCCAATGATGCTTTTTCCTCTCTTGATGATGCATCATCTCCTTACTCTGATGTTACCCAGTATCGTCAGGTTCTTGGTGCTCTGTAGTATCTTTCGTTTACTCTCCCCGACATTGCTTATATTGTTAATAAACACTCTTAGTTTATGCATGCTCTCACGGATTATCATTGGGCTCTTGATAAGCGCGTTCTTCGCTATTTGGCGGTTACGTTACATGAGGGTCTACAGTTCTTCTCTTCGTCTCTCTTGAATCCACACCATACGAGGTATGGCATAAGAGGAAACCGAGTCTAGCATATCTTAAACCTTAGGGTTGTCCGACTTACGTGAAGCGGATGATGCCTGACAAATTAGAAGCTAGATCTGACAAATGTCTGTTTGTGGGATATCCTAGAGAAACTAGAGGATACCAATTTTACCATCCTGAGGAACAAAAGGTGTTTGTTGCCAGGACTGGCCTTTTTCTAGAGAAAGAGTTTATAGGGTCAGTGGGAGTAAGATTGATCTTGAAGAAATTCGAGAACCACTTACGGATGATAGTCAGTTGATGGAAGTAGAGGAGACACCACATACAGATGTGATTCCAGCCTCTACCATGGACACACTAGCACCTCAAAGATCCACCAGGAAACGCCGTGAACCTGAAAGGTACACTGGCGTGTATCTCATGGAAGATGAGGACCCTAGAACTTATGAGGAAGTGCTATTAAGGCATGACAAAGAGAAATGGTTTGGAAGCCATGAATTTCGAAATGGAATCCATGAAAGACAACCAAGTTTGGAACTTGGTTGATCCACTGAAGGAATAGTTCCTATAGGGTGTAAATGGGTCTTTAAGAGAAAGACCGACATGGACGGTAACGTGACTACCTACAAGGTGGGTTAGTGGCAAAAGGTTATAAGCAAAGACAATGAGTTGACTATGACGAAACCTTTTCGCCTGTTGCCATGTTAAAATCCATTAGAATTTTGCTCGCTATTGCAGCATACCATGATTACGAAATCTGGCAGATGGATATGAAAACAGCTTTCCTTAATGGGAACCTGTCTGAGGAAGTGTATATGACAATGCCTGAGGGTTTCACAACCAATGACGCCAGGATGGTGTGTAAACTGCAAAGATCCATTTATGGATTAAAGTAAGCTTCTCGGAGTTAGAATCTTCGCTTTGATGAGATAATCAAACAATTTGATTTCATCAAGAACGAAGATGAGCCCTGTGTTTACAAGAAGGCTAGTGGGATGCCAATGTGTTGTTAGTGCTTTATGTAGATGACATATTGCTCATAGGGAATGATGTGCCTATGTTACAATCGGTCAAAGCATGGTTATCCAAGAAATTATCAATGATGGACTTGGGTGATGCAGCCTATATTCTAGGAATAAAGATCTATAGAGATATATCTAAAAGGTTGCTTGGTCTGTCGCAATCCACCTACATAGACAAGATGCCGAAGAGATTCAGCATGGAGCAGTCCAAGAGAGGATTGCTGCCTATGTCACATAGGGTCTATCTGTCAAAGGGAATGAGTCCTAAGACAGAAGAGGAGAGGGAACAAATGAGTAAGGTCCCTTATGCTTCGGCAATCGGGTCTATCATGTATGCCGTGTTGTGCACAAGACCAGATGTCTCGTACCCTCTTAGTATGACTAGTAGGTACCAGTCCAATCCAGGTGATGGTCACTGGATTGCTGTCAAGAATATCCTTAAGTACATAAGACGTACTAGGGATATGTTCCTAGTTTTCGGGAATGATGATTTAGTATTACGAGGTTACACAGATGCCAGTTTTCAAACTGACAAGGATGACTTTAAGTCACAATCTGGATTTGTTTTCACGCTTAACGGCGGAGCAGTGAGCTGGAAGAGGTCCAAGCAGGAGACTACTGTGGACTCTACAACGGAAGCCGAATATATAACAGCCTCGGAGGCGGCAAAGGAAGCAGTTTGGATGAAGAAGTTCATTACAGAACTTGGTGTGGTTCCCTCCATTGAAGGTCCAGTACCTCTGTACCGTGATAATAATGGAGCGATATCTCAGTCAAAGGAACCAAGGTCTCATCAGAAGTCCAAACATATGCTACGGAGCTATCACTTGATTAGAGAGATAGTAGATAGAGAAGATGTAAAAATAGAGAAAGTCCACACGGATGACAACATAGCTGATCCGTTAACCAAAGCATTGTCTCAAGCAAAGCATGAGAAACATGTTCACTTGCACGGGTTTAGGCATATGGGTGATTGGCTTTAGGCCAAGTGGGAGATTGTTGGAAATGTGTCCTAAACCCAATCGGGTTGGACCGGATCCGACCGGGTCAGGTCATTTACAGTCTATTTAGTTCATGTAATAACTTTATTATGATTAATAAAAGCACTTATGTTATTATATATTGTTTATCATCATGTTATTTGTTGTACATATATAGTAACGTCCCTAGTATCAATCTGTGATAGAGAAACCATGATAGTGATTATGGTTGATAAGATCTCTAATCACTATAACAAGGTTGGTACTTAAATGTCTCTAGTCTTGCATATTATCAAATGGGACATTGATAGTATAATCATACTAGCACGTATTGGATGTCCTCTATCTTTTAGAAGATAGGGATAGATCTCGTCTATCGAAGTGTATAGACACTTGGACTGTACGTGGACGTGTATTAGAGAATGCATACGTTAGACTGACCCACTTACATTAAGTGTCACACTATGTAGTAGTTGTGTAATTATCCTTTTGACCGGAGTCTTCATGGCATCACGGTGTGGATTATCATGCTTTGACACTATTGAGATTTCCCCTAGCCACGGGGCAATCATGCGGTAGTGATTGGGTATGATATTAAAGCATGTGGAGTATACATGATTGGTCGTCCGGGAATCGCGTATCCTATGATTGGGATCGAATATCCGAAATGGCCTTCTTATAAGGAATGTCTAGCTCTCGAGAATCTTTGCAAAGTGGGAGTAAATGTGTTATCCCGAGAGAGCATGATATCCAGATTATAAGATACGATCGTTAATGTATTGACACTCGAGATACGATCGTATGGATATTATTACAGCGATAGGATTGTAAGTTACACGGTAACTGCTTCACATGAAAGGTAGTAGTCATTGCTTTTGACTCTTCCGATGATTAGGGGTCACGGTGTGTTGCTAGACGCTATCCCGTGATCGTTAGGCATGAAGGGCATTTTAGTAATTTGCACTTTGTGTCTACGGCCAACATATTCGGAAGCCTATCGGGTCACACACATATGAACATCGAGTCGGATTAAAATGCGGTTATAGTTGATAACAAAATAAGGAAAGTTTATGTCTAGACTATAAAGGTTATAGTGGTAAATTAATATGGTAGTATTTATTTATTATGAATAAATAAAATACAAGATATTAATTATATACAAATTATATTAATTAAAGAATATTCCGGAAGTCAATTAGTTGACTGTAGTGGCGCCACTTTTGATGTGTATAAGATACACTTGGATTGTGTATTTTAATTAATAAGATTACCATAATATTAATATAAGATATTAATTGATTTTGGAAAAATAGATATATGGTAATATGATAATTATATTCAATATAAGATATTGGCAAAATTAATTATATTAAAAGAGATAAATCAATCTAATTGATTTTCCTTATTTTATTGGGAAAATGTTTTCTTCTCCTCCACACTACATAGGGGTGCCACTTTGCCTATATAAAGGAAGTGGGTGTCAAGCTCTTTTGTACATCACAATTGCAAGAGCTCATAGTTCTTGTGTAAGATAGAGAGCAACCTATAGTGAGTTTGTGAGGGAAGAAAAGGGCCGGTCTAGCAACCGGAGTTTTTCCGATAGCAATCCAAGGAGGATTCCGGTGAGGAGTTCGTGTGGATTAGCGATAGAGGCCGGACGGGTGGACGGCTTGCGCACAGTACTACTCTTCGTTGATGGTCAAAGCGACGATCTTATAGATCATCAAAGTATAACCGTCAAACTACTTAACGTGTTTATTGCATTAAACGAAGAACGATCTAGAAAAAGGAAATCAAATTTTAAATTCCGCTGCGTTAAACTAGTGATTTCCTAACAGCCCATGCCATGACTTCCTTTTGGCCACTTCAAGTCCAAGCTGGGCCTTCGATCCCCTCGTCCCGCTTGAGCGTATTAGGCGTATATATTTATTATATATATTGTAATTATTTTGTAATTATATTTATTTCTTGTAGAGCACCCTAGCCTAACTTAGTGAGTAAGTCAATTGTGTATGTATATACATTGTACCGTAATAGTTCCTTTTTTTGAGTGGTACCGTACATAGTTCTTAATCAATGAAAAATACTTTTCATTTTTATTCTCTCAGACTTTGAGCAACACTTTTTTATTAGGTGATGGGCTAGAAGGACAAGATAATATTGAAAATGATGAAATATGACACAAAAAAGACATTGATTGAAAAGGACAAAAAACAGGTAGATGTACAGAAACACCCTTATTTAAACAAAGATCCTTGGCAAATATTATTTTATTTTATTTTTGGAAATTTTGGCAGCAATATCTTCATAATTAAAGATTGAGGAAAAAAATTAATTCGGCAGCATTAACTACGCAGGCATTAACTCATAACTAATAATGGAGGGAAAAAATGAGGAAAATAGTTAATGAGTGGGTTGACAATTAGTAGTATCTTATTTGGGTGTAACTACATGTATTATACTCCCTTCGTTTTTTTATATGTCGCGGAGAGAAGATTCACACAGATTAAGAAAACAATTAATATGTTTAAAATATAGTATTGAAAATGTATTTTTTTATTGGATATGTAAATACTTTGTCGGTAAAAGAGTTTAGTATTGGAAATGTATTATTTTATTGGAGATGTAAATATTTTATTGATAAAGGAGGAAAAAAGTAATAAATGATGCATTGGAGATATAGAATGACAGATAAATAAAAACAGAACAAATTCTGAAATATGACAGATAAAAAAAACAGAGGGAGTAGTGACTAGTACTAATCATTTTAAATTTTAATACATTTAAATTGTCATAACTACATGCTCTTTATGTGTGTTACTGCACATTTTTGTTGGTGCTACACTTAATTCATTAGTTGTTACTACAAAAAATTTCCTGTTTTAGTACATGTATTTGGTTGAGTTGTACTACATATTTTTCTACGTTAACTACATATTTTCCTATGTTAAATTTCAACCTAATAGAAGTTCGTACTTCATATGTAGTAACTCATGCACTAACACACATGTACATTAATTTACTACTTATTACTATATCAATTTTTTTCAGGTGTAACTACGTGTATTAGACTATCTAATACTAATCTAATATAATGCATGTTACTACATTTTTTTTGTTGTAACTACATTCTTTGTATGTGTGTTACTACACCTTTTTTGGTTGAAACTACACTTAATTTATTAGTTGTTACTACATATATTTTCAGTGTTACAACACGTTTCACGGGTATTACTACATTATTCTTGGGTGTAACTACATATATTTGGTTGATATGTACTACATATTTTTCTAAGTTAACTACATATTTTTCTACTTTAAATTTCAACCAAATAAAAGTTTGTGCTTAACAACATGTAGTAACTCATGCACTCACACACGTATATATTAACTTACTACTTGTTACCATATCAATCCTTAGTTCTTGTTACGATA